>JBAMAW010000485.1:0-600000 GCA_037043295.1 Amiota minor
TATTAGGACTATGCATTAATTTTAAAGGTTTTTTCACCAAAAATGGGGCTTTATTTCGATTTCAAAATGGATTGATACATCATTCAAAGTACTGTCCGTCGCTAGCCACAACCTTTTCCCATCTTTCTTTCAATTTCCGGATTCCGTTTCTCCAAAATTCCGGCTTCTGGGCGGCTATGAATGAATCGATCCATTTTTTGGTCTCTTCATATGAAGAGAAGCGGTGTACAGCCAGCTTACGCTGCATCTCCCGGAACAAGTGGTAATCCGAAGGAGCAATGTCTGGGCTGTACGGCGGGTGGGGTAGCACTTCCCAGTTGAGCGTTCCAAGGTATGTTTTGACGACCTGTGCAACATGCGGCCGAGCGTTGTCATGCTGCAAAATAACCTTGTCGTGTCTTTCGACCGTTTCCGGCCGTTTTTCAAGCAATGCTCGGCTCAATCGCATCAATTGACGTCGGTAGACTTCCCCAGAGATGGTTTCGTTGGGTTGGAGCAGCTCATAGTACACCACACCCTTCTGATCCCACCAAATACAGAGCATGAGCTTGGAACCATGAATATTCGGCTTGGACGTCGATGGCGCCGGTTGGCCGGGCTTGACATATGTTTTTTTACGCTTTGGGTTATCGTAATGGATCCACTTTTCGTCGCCAGTCACAATACGATGCAAAAAACCCTTCCGGCCAAGTCGTTCAAGCAGCAATTCGCACGTGAAAAATCGGCGTTCGACGTCTCTCGGCTTCAACTCGTATGGCACCCAATTACCTTGCTTTTGGATCATTCCCATCGCTTTGAGACGTCTGGAAATGGTTGCTTGGTCAACGTCCAACGTTTCGGCGAGCTCTTCTTGCGTTTGGCACGGGTCTTGGTCCAGCAATGCCTCCAATTCTGCGTCTTCGAACCTTTTGGGCTGGCCAGGTCGCTCCTTGTCCTCGGTATCAAAAACACCACTTTTGAAGCGTCGAAACCAGTACTCACAGGTTGAAATCGATGGAGTATGGTTCGGGTAGGCATTCAACAGCAATTGACGGGCTTGGGTGGTATTTTTCTTCAAATTGAAGCAAAAAAGCAAGGCTTCCCGCAAATTACGTTTTGACGGCATGAAAGTTGACATACTCGGAGCACAAAAAAACTATGTTGTGTACACTTCAGCGAAATGACAGATACTGGTAAACAAAGCCTAATGATGAGGCTTTGACATGAATATAGTTACAGTATTGTCAGATGCGATACTGTTGTAAATAACGCCATCTGTGTGCAACCTTTAAAATTAATGCATAGTCCCAATATATATATATAAATGATCCCAAAAAATAGTATGACACCGCAAAACTCGAGAACGGCTGGATCAATTTTGATAATTTTTTGTTGTTATACTCATGGAGTTATCAGTCAGGTTCTTTGCTACATTTGGATCCGGTATTTAAATGTTTTCAAAACATATAAAGGGTGTTTGGGTATTTTTTTTTTTTTTTTTTTGAAATTTTAAACAAAAGACATAATATGAAGAAATCTTTATTTATTTTCATTGTAAATTACAGTACATTATTTCCTCTTATTAATGAAAATTAATGTCATTCAAGAAACTCCTCTGCCAACTTGGCAGGCTGTCTCTATTTTATTAAAATTTTGAATAACTTAAGAAAAGGCCTGTTTTGTCATTAAAAATGTACGTGGTACTTTGAGAATAAGACGTTCTCTGCTTGTGTATTGGGTGTATGCATATGATTCCGCCCTTTTTTGTGAAAACAAAACAAATTTGCTTGTTTAGAAAAAGGAAAATTTATTTATTCAAAGTATGCCCCATCTGCAGCTACAACCTTTGCCCATCTTTCAGGCAATTTACGGATTCCTTGCATAAAGAAGTCTGGTCTTTTGAGGCAATCCAATTATGAAGCCAAATTTTGATATCTTCATAAGAAGTGAATCGCTCTCCCGTAAGATCAGACTGCATCCTTCGAAATAAATGAAAATCTGAAGGGGCTATATCTGGTGAATATGGCGGGTGGGGTAGCACTTCCCAGTCTTGTCCATTTAAATACTTGAATATACATGAGTAGATAGAAAATTATAACTCTATATATACTATACCCTGAATTTCAGTTTCAAAAAACAATCGAAACATGTAGTAGCTTATTTTTTGAACTTTCACCCTAAGATATTTAATTTCAAACTGTATAAGTTATAAGACTATAATCTTGAAGATATTTATTCAATATAATTGTACTTAAGTCTCGGAATTACTCAAACAAATAACTTCTCATAATAAGAATAACCATGCGGACATAACCATTTATTTTCGAAATTTGAACCTGATTGTATCTATTCAGTCAAAGGAAAAAAATATAAATATAAATATAAAATATATAAATAATTAACATTTTAAAGTTTAAAAATGAAAAATTTCTTCGTTCATCAGATATGTTTAAGTTTATATCTGAAATTTATTTTATATACCAACATTTCATTTTTTGTTTGTTTTCTATTTCCTCATTATTCTATTTCTTTTCTATTATATTTCATCAATATGATGAACTTTTTTGCCCTTTTGTCTTAATTTTTTTTCTTGAATTTCGTTAACAACTTCTTTACTATTGTTGTAGTAGTAAGGAGTTTCGATTACATTTAACCATAAATTATAATGTAAATTCCATGAAAATAAATAAAATACAGATATTTTACCCAAATATTTACGGTACATCGATTGACAACTACATATTTTTTGATTTTAATCTAAACAGTTTTGACATTAGATGAATTGTTGTTGTTGGTGAAAGATTAGAAAACAAAGGGAAACCCTAAATATCTTTTAACAAAAATCTATGAAAGAACAATCAATACACACAAAAAGTATACTAAAAATAAATGAATAAATGTATGAATAAATGAAGAACTCAAGTGTCTCTATTGTACATACGAGTATAATACATATCTATTTGTCTATATCTATGACTGACTGACTGAATGACTGACTGACTGTTCGACTGTGTCTGTCTAATGCGATGTCAGAGTGCAAGTCGCGTCGAGACAATAGCAATGAATTGAAATGAATTAGTCATTTATAGCACGTATCTATTTTTATTGTAAATGTGTATAATGTTGTGTATTTATGTATCTGTATATCCCATCATATAGACAATATAGTCATTATATTATGTGTGTGTTTATGTGTGTGTGTGTAATAAGCGTGCGTGGGGTCTTTCTTCTTTACACTCAACTCCAAAAATGAATAATCATATCTTTCTTTCTTTCTTGTGTGGTAAGTCTGCATTTCTAGATTACCGAATTTCAATATAAATGTATTAAGATATCTACTAAGCAAGAAGTTGTAGCAGGAGTAGTAGCAGTAGCTGTGACGCCGACAATGTTGGCGAAGGCCATTATAACACTCTATAAGCCCTGTAATTAATAATCATTTAGAATAGTCTCTCCAGCACTCGTTCCACATTCCGAAAAACTAAGAAACGAAAAGCGTAAAAGTAGAGGAAGAAATTAAGTTGAATTGAGTCTGAGTTCAGTTGTTGTTTGCCTCATCACTAATCCTGTAGAACCCAAAAAGATACACACACAATGCCATACTATCTACTAACTTGACTGGCTTTCACTTTGGCATTGATATATAAGTGGCGACTATCTACACCAGTTTACAAAAAACACAAGTTTTATACTTCATCTATGTGAAGAAGTAGCTGCTAATGTCGTCTTTAGTCTTGAAGGATTAGATGATACTACAAAAGTATCTGTGTGCATGTGCATGTAGGGTGTTGCGTTGTATTGTACGTAGTATTGTAAAACGCAAAAACTAAAGTTGTCTTGTCTTGTCGTGCAACTAAATTACGAAAAATTATATACAAAAATGTTTTGGTTGCATGAAATTGTTATTGGGGTAGGGGGTGTGTTTGCAATACAAAGTAGTGTAATGAGTGAGTGTGTGATGCAGCAGATGAGCGCCTGCGGCTAAATCTTCATTATCTCCTACTCCTTCTTCTTCTTCTTCATCTTTATACTCATCAGTGTGATGTATCTTCAACAAATATTAATGGAAGTGGAAGGCAGGCAAATGAGTAAAGTAAAGGGCGCGAGCTACTTATGCGACTCACAGATACTTGTTCGCATCAATGCCTCTGTGTATTCAGGCGACGACCCAACAACACTGTCTGCTAATACACTATAAAAAGATACTTTTGTATCTAAGTGTAGAACGCAAAAAATGGACAAACGGACAGACGAAAAAAAAAAAACTATAAAGAAAGGAACAAAACTTTAAGTTTAACATTTTTTTCGGTAGCCTACGGAAAAGTATCTTTCTTTTTTTTTTTTTTTTTGGTTATTTTCTCATTTTATTCCAACTCGTGTCTTGTCGTTTTGTTGTTTAAGTATCTTCTCTGCTTCTTGTGCTTTCTTTCCTCGACATGCACTTAAATTTTTTACTGCCACCGCTGCTATTGCTTCTTTTGGTATGTGCAACAACAAACTTCATTCAATTCGTAATTTTGTGGTGGCGGCGTTGGCGGCAATGAAGACGGCATTGGTGGTATCGTGGCGTGCCCTTGGCATAGTATCTAAATGGGCAGCTTATAAAGAAGGAGGCGGGGATAAAGGGAAATGACACTGCACTCTTTTTCTTCTCTTCTTTATTTTTATATTTTTTTGCAAGGAAAACAACAACAACAATAACAACACATACATAGCAACAAAATGCTAAAAAGAAGTTGTGCAAAGCAAGTGGAAAATATATAAATAGAAGAAAAGAAAAACCAAACGAATGAAATTGAAAAATGGAAAATACTAATGAGTTTAGTAGCAGTTTTTTTTTTTTTTTCCTCTCTCCTTCCCTTTTTACATGCTCTTTTTTTTGGGGGGGGTAAAGAGGAGATACATTAGTTGAGAGGGTTATGTGTGAGTGTATGTATGTTTGTGTATGTACTCACTCCTTCAATGCAACCCAAACTTGACGTAAATAAATTAGGTTTACGTTGATTAACTGCTTAAGACAAAGAAAATTTGCGTTGAGGTAGTTGCAGCAGATACATAGATACAATGTACATTAAACTTAACTCAACTATGATGGTTGGTACTACAATATAAGGCCAAGTTAAAGTAATTTACTGAACTCAGGAAATAGTTAACTGTAATAGCTTCTGTAAAGTTGTTATTTCAGGTAGAAGGTGCAGAGGCATGTCATGGAGGCCACCACATGAAGTGTGCCAATTTAGTTGAGGAAAGCACTTAAGTTGCTTCAAAGTACCATAGTTAAAGGAAGTGGTAGATAGATATATGTGAGCATATAATCCCAAGTATTGTACATAAGAAACTATTGGATTGTTTATAAAAGTTTATTTGTTATTTTATTGTCCCTTAAATCTAAGAATCTATGAAATGTTTGCAAGCAAAATGACTGTAAATTTAAATTCTAGTTTTGAACAAAAAAAAACAAAAACCCCATTTTACTTTATTTCTGCATAACACAATTTTAATATTCAAAGAATAATTAGGTGGATATATGGTAGTTCTAGGCTTTCGTATTGATTGAGCTTAGGGGACGATCATGGCAGGTGTAGCCCCTTCAGTTTACGCCTTGTTGATAGCAGCCGGTGAGGGTGGCCAACCAGTGGCTTGGGTTGCGACAGAAGCTTTATGTGATAGCAACTCCTATACGAGTTAAACACCTCCATTACTGTAGGTATCTTGAGATCTGTGTGAAGTATGGTACTTCTGACGAACAAAGAGGCGCTCACGAACCCTCGGTGTGCAATGTTCTGGACCGTCTGAAGTGTGGTAATGTTGTAGGCAGCAGTGGTGCTCTTTATTTGGAAAGCGTAAGTCCAAGTGTGTGCCACCACTTCCATATACAATATATATTAGGCGTTCGTTGGCTATAGTTTTTTTTTTTTAAGGGTGGAAAAACTAGTCCAGCTCCCTTAGCTTTTGATAGTACCGCGCAAAAACTACCTTTGTGTGTGCACGCTATGTTCAGAGTTTGTCTAGATCAATATATCGGATTAAATTCACCAATGGAATGATGCTTGAGTAGTAAGTTATAAATGGGCATATCTCTTTTCTTGATGGATTTGGTGGCATTGTAGTCTATCGTGTTCTGTGCTCCAGGCATGGAATATTTCTAGGTAGCTGTTGACTTTTTCGGTTACTTCGTTTGAAGAACCAAACTTAAATTAAAGATTTGGAATGTCATCCGCGTAAGTACAAATGGTCGCTTGGTCGTCGGCATGTTGTATGAAAAGTAGTGGACCGGGGCAAGAACGCTGCTTTATGGGACTCTGGCCCACACATGCCTGATGGGCGACATTTTGTCTCTGACCTCAATAGAAAATTTCGGTAAATTAAAAACAAAAATGAATATGGGGAACGGAAATGTTTTTATGGCAAAAAAGAATTACATAAATCAATGGTCAAAATTGCTTCACTCAGTCATTTCTTTCTATTGAGGATATTCAACGTTCTGTTAAGGCTTTCGATATGTTAAAACAAAGCATTGGTTTAAATATATAAGAATTTAGAACTCTGATTTTTGTATTATAAAAATTTAAAAAGACGATTTTCACCTAAGTAGACTTTAAAGCTTATAAAACTCATGTTTAAAGTTACAAATGTTGTTTAGCTTAGAAAATAATTTAACATTTTAAAAATTCCGTTTCTTATTTATTTTGAAAAAATTTATGTATGAAATAAAAATAATTTCTTATGTTCTTCTGACAGATGTCACTCGGTTATCCAATAAAACCACTTATGACAAATTCAAACAGAGAGAGAGAAAGCGAAAGAAAGAACAAAGGAACAAACAAATGTCTGCCTGACAAATTTCTAAGGCCAAAAAAAGTGTAGTATTTAATCCTTCAAATTTAAGTCATTGGATGCTTCAAAATATATAATAATAATAATTTCTTATGTGCCCTCTCTCTACCTCTGTTCTATGAATAATGATTCAAAATGGTATTTTCGACATAACAAACTCATATTTAAATCCCTTTGGCTTTAAAAATTAACACAAACACACTCATAAATTGTGAAATTGTGAACACAGAAACATAACCAAGCATCTTTCTTCTTTCTTTCATGCTGTGTTGCATTTTATTTTATTTTATATTTTTTGTTATTTTATTTGTGGATACTTTTTTTTTAAACTGAACAAAAATATTTTTTAAATATTTGCGCAGCATGAAACCCTCTCACGCCAACAATCAACTCTCTGGAACGCAACCCTAGAGAAAATCCACATATTCTGAATGTATGTGAGGTAAACCACATTTGTGTGATTATTTAACTGTGTGATGAGTGTATGTGTGAGAGTGTAAGAGTATTTGAGTTAAGCCCAAAAACAAATGAAATACAAATGAAATGAATTGTAAAAGCGTGCCACAAGGGAGGCAAGGGAAGCATGGATGTGCGATGACTGGTTCAAGTTGTACGAGTATAAACCCATTTGACACCTCATAAACACTCAAATAAGACAAATTTTAAAAAATTAACAAACAAAACGACAAACTGACATACACATACACACATGCACACATTGTGTTGATGAACATGAAGCCAAATCAAGCCATAAATCGCTTTAATAATGTGCAGGATTAGTTGCTGATGCTGCTTCTGTTTCTGCTTCCTGTTTGATGTTGATGATATTCGAAGTTGCTTTGCCTGCACATTAGCGACAACTGTCACGCGACGCGATACACAAACTCAAACACACATATGTCTTAATAATTTCTCTCTCTCTCTAAATTCGAATGTTTTAAAACTCTAGTTAAGTCAGTAGTAAGACGATTGAGAAATTTTATTCCTCCCTTCCTTCCTTTCTTCCGCCTCCCACAACCAAATGATATTTTCAGTTTCATTCACCAGCGACCATATTTTTGTGTTGAAATGCTTTTCATTAAAAAATAATTAATTGCATTTGATAAATGAAAATTCGTCGTATCCGATTTTGTGGCAAAGCAGTTGTATATTGGTGGCGCCACCAAACCAATAGCCATCTGTCCATGTCATTGTCCTCATTGAGGTAGGTGGTGGTGGTGGTTGGTGATGCTGATGTTGGTAGTGATGCACCATTGAAAAGAAAGAAAGAAATATCACCACCAACGAGCGACATACGACAAATCGTTGTACACATCATCACACCCTACACACGATGAGATTTTTATTGCAATTCTACTGCGAATGTTGCAAGCAATTCTTTCTTCATTCACTTGCCTTATGTTCGTTCCTTCATTCACTTGCAACTAACTGCATTGGACTTAGGGTAAGAAGGATGTTTTTTTTTTGTCCTCCAATATAAGTACGAATGATAATATTTCTTTTTGACACTTTTCATGCACTTTTGACATAATTTTCACTTGGACTCGGACCAGGGAATGGACTTGGATGGACCCAAAGTTCTTCTTACTGTGCATGGTGTTGTTTATGGCGTTGACAAATAATGCCATTTTTATGATTATTACAAAGCGTACGTTTATTTCACATTCTACACTAACATTTGAGTTTAAGAGTTTGTATGTCAGTCAGATAGTCACTTTTATTTTCATCACGAATAAGTCTAATGACCTGTAATCTTACTATGACAGTTTAATATTGTCCTTCATTGTTATTTGTTTTTGTTTTTTTTGTTTTGTTTTCGTATTTTTTGTATGTCAGTTTAATGACTTTTTAGTTGAATAAAAAAGAAAAAAAAAAGATACTTTGCCTTTTGTGCAATTGATATCATCATCATTTTATTTTGAAAGGGCAACTTGACATAAAAGTCATTTGGAAAGCACTTTGCTTTTTCCCCTTCAACTATTATTGTATTGTATCTAAAATACAATAATATTCTTGCTGTTAAATGATTATTTGAATGCCTCATAAAATTTTAATTCAATAAAAGAAATATTTTTTTTCCTTAGTTTTCTATTAAATCTATACATATAAAAAAATAATGTTGACTTTGTCAGTTTGTTTTTTTGTTTGTATAAGTATGAATCAAAATGCACCCATTTCATTTAAAATCAATTTACTGAAGCACAAGAATCTCCTTTTGGAGCACAACATAGACTTTATTTCATGAAAATATGAATTAAGTTATAATTCAAAAAATTTAAAATGCGTTTTTTTTTTCTTACGAATGTCATAATAAACCATATAAATATTAAATGAAATATGTACCTCAAAAAAACATATTGTCGCTTCTAATCGATTCTAAGACCACTTTGGACAATAATAGTCGTAGGCCGAACATGCTAATGCGCCGGTGCAGTACATGCACAACAATACGTGAGAGATCACGTCACCGGTTCGATCACCAGATTTATTTTACAAGTCAATTTTGTTTTTATTTCTCGCTATTTGATTAATTTAATTTTATTTTTTTAAAACATGTTACATAAAATTATATTTTAATTTAAAATCGCCTTTTATTTCGCAAGTCCCTTAAATCTAATAAAGTTTGCCGGGTCAGCTAGTATTATAATAAATGTTATTCTTTGAATGTTTATTTAACAATTGAAATGTGAAAATTTAACTGAGGCGGATAAATTTACCGAGAATTAAATGAAACTCTAAGAAAAAATGGCATTTTGCTTATAAGATTTTCAAATGCATTTTACATTCATTGTACTAAATACTTTGTACTTAATGTCTAATGAACTTTTCAGAATTTAGCTACAATCCTTGACATTTGAACAACATGTTAATTGATTCATCGTTACTACAATACATGGTTTATTGTTGTCTATTTTACTTTTGTACAATGAAACATGGACGCCCCCCTATTGTGCTAACTACAAGATACAAGATACAGAGAATACAAGAACACGAATTCACGATTGTAGGTATACTGTCTCATCATTTGACCCATTTAATGTATGATGAGAATTCATGAGGCATAACTCTCATGAGCCCATCATATTCTTTAGTTATGAACTTTTGAAGACACTTCGAAAAAAGACTTTTTATAAAAAGAAAATTACAAAAAAAAATATATTTAACTGCTACAAAATGCCAACATATAATAATCCCATTTCTCGTTAGGCTTCTTTACTGATTAAGCATTAAAAATTGATTTCCTATGCTTATAAGCAGCATCAAAAGTTCCTTCTTAATTTCATTTATTTGTTCATAATTTTTATTTTCTGTTTTCTTTGCATCATTACAAATCAGGTATTTAAGGCACCCATGGTCTTCATTTAGTGGGTGCGATGGTTCCCAACTGTGTTTGCTGCCTACTACCTACACTTCTTTTTCATCTTGATATAGCTGAAAATCCAATGCTCCTTGGCATTGTAGATACTCTTATACCTACTTATACTATGTGTGTGTGTGTGTGTGTGTGTGTACATCTTTAGCACTGTCAAAACTGACAAACGCAAATGATTTATGTATGTTTGCATGCGTGTAAATGTCATTAAGCAAAGAAAATTCAACTCGAATTCAAACTCAAAGAGACTCTTTCTCTATTCACTACTCTGTAAAAATTCCCTTTTTAGCAGCAAAAACTTAAAGAAGAAAATCGATTCACTTTGACTCATTCGCAAAAATGGTGTTGACATTTGGAAAAGCAAAGCAAAGATCAGCAGCATCAACATAGACTCAGACTCCCTACACCATGGCATTAGTGATGATGATGATGATGATGATGATGATGACGATGGCGACGACGCACCAGAGAAATAGCAACTATCAAGATTTGACATTAAATAATGAGTTATATATGGGTGTAGTTAGAGTTGGAGTCAGTTGGCATTGTATGTATAATCAAATAAGTATGCGTTGAGAGAGAGAATGGGCAAAATCGAAAAAGAATTTGCTATAAGAATAATGTGTGCGTTTTGTGTGTGTATGTTTGATAGAGAGGTATTTAGTTGAATATGCTGCTGGCATCTGCCAAACTTAAATGTCATGATGGCGTCGAATTGGCGTTGTTGGTCCTGAAACCAGTCGGTCGGCAGTGACGGCAACATCAGTCAAAGTCGTTATTATTCAAGTGGTATAGACTTGGTTCTTGAATATCGAAATTCAAGTGGGCGATAGTAGTTTCAGTTTTAGGCTGTTTGTGATGATAGACTTTTCTATGTACATAATGATTTCGATTTATTTAGTTTATTCCTTATGGAAAATCTACTGTATGACTGTCTTGCATTTCTTAGAAGTGGACTGGCCTCTTTGGGTAAACATTTTCCGAAGACGTTGGTAGTCTGAGAATCTTTGCAATGATATTTGGCTGTATTTTGTTAGATTTCTGGTAAATAACTAGAGTACTTAAAACTTCAATTCTAAAAAGGTGGATACAATATTTCACTTATCATTTATGATTCTTATTACCCTCTATAATTTGCTTAATTGGCGACTATAAGAGTGAAAACAGTTTGGGCCACAAGCCCAAGAACTGTTTGGAGTTTAAATTGGGATACGAGGTTTGACCAGAGGTTCTATCTGGTACCACGGATGGTCAGGAGTTTACTGAATTTGTTCTGTCCTGGCCAACGGGTACGGATCCTTTATGGGATACCCAGAAGCTTGTAGAGGATTAATTCGATGTGGGATTTCGTTAACGACCTGAAGCTAAGACCCAGAAAGCAGAAGTGGTTTTGCTGGCGCCTCACTCCAGACCAAGGGGAGAGTCAAGTGACCAAATTACATAAGTATGACCAAAGGGACGCTGATTGCCGTTTATCAATTCTTGAAATTGACTCTCACCTCAATATCAGACCATTTGGTGAACTTGATCTCCAAATAAATGACCAATTTAACCTTTTTTAATCTAAGAAATATTATTCTATTGTACAATATATAGAAACGTGACTATTTAGTCATCAGATATCTTCTAGTTAACCAATTTTGCTCCCTTTACTACACTGTTATGACTTAATATCTCCGAAACCCAGTAACTTTAGTTTATTTTCATAGTGTTATGGGTATAAAGTCTTATTAACTTCCACTCATCTTGATTTTTTAAACATTTAACTAATGTTATATTGGGTTAGTGATGTTTTCTATATGATTTTTATGAATTAAAGTTGTTTTATACTTTACAAATATATTTACTTCACTTAAAAATATAACAGGAAGTTTAGTTTCACATACCTGAAAAGAAAATAAAAACAAATGAATTTATTAATTTTTATTGTATAAAATGTAACATTTTAATAGATTTAAGTTTAAAGGTTTTTAAAGTCATCTTCATTTCTCATCACACTTTTTTATAATCCACCCCTTCCTCACCTTCCTCACATTTCTCTAAATCATTATTTTCTTTTTTTTTTTTTGCTTTGATAATCTCCAGTTTTTCGCCATTTTGACATAAAATTATATGCAATATGTCAGTCAGCAATTTGGGCATTTCTACTCTATTTGCCCTTCACCACTTACTTTCATTTCCTCATGGCCCCTTTCTTTTCCATTCATTTTTATTTTTGTTTGCAAATACTACTTGTTTTCCCTTCCACATAATTTCATCATTTCTTTTGTATTTGATGGTATTTTTCTGTTTTATATTTGCGTTTATTTTTCATTTTAATGTTGCCTTGTTATGTGCAAAATTCTTCTGCTAATATATCATCTCTTTCAGTTGCTTAACTCCGCCTCAACTCATCTGCATCCACATCTACATCATCAACCTCATCCTCATTCTAAATCTCATATCCTATTCCTTACACTACTTTACCTACTTCACTATCACACAGTATCTGTGTATCTGTAAGTGTGTGATTTTATGATGCTGCGTGTGTTCTGGTCTACTGCTTGTCATACCACGAAAAACGTCTATCATTTACAACAGAATTCTGGGAACTTGAGAATGAGTATATGAAAAAAAAAAAAAGAAAAACATAAGACAAAAATCCGTAAAAGAGCAGAGTAGTAGTACAAGAAATATGTGAATTTTATTTGCTCAACGTGTTGTAATGAGATTTGTTTGGCTGCTGTGCGTTTGGGTTCATTCGGGGTTTTGTTTGCTGGGCATTGTTCTTGGTTAAGATATATGAGAAAATTGTATTGTAGATCGATGACGGTCATATTGCGTGCATGAAGTTAATAGGCTTAGGAAACTCTGTTCATGAAATTTACCAATGGAAATCGAGAAGGGTACATTTTAGCACACAGTTCTGATGATGTATCGACAAGCATAAATGATAACAGAATGGAATGAGAGTAAAAGACCCAAAGCTAGGAAAGAAAACCCCCTCAATCTTCAATCCATTCACACCCAAATCCTCCTTCGTCTATCATCTCAACATTTCGTTTAGATTTGGTTGGCATAAAAAGTATCCATTTAAAATTTATCTACTATTAATGCATAATTAAAAACTAACCACATCCATAAAAGTCTGCATATATAAATGTTACATAGTCTATCATAAGAGGCACACGGTGTGAACAATCACCATTTGCTTAATCTTCTGTCAGGAAATTGTTAAAAGTATAAAAACAACAAAATGCAATAAATGAAAAAAAAAAAAAAGAAGAAACCCTTTCACTAAGGCGCCAGCCACAAGGCGACTGCAAGCAACCGAATGCAATTTGATTGACAACTTAGATACAAACATTTCCTAACTCGATTCGTGGAGACAAAACCGACAGAAGCCTCCGTCCGACAAAACTGCTTACTATGCATACAAGCGAGTGAATTAAGCTTCACTGTCGTCATCATCAAATGTGCCTCTTCTAGTAGTGGCGCCTCCATAAACGCAATATACCAAAGGCTTCAGATACAACTTCAGCAACATCAATGGCAACACAAAAAAAAAAAAAAAAAAACAACAATATCAAAAATGAACACAGAGAAAAATGTTCAAACTAATTAAGTTGCTGACGTTTGCGCATGCGTTTTGCGCGCTGCGCAAACAGTTGAATAAACAAATAAACAAAGCAAACCAAACAAATGAATAAATGGACAAATGAACTAAACGAGCTAAACGAACTTTGTAAAAAGAACTAAAAGCCTGTAAACTTGGTAGTAAGCAACCACTTTGGGTTTATTGTTGCATGGCAGCAGCGGCATTGTAATGGCGCTTGTTATTGTTGTTTGTTGTTTCTTGATGTTGTTTTCGAGGTGTGTTTTGCATTTTGTCTTGCTTTTATAGCCACAACATGCCTGCACATATGGTTTGCACAATTACAGCAGCATTGCCAGATTGCTTCGTTTGCCACCCCTCTAACAGTATTTCTATTAACTTGCTTCAACCATTCATAGTCATAGTCATCATCATTGGTAGTCGCGTCTTGTCGCCTGGTTTTAGTGCCACAATTTATAAAAAGTATAGTTGTCTAAGTGTCCAGGGGTTCTTAAACTTATTGACGGCATCTTAACTATACTCATTTTATGATAATCTCAAATTTTTTGGTCATTCATCTCATAGCCATGAAATGACTAACTCATATTGATCTAAGAGCCTCAAGATGAAGGTTTGATTTACAAAATTAAATGTTTGCTATCCCAAAATATGCATATAGTCCTGCTACATATCAAATCGAGTGTTTGTAGTAAAGCAGAGAAATTTCATTACAAATGAATTTAAGATAAAAGCATGAGTTCCCCAAGGTAGTGTCTTGGGATCAAGTCTGTAAATGTTATTCACTTCGATTTTTGCTGGTGACACTGCCGTAATCAGCTGCTCCCGTTGCCCAGTTAAAGCTTTCGCAGTCTTGGATGCTCATCTTAAAATCCTTCAGGAGTGGTTATCCAACTGGAGAAGTAAAGTCAATTAGGGGAAATGTAAGTAAATTACATTTACATTGAACGACGGACTTATTCTCCAGTAACGTTAAATGGTGCTACTATTCCTCAAACTCAAGTGGTAACTTATCTTGGCGTTCATATGGACAGACAGCTCACCTGGCGGAAGCATATAGAAGCTAAAAAGACGTATATGAAACTAAGGGCTCAAAGTTCTCACTGGCTAATTAATTCTAAATTTGGTCTGAGACTACAGTACAAGGTGATACTGTATAAGTCTGTTATTAAAGCAGTTTGGATTTATGGTTCTGAATTGTGGGGTACCGCGAGCGCTAGTAACATTGAAGTTATACAAAGAGCACGATCCAAGATACTTAGAACAATCACGGGAGCTCAGGAATGAAGACATTCACAAAGACCTGGAAGTACCACCAAGCGTAAAGATATTCACATGGCCAAACTAATTCGACATGTTAATCCTATAGCCAGAGTCCTTGTCCATACAAGGAACTCATCTCGTTTGATTCGTCACGATCGTGCAGCCCTTTTGCTTACTTCGAGGCTCGTAGTGCTAAGTGAACCCCTTCCTCTTCATTGTAGGAAGGACACACGTGTATTAGTTTTTAAGAGTTGAAACCTTGTTAGTCCTATTCATATACAATATATAGGAGATTCAATAAATTTCTTTCATATAAAAAAAGAAAAAGTTCTCAACAATTTTACAGAGAAACTTTGAGAGAATCATCAAAATTTGAACCCGTGGAAAGATGATATAATTATCGGTATAAATAATGAATAATAATACACAGTTTATGAACCGCTGATCTAAGCCGAAATTGGAAATGTTGACTGTGCAACATATTCCTTTTTTCTTGAACATATTTTGTAACATATTTATTATATTGTTTATTGCAAAAATGGGCAACCCTGAGGAAGATGGTTCAATTCAACTAATTTTTAATTTACTTTTATGTCTTTTTGCATCTAAACTTAATTTGAAAGACTATTTCATCTACCTCATCGGTTGACCTTCTGCAAAGTATGAGTTCACTCAAAAAAGTGTTGCTATTTAAAAATGTCAAAAACTTCGAAAATATTTTGATTGATCACTTGTTTTAACAGTTGGATATATCATGAAATAAAATAAGGCAGACGGCAGCCAGTTAGGCAGAGTATAAAGTTGTAAGGGTTAAATTTTTTTACAATTAAAGGCGTGGGCTGAATACAACCAGCAAAGTCTGCTGTAACCATAATCAAGCTAATCCATAATGCAGAGTGTAGTGATGGAAGCGGGTGCTGTAAAGTGACAATGATGCTCCCACCAATATAATCCAGGAACATGGAATACGAATAGACTAACTCAATGGTTAAGGCTGGGATGAATTGGCTGTCAAAACCATGTGTTGGGTTTTGTCTTACTTCTGGTTCCAACAAAACGCAGTCACTACTTACGCTTAACCCCTTTAAATATTTTTCCTCATACTCTTCATCTTATTAATGATCGATGATGACTTGTAATGATGTTGCACTTTTTCCATCACTCTATCATCAGGAGTCTATAGACTGACTGACTGCCTATCTTTTACTTTCATATTTACTCTTTTCTTTTTGTTTTTTTTTTTGCATTTACATTTAATGAAAACCATAAAATGCAAATTTTTAAACAACAAATTTAATAATGCTGATGAATCATCACCATCATCATCATTTTCATCATCAAAAACAGAAGGGATCTTCATTTAGTGTAAATGTGGCAAGCAGCCTTGCATGCAGGATAGATGGATGGATGGATGGATGGATATTTCATATTAGTAAACGCTTGAGTGCATTTTGTTGGATTTTCTCTTTTGTCAGAAGAATTTATTGAGGGGAAGAAAGAAAATGTATAATTTTTGATTTATGTTTTGTTGTGTTGCAAAAGCAGTTAATTAAGCGTAAGCGCGATCGTTGAATCCATATAAATTCTTTACGAAGTCAAACAAAACCTGAATAGAACACAGCACAACAGAACTGACTCATTCACTGAGTTGTAAAGTGTCAAAAATATGACAGATCGTTTTGTATGCTTCATTTGCTTTATGTTTGTTTGTCTCTCGGGATTGTATTCTGCTTTTAAGTAAAACTTTTACCGACATTAAAGACGCGTTAAAGCGTGATTTTTCTTTTATATTTTTTGAATTTAAATTATCATTCTGGGGAGTTCCTTCCTTGAATTGTGAAACAATTGAGAAACTGTCAGAAAATTATGTGTTTTGCAAATTTTAAATTCTTTTCTTTTTTTGTGTTCAAAAATAAAAATAATAAAATTTTGAAATTTTTCTATTTTAATAATTAATTTATTTATTATTTTTTGTTTTCTTTATATTCTTTTTCTTTTTTTATTTAGAAATTTTCATTCAGTTTTATGTTTCTGAATTTAATTAAAAAATTCTTTGTTATGCATAAATTTTCTTTTGTTGTTCGAGTTCAAGTTTTCCATTTCCTACTTTTTGTTTTGTTATGTTCGTTAATGTGCGCGTGTGTGTGTGTGCGTGTGTGTGAATAATAAGTACGAGTAGTTGTTTTTCTTTTTAATTGTTTGCCTGGTTTTGTGTGGTTTGTTAGCAATAAAAAAATGTCATTATGCAGTTGGAGTTAAGTTCTTAAACACAACACAACAGAACAGAATAGAACAGGACACAGCACAATAACTTTATTATTGTCCATATTCCTTTTCTTCGTGTAGATTTCTCTGGGATCGTCAACCCTTCTATTCATATAATATTATTTTATAATTTTATAATAATATCACAGATGACAAACACTAAAGAGAATAAGGAACAACTGAAACATGTAAATTTACATTTAAATACTCGCTTTGGTCCCTTTCACGTACAAACGTTGGTATGCTTAATTACTTTGTTAATTAAATGTGTTAAGGCATAAAAGAAAGGATGCTGTTGGTTGTTTACATATGAAGACCTTTGCATTATTGATGGTAAAAAAGAAAGCTAGAAAAAACACTCATTTGCCTTGATGGTATTAAGTAAAAAAAATAGGTCACTAGTTCGTTTAGAAAATGTCAATTTGCAGAGTTTTGATGCATCCATACTCCTTTTTAATTGCTTGAATGAAACATTCATTTCAATGTTAAAAGAAGTTTTAATTTATAATTCCTTCTATAAATTTAAATTTTTCGTTTTAATCTTTATATACAATATATAATTCTTCTGTGAGTGTGTATGTCACTGAACTTCTCTTAAATGACTGGACCGATTTTGATGAAATTTTTTGTGTGTGTTCAAGGGGATCTGAGAATGCTTTAGATTCACAATTAATATATATAATTCTTCTGTGAGTGTGTATGTCACTGAACTTCTCTTAAACGACTGGACCGATTTTGATGAAATTTTTTGTGTGTGTTCAAGGGGATCTGAGAATGGTTTAGATTCACAATATATGTATATAAAAGATAGTCGTGTTAGTTACACTATTTATAACTCAAGAACGGTTGAACCGATTTGGCTGAAAATTGGTGGGGAGGTAGCTTAGAACTAGGAGACGGAGTTTCAGTGGGACGTGACATAAAACGTGAAGGAATGTATTTGCAGAGTTGAAATTTTTACAGAATATGTAGTAGTTCTATCCGGGAATTAGCAACAAATACTAAAACTAAAATATTTTTAAAAACTGAAAGGGGTCCCCATACAAGAAATATTTTGGTTTGTATGGCAGCTAAACGACCCATTAATCCCACGATCTTGAAATTTCGATGGTTGGTAGCTATGCATCAGAGACTTATATTGTGAAATTTCAGTTTGATCAGTCCACTAGGGAGGGTACTTCCCATACAAACCCACCATTAAAACTCAGTTTCTTATTCGAAAAACTTTTTTTGTTCTATCGAACTGATATTTAGACACTATAAGTTCTTGACATAGGCGCTTCACATCTATCAATCAAATCGGCCAA
The DNA here is from genome assembly GCA_037043295.1 of Amiota minor. Classification (NCBI taxonomy): domain Eukaryota; kingdom Metazoa; phylum Arthropoda; class Insecta; order Diptera; family Drosophilidae; genus Amiota; species Amiota minor. The sequence goes on from JBAMAW010000485.1 coordinate 18,617, forward strand.
TTAGGAGGAGTATCTCCCATACAAATCCACCATTAAAATTCAGGTTCCTATTCGGTAAACTTTTTTGTTTTTTGAACTATTGAACTGAAATTAGTGTCTAACTATAAGTTTCTGATATAGGCGCGGTACATTTGTTGGAAGCAGTCAAATCAGACTAATAGAGGGGGTACCTCCCATAAAACCCCAATCTGGTACTGAACCCTCCGTGTACGAGTCTGACTCGCACTTGGCCCATTTTTTATTTTTATCGGCGGTCATCGTCTACAGCGCTCCATTCCTTTCTCTGTTATAGCTCCCATCCCCACATATCTCCTTGATTTTCATACAAGGAAGAAATGTTTCCATACGTATATGCTCTCTTATCTTTTTTGAGCGAGGGCGTAGCAACGCACGCCGGTATAACTAGTATTCTATAAAAATTCTTTTCTCATTGTCTTAAAAATTTATTGTCCAAATTAAACAAATCTTGTTCGTATTATAAATTCCTTTTCGTATGGAAAAATTATAGTACATATATAGAATTTTCTCTCAATTATAAAACTGATGTCATTCCAATTATAATTTATTTAATTAAAATACAAATATTAGTTTCAATTGCATTACTTTTTTTTCGTATAAAATTTCTTGTTTGACTTAAAAATGTTCAATCGAAGGCAAGAAACTATTTGTTCATAAATTATATTAAAATTCCTGAGACAAATTAAGAAAAATCAATGGACTTCCTTTACTCATGTTAATTATTTCCAATTAAATTGTTTCAAGTCAATCAAAAAAAAAGACAATGAAAAGTTTCACTTTAACAAAAAAAAAAAAAGAAAAAAAAAATAACTAAAGAACTTAGGATGAAAGCGTGGTGATGATGATGATGATGATGATGATGATGGAAACATATTTTCTTCATGCAAATATGCATGAATGAAAGTTTAGTGTTCGGTTTTTTTTTTGTCTTACTAGAAACACTCCACCAATAATAAGTGTTCGAATAAAGTGTTCAAAACTATGTCAATCACATGAAAAATTTGCATGCTAACTAGCTATGGGCGGACGGACTGACAGACTGAAGGACAGACGGAAAAGCACATTTCTTTTTAGCGCGCGCAAAGAGGAAATTTCGTTCACACGCATCATGACTACAAATCATCAATGAAAATAATATTGTAGTGTTTTCCCACATGAAGCTGTAGCAGCGCATCATCACAGGCACAAAACGACGAAGAGTCAAAACCCGGAGGCAGTAGCCAAAGACCCAAAGTTGTTTTTTTTTTTTTGTTTTTTGTGTTTTTATTCAATCGACTGACTGACGAGTTGGACGAGTATTTGAAATTTTGTTGTTGTTTGTAGTAGTAGAAAGCTCACTTTAATTTGCAATTTTTTGCATTAGAGTGAACAGCAAAAGCAAGAGTCCGATTCGAATGAATTCGTTATGTATGTGATAAAACGGGTATAGAGGAGGAGGGTGACCATTGAGTGCACTAATCAAGTCAGCAAACGGCAACACAACAGAAATAATAATGAGAACATCATGGTTATCGTTGAAATCAAACGTTGATGCATGATGACGATGATGATGAGCAAAATGTGCATATGATATGAAAGTATTCTGTATTTGCAGAGCAATTCGCTGTTGTCTGTCTGTCTGACTATCTGTCTGTCGGTTTGTCTATCGGATGGTTACTTGGTTGAAAGCAATCAAGTGAAATATGAGATGCGTTATTATAAGCGAGTTAATGCGTATCTCTCTATGCATTGTATGCTACTTACGAGTATCTGATGATAGAAGCAGAAACACAGAGAATGCAACAACAGCAACCAAAGTGGACAGACGACTAGTTGATGTTGTGCAATAAAGAAAGCATACAACAAGCAATAGATTCAGCATCAGTAGCAGCATGCTATGTATTTGTAAGCTGCATGTAAAATGAAAACATATGCTGAAGCTGCTCACTAGTAGTCGAGGTAAAATATAAATACAGTTACACAGCTCAGCTTAATTCAAACTACTTATACACTCGTAGTATCGTGGCAACATCAGCATAGTTTTGAGTTCAAACTTTAAGGTCAATCATTGACAGCTTGTGCTGTACTCTGCCGTGAGTTTGGCTTGCATTTGCTCTATTGTTCTGGTACAAAGAGCGAAAGCGCAGCAAAAGAGGGAATTTGAACAAGTTTACATAGTAACCACACTCACTTATTCTTCTTCAAGATCAAAATTTCACTACAGAAATGGCATTTAGATGAGTTCAAACTGCTCCCGTTCCCTAGGCGAGCTATGGCAAGTACACAGTTCAGTTCGAACCAAAATAACAAAATTTAAGTGTGCTTCACCCTCATAAGTACAATATGAATGTGAAACTGCTTTCGGTGCTTAAAAAAATATTCACAGTGCAGGACTCGAAAACCCCACGCCCTCGGCTTGCAAGTCCTACACTCTAACCAATACAACACGGAGACATTTTAATTGTATTTACCTAAATAGCTTCAATATAATAATAACATCGTAAAATTTTGATTTTCTTCACATTTCATTTTCATATTTTTTGGATTTACTTCCTTTCGCTAAATGAGTTTCACATAAAAAAAATATATATGTATATATTCCCAATGCAGGACTCGAGAACCTTACGCCTCGGTCATAACAATAAATTTTGATTTTCATCACATTTCTATTTCATATTTTTTGGATTTACTTCCTTTCGCTAAAGAAGTTTCACTTCAAAAGAATTATTCGATTATTTAGTAAAAAGTAATGCAATAATCTGAAAGTAAAACTGAAAACTCTAAAAGCTGAAAGGCTCTAAATGTCTTTTTTTAAATAGATGAGCTATGGGAAGCAGTCTGGAACTTCCTTATCTAAATACTACATGACTCCAGGTTTTAGTGTTTCTCTCTATTTCTTATCTGGGTCGATTATTTTTGATTATGATTTTTGTTTTCCTATGTTCGAATAAAAAAATTGACTACTTCGAATAAAAAATTGAGTCTTAAAGAAATGGTAAAATGAATATACGAGCATAGTACAAGCATATGCAAATTTTCTAAACGACATTTTTCTTTTTCTCTTTTCTTTAATATAAAGTTGGTGCCTTGTGCTGTTACTAGTACTATGTGTATATTTTATACTTATATTTCTCAATTCTAAATAGTAGAACTTTCTTTTGGGAATATGAAATAAGTGAATAGATGAAGAACGACCGAATGTACATTGAGCAAGACTAACTGCTGGGTAATCACATGCGGTGCAGACACATGCAACTTTAAATGTTGCCTTTAACCGCAAGCGTGCCATCAACTAACTTCCTGCTGCTGCTGCTGCTGCAACTGTTGTTCACCCACTAAAATGGTGATGTATGACTTGAGATAAACTTGAAGAGTCGAGTGACTTGATGCTGCTGCTCCTGCTGCTCCTGCTGCATTCTTCTTAATATAGTACTTTTTCGGCTGCTTGCAGTTATTTTCCTTATTTTGGCGCAGTGGTGAGCATCTTGTGCTTAATAGCTTGAAATATGTTGTGATGAGTTGCTGCTTGCTTGCTTACATAGAGTTGGTATTGCTAGCAACCATGAAACTATTTAGATCGTTCATATATAGTATACTTACTATATTCTCCAATGACTTGAAAAAGAACCCGTCTTGTTGTTGCTACTCGTATAACAACAACACGCCAAATTTGAGCAGCAATGATTTGACTCAAGTTGAGTTAAGTTGAGAGCTGCTATGCACTTCCTGGAAAAAATACCTATAAGGCATGGCAGTAACCAGTTACCTTTTTATAGATGTGTTCTCCATTACGACTATGAATACTCTTGGCCTCTCTTCCATAAACTCCTCTCCTCCTCTCTGCACTTCACTTTCTGTTCTTTTCCAATTGTCGACGTCAACTATTTTTGGCTAATGATGCTTTTTCGTACGCTTAATGTCCATCATTCATTTCTCTACTGGTCTGAGTTCTGGGGTCTTTACTCATTGCCATTTTCTATGTTTTGGTCTTTCGTTTATTGACTGCTGCTGGTTATGGACACGAGGCACAGTTAGAATGGTTTGGCGCGTTTTGTAAGGGAAGCAGCACATTTTAGTAAAAAAAAAAAAATACATGTTGGTTCAATATGCGGTCATCGAACGTAAGTTTGACCGACCGAGTGTATACCAACTACTGCTACGTGTACGAGTAGATAGAAGAATGCTATCACACTGTGTTTGACAGACAGACTGAGAGACAGCCAAACTCAACTTAAACTTGACTACACCGAAGTACTCGTATTTATTTGCTTAAGTGCAAATATGAGCAACTATTTGCTAAATGACAGTTATTGCTGATTAGCTGTCAGACATTTTGACAGCATGAAGAATGTTAAATACACATACAATATACCTAGGAGTATAATGAAGTTCGCCCGGTTTTTATACCTTCATTAAAGTTCTCTTTTATGCTTTGTTTTTTTTTTTTTTTTTTCTTGAATGGTTTAAGTTTCTCATTAGTTAATGATGCTTAATTAGAACAATGGAAGTTTATAGCACTATAAAGTTAGAAATTTGCTAACAGTTGGACACTGAATACTTGAAATTGGAAAAGTTAATTAAGATTTATCGATTGACTTGACGAGTGACCAAATGAAGCTTTAAGTGTTCATAAATTAGGATCTTTAAAGGTAAATTGAGAAACAGAGTACATACTTTATTTATAGTTAAATAATTAACATTGTACTTAAAGGCAAAAAAAAAAAGATAAAAAAAATATTATTATTATTATAACTACTATATTTTTAGATCCCCAAAGAGACTCATCTCTAAGACTGAGAGTAATGTTTTTCTATTCTAACCCATGCCGAAAAATTACGCATGCCTTAAATGAAAGAAAATTGTTACGACCTACCTCACCTACCCATCCATGTATCTAAGTTGCAACTATTGTATATCTTGGCTTGGTCTGGTCCTTGTATAACAATAATTTCACGAGCGGCATTAAAAGCAACAAACAAAAAACAGAAAATGTTATTAAAAAAAACAATTGCTTAACCAAAAACGTAGAATTGCCAAGTTGCAATGGCTTAAATTGAATATGCCCAAAAGCGAAACAAACGACGTAACGACATAACGACCGACTAAGCTTACTTAGAATGTGCAATCCAAGAAAACGCGCAAATATTGCAATAAGCACTTTATAGGCGAGTGAATGAGGCTGGCTTAGTTTGGTTTGGTTTGGTTCGTTTTGCTCCTTTGCCTTATAAGGTCACCACATAAATAAAGCTGGGGAAAATATATTATGCGCAGGTTAAGCTATAAAAGCCAAAAACAGAAGAATCAAAGGCTGAACGAAGGGAACGCATATACTATGATACAATACAAGTAATAGTAAAAAAGAGAAGCGGCATCTGAAAACTATTATGCGTTACTTTACAACAATCAAGCAACAGCAATACGAAAAGAAAAGGAAATGAAAAGTCAGCATAAGAACAAGGGTAAAAACAAAGCCAAAGCCGAAGCCGAAGCCAAAGCCAAAGTTTTCAAATTGGTAGATTCTTCTCTCTGTTTGTCTGTCTGTCTGTCTATATTTGTTGAACGAGTAGTTAGAGATTTGTTCTTTGGTTGTTTGGGATCATCAAGTGGGAACATCATACACATACTACATGAGGAAATGTAAGCCTAAAGGCAATTCGTGGCAACAATCGAAAGCAATACACTTTTTATTCCAGCAACACAATAACATCAAAACAATAAAACTTGTACACTGTCTTATTCCTACATACACATAATACAATACTTTCCGATCAATTCTATATTGCCTCGATCGATTTTCTGGACTGCGCTATTAAATTGTAAATTGCTCAAGCAGCGCAGCAACTTTTGCCGCAAAACGTGCCTGAATGCAACACATCGACATCGACATCGCCATCTTCAACATCAACATCAACAGCAACAGCAACATCAACATTTACTGCTGAGCGCATGTGCAGCATTTTTCATTGTAAATATTTTGTTGTCCTCATCGTTGTTGATTTTTATTCGCTTGCTGCATTAAGCTAAATCAAGTTTTGCTTACTATTTCGTTTGATGCTTGTCTCTGCTGCTGTGGTTCCCTCTGCCCATCTACCAGCCTATTGAATATATCTATCTGTTACTGCCCCTTGTTGAAGTACGATGGCTAATCAATTTTGCTTTTCATTGTCTTGTTTCTTTTTTTTTTGATTTTTTTCCTTTTTCTTTCATTTTATATATTGTATTATTGTGGTTTATCAACGCGCTTTATTACGCTGACGTTTTGTCAATTTGATTGCCTACTTTGGTTCTGGTTAACCAATCCACAACATCCTACTCCCATCACAGCAAATGACTTTAAGCCGGCTGAAGTTGTCGTCATTCACTGTCAGTTAACAAAACTATTTTAAGTGTTTACTATACTAGTAGCATGTGCCCTGATGGTGGCTTTCAATAATTTCTTTATCATAGTTAATTTATAATGTAAACTCTAGTTAGTTCAGAAATTATTATCAAGGAGGTATAACCTCCATAAAAGTGATAACTTTAATAAGACAAATCGATTTTAAACATTATTATCTAAATCAACTTTCTATAGAAAACTGATTATTGACTTTATATATTTAGATTTTTGTTTATTCAATGCATCAATCAAAATTTAGCCTTTTAATCAATTGACAATAGAGAAAATTCTCTCAAGAACCCAATTTAACTATATTCTCAACTATGAAAATGTTTGATAGCCTCTCATAAAGGTCAACTGATCCCTTATCGCAAATATTAAAAAGAATCCAGTATTAGTAAATATACAGAACAATACAAATACTTTTCGTGCGTTCCAAATAAAAAAAAAAGAAAAAGAAAGGTTATAACCGGATTTGTTGAAGGCACCACTAGAAAACGCTTTTGCCTCCACTAATCCTAGGACCTTGAAATTTGCATATTTGGTTAATAAGAGTCAGACACTTGCACTGTTCAATAATAAAAAAAACAGAACGAAATACTTATTTTTTTATAAAAACATGACTTTGAATCTAGATTTGTATGAGACCTATACGAACTAGTAATCCTGGGGCTTGAAATGTATATTGTTGTTGTACATGTGTCAGAGATGTTTCGAAATTTCGATGGAACAAAAACAAAAAAGTTTTCTAACAGGATCATCTATTTGAATTTGGGTATTTAATGGACCGAATCGGCTGGTACCGACAAACGTACATTGTATGGTAAAAAGACAAAAAAAAGGTCAAAAACTAAGACATTAATTTGCACACATACATACTGACAGACAGAGAGGCGGACATGGCATACTCATGTCGAGTTGATCAAGAATTTGTATACTTTAAGGGGTCTCCGATGTCTCTTGTAAACTTCTTGGCAAGCTTATAGTACTATTCACTGCGTGAGAGGATAACAAGAGAACGCTAGGAAAGCTCTATATTAGAACAAAATTTTACTGAAATTTTAGTCAATAAAAGACCGTGAAAAGTGTAAAAACATCATAACCGAATTGTCAATTAATCAGAATCATTTCTTTCATTTTCCACTTCTTGGCTTAAATGGAACCACGGCGTACGTTTGGCATCATACTCAAGCAGTCTTCTCCTCTAGATCTTTCCTCGTTGAGAAATCGCAAAATAACTTTGGGTATAAACTTTTTTCATAAACTTATTGCCAGTATTGTAGATTTACCAGGTTTTTTGAGTAAACCTAGTCGTTTCCTTTCCATAGATCTAAGTAGGTGCACAACTCACACAATTCTTTTTGCGTATTATTTGTCAACTAAAATAAATTATATTGTAGCACATCCACTCTCCTTAGATTTCGCCAACGTCTATTAATGTTATAGTCCTCCAACACCTGTCTAGCTGAATTTGGACGATTCCATATGAAGGACTCATCTACCAAAATCTAACGAACATTTGTCTCTATCCACACATTAGCTGAGAGTGGGGATTTAGTTAGCTTACACAAATAAAATTCCCCTAAAGGATCACAGACTGGAGACTGACTTAATAAGTTCTAAGTTAGTATATAAAATAAATAGATAAATCTTTTATATTTCTCATATCGTGGAACCTTTCCTTCTTTTCAATTTCTCCTCTTTATTCTTCTCTACTCTTTACAGTTTAAACTGCCCTTGATTTCATGTAATTTTTTTATTATAAAACTACACAATAGACTTCTTTATTAATAAAGCATCAATAAATGTTCATCTCTATTTTTTTTTTTAAATTATAATTTTGCACAATTACTTCTTTTGTTTACATACATGATTTATTTTTAATTTTAGATTGAGTTTGTGGAGACCTTGAAAAGTATTTGTGCCTCCAAAATTCAATTGTTTCAGGTTAACTTAAATTATCTATCACCACTTGATATATTGAAGTATCTGAGATACAACACATTTGAAGCAATTTGATTTCTTTTTCATTTGTTACACTTCACCTTTTCTTCTACTTCTATTTTCGTATAAATTACTTTCAGTTTTTTTGTTTTTGCTTTTGTTTTTTTATGAACTCGTAGTAGTAAAAATTTGAACTTTCGCGCTCGCAATCAAAAAAATTACAATTTTATGCAATCGTTTCGAGCTTGTGGCAAGTTTTCTGTTATTGATTTTCTTTTTTCCTTTTCATTTGTTTTTATGTTTTATTGTGTTGTGTGTTGTTGTGTTGTTGTGTTCCTGCTGTTGCACGCTTTCGTGTTGCAAGCAAGGATTGTTATTTCTTCTGTTTGTTGTTTTGTGGAGTTAATCAAATGTTATACGCTTTAATGAATCGCTGCAGGTTATCCTTTCGTTGCATTGTAAAATTGTACCTATCATGTTCATACATACATGTACAATATTTTTCCATCATATTTTTGTTTTTATTTTTTGAAATTATTATCGAGTAATAAAATTGCTCAGTCAATACAAATTGTGGATTGAAAAATTTATGAAGTGTATTTTTGATTGAATTTTGATTCATTTTATTTGTAATTGTTTTTTCATTTTTGAATAATGAAAATGTATGCACCCGCGTGACTTTATAAAAATTCATAAAAATTTTAATTCAAATTATTATTATTGTATTATTTGCTCTATTAAGAAGGATTCCAATTTAAATTTATTTATTTGTACAAATAATTTTTATAATTTAACCTTCAAATCAAACAATTTAACACAATACTCTCAAATACATAACAAGATACACCCTCACAATTTTAATCCAATTATTGTTTACACAAAATGAACATAAAGTGCTAGATATACATAACTCAATCAATCATGAAATAAATTAAACAAAAACAAAACAAAACAAAGAAATAGAAGAAAACAAAAAAACCCCAAAATTATTAATAACACAATAAGTAGAGGAGAGAGAGAGAGAGAGAGAGATCATAAAAGCACTTATAGTATTTAAATCTTATGAGGCTCTTAAGACCAAAACTAAACAAATAATCAAACAAAACAGAAAATGTGCTAAATTTGATAGAAACAACAATGAAAAAACATCAAATTATTTAAAACAAAACAAGAAATAAAAATTAATGCGAATACAATAAAATAAAATAACTAAAGGCCTCACCAGCATCTTTCCATGTGTATCCATCTATCTATCTATCTATCTGGGCAATTTTACACGTTCATCAAATAAGTTATTAATCAACGCATGAAACAAGTTTACAAAAGTATTAAAAGAAATCTCGAAATTGGGAGAATTTCGCCATAGATACTTGATAAACATGTGTGCGAACAAATATCTGAGGGGTTTATTTCTTTCTTTATTTCTGTGATCTGTAATTATTTATTTTATTTTTTAAATAAGTATAAAAGTGCGGCAAATATCACAAGTTTAAAGCAAAACATGAAAATCTATTTGTGGTTTCTCTGATATTTTTTTTTATTTTTAATTTTATATTTATTAGGTATATGTTTTTTTTATACTTCAATAGACAAGATGATTGGAGGCAAGCAAATATTAGTTGAAGACAAAATCGCCTACGCTCTTTTGGTTCATGAAGTATTTGAAAGTTATAATAGCTCCACAAAAACAAACGTCAATCGGTCGTGGGTATCTATAAAACAATTAACAATCTTTTTTTGTTTTGTTGTTTTTTTTGTGTTTTTTTTGCATCTTGTGTTTTTGACATTATTTCTTTAATGGTTATGGCTCGCTGAAAAGATTATAGACACAAAACATAAGTCGACTAATAGATGGACAGATAGATAGATAAATAGATGGATAGATAGATACATTGGCAGTCAGTCAATAAGTCTTTAGTGTGACTATGACTATATAATCAAAAGAGACAAAACACAATTGTGAACACAATCATTAAGCGGCATACTACTTATTTAGTCAAAATGAAGTTGTCAAATGTTGACACGTTTCAATGACATATAACTCGTATAACTGAGTATGAATGAATGAACATTTGTTCATTTAATGGCATAGAATGGAATGGAATAGAATGGTATGGCTTTGGTCAAATTTGTGAATATGATGGCAGGCAGGCAAGTGACTATTCTTGATTGAAGTTCTCAAACACCTAAAATGTCAAGTATTGAAAAGGTTTTTGCTAATACTCGTATAATAACAACGACAAACCAGGACCGGATTTCTTTTTTGAATAAATAAAGCTGTTGTTGTTATGTTTGTCTGATTAATGAAGTCGTGGTTTTATTTCTTTATTTAATCTTTCTTTCTCACAGTTACATTAATTTAATACAGACTGCACTTCACACTTAAAACCATACCATACCATACCATACCGTAACGTACTATACCATGACAGTCAGGCACCATGCCACCACACCAAACCACACCACCAACTTGATTCATTATGAAAATTAATGATTCAAGTGGCATAAATTTCCTGCTGCTCCTCCTAAGTTCAAACTGAGTCTGAGAGCATGAGCACTTGCTGCATGCATTAGTTACTTGATTGTTATATCTACATATATTGTACAATATACTATAAGTAGTACTATGACCAAAGTGAAAGATAGACACATTTGTTGTATTGTTTGCTCATTGTGGGTGCCACAATTTAATTTTCATTTAAAAGCGTCTCCATTTTTTTTTTTTTTTTTATAATTTCTACCATATTTTTTTTATAAAAATATTTGTGTATACACAAAGTGAACCAAGAATCGAAGCTCGTGTGCTCGTGTGCCATATGGGTGCCATAAAATGTTCATCAAGCCACAAACATATGATTAATTATTATATCGCTGCTTGTGGCTTATGTTGATTTTATTCTTTACTTTGCGTTTCATATAATTATGAGTGGATACGAAAGCCCTCTTCTACTGCGGGGAGTCTTAATGTAAATGATGGTTTAATAAGCGAAATTGTGTTGTGTTTGTTGCCTTAAGTTCTTTTCGAGAGTCTTCTATCTAACATGGTCAAAACTAATTGTTGTCTTTTGTTCAAGATATTTGTATGTATTGCTTTGTATTTGTGTATCTAAAAATGTTATCATTGTTTTTGTTTAACTTGTGAACAATAATTTAAGTGTTTATCATCATCATGAAATTAAATACAAGAATTGCAGATTTGTGGCTTAAAATGTTTTGACCTTTATAAAATCATTCTGATTTGCAGCTATTTCTTTAAAAAATCTTCTAATGTGATGAACTTAAAAATGAACTTACTTTAATGGATAACATTATTATATTATTATGTGTGTAAAACGTACCTGTAAGAGAGAGAGAGAAGAATATCATTAGTATAAGTGATTCAATTAAGTTAAAATTTATAAGATTTTATTTTGTGGTTTTTATATTTTTTTTTTTTTTCAATTTTTTCAAAGGTAAAGCAAATGTAAAACAAAAATAAAGAAAGTAATCTTCAGTTATGCCGGAGCTATAATACTCTTCAAACTTCACGTTTTTGGCTACGCTCCTATGATTGAGCATACAGAAGTATTACATTGTTGATTTGAGTCAAAAATTCATACTGCAATTCAACATATTTCTATGGGAGCTATACGATCTAGTAATCGTAGGGTCTTGAAATGTACATGGTTGATGAATATGGAGCAGATTCTAATACCTTCAAAATTTCAATTCGATAACATAAAAAACAAAAAAGTTTTTCAAATAAGAACCTGAATTTGAATCTGGATTTGTATGGGAGCTATACGATCCAGTATATATAGGGTCTTGAAATGGTTGGTAAACATTGATCACAAAATTATAATGTTGAAATTTCGATTTGGTAATATAAAAAACAAAAAAGGTTTTCTAATAAGAACCTGAAATTGTATCTGGGCTTGTACGGCAGCTGTGCGATCCAGAAATCCTGAGATCTTGAAATTTACGTGGGTGGTAAATATGGACCACACATTTATATTGTTAAAATTTTAGTTGGGTAATACCAAAAACAAAAAAGGTTTCCTAATTAGAATCTGGTTTGTAACTTGGGTTTCCCTCCTAGTGGTCCGATTTGGCTGATTCTGACAAATTTACAGAGTGAAAAGAAAACTTCCTGTTGAGAAAAGACCTTATCTTACTTATGATACTTTTTATTCTGTACAAGATTTAAAGTTTTTAAGATATTCAGCTGAAATTTTCCTCTAATTCTATCTTTTTGTGGATATGGGATTAAAAATAATATTAAACTGAGGCTTATCAAACACTATTGGTTGCTTATGACTTTTCCTATTCTGTATAAGTAAAATCATTCCCGCGTTTCTAAGATATTGATCTGAAACTTTTCACAAATAGTTCATTTTATTGATATGGGAAAAAGATTCCTTATCTTTTGATTTTTGGAACTAGTAAACTTTTATGCTTAAAAATTCTTAAATCCTTTTGATATTTTAGCACATTAAATTTTGTAATCATTGAATCTTTTGACAGTATTTAATACTAGTTCTAGAGATTTTTTTTAAAGCAGAAAGACATTTAGTGTTATGTGCTTTAAAATTTCTATCATTTGGATCCTCTCTTGAGAGCCCTAAAAAATATACTAAATGTTTGACGAAATCATAGCCAGGTAAAAGTAAAATCTATAGGAAATGTACCCTAATGAATATCCTCAGTCATTAAAATCTACACAAAGGGACTAAGAGAGAGTGTTTATTTTATGTTGATGGCTGCAACCCTCTGTTGATAGGTTGGTAGTGAAATGAGTTACACCTACCAAAAGTGGAATTGAGGAAGAACAATGAAACAAGGTGGATCGGTGGATCGAAGGATGGTCGGGATGGAACAGAATGGATAGAAAGACTAAGCCATTAACTGTCGCTGTTGTTGTTGATGTCGTCATTGCCGTCATCATCATCATCGTCGTCATTGCCAAACATTTGTATAAATTGTCAAAAATAAATATTGACATTACGTTGTAATAATGTAGCATTAACAGAACCAAAAAGAAGGCAAGAATGGGAGGCTATGAATTGAGTCAAAAACAAAGATGTCGGCGGCGGTACACGAACTCAAGCGGAAATCGAAACAAAGTAAAGAAATGAATGAATGAATAAGAAATGTTAGGCGAAAGCGAATATACGTCAAATAAAATGTTAGTAAAGAGAATACGGGCAAACAACAAAATAAGAAAAACACAAAAAAAATAAAAAAAAAAGAAAACGGCCAAGTGCGATTCAGACTCGTACACGGAGGGTTCCGTACCAGTTTGGGGTTTGTATGGGAGGTACTTTCCTTAGTACCGCGTCTATGTTAAACACTTATTATGTCTTATTTTAAGTTCAATAGTCCAAAAAACAAAAAGTTTTTCAAATAACCTAAATTTTAATGGGCGTTCGTATGGTTGGTTCCCTCCCGAGTAATCCGAACAAACTGAAATTTCGACATTATAAGTTTCTGATGTATAGCCACCAACTGTCCAAATATCAAGAACGTGGGATACCTGGATCGTATAGCTGCCATACCAGCCAAAAGGTTTCTTGTATGGCGACCCCTTTAAATTTTGGAAAATTTTTCAGTTTTAGTATTTGCTGATAGTGCACAATCTATGAAAATTTCAACTCTCTAGCTATTATGGTTCATGAGATATGACCCGAGGACGGACGGAGAACGAAGTCTATGCAATAGGGTTCCCTTAGGTACCCTTTGGGTCCGGAACCCTAAAAACGAAACGAAATGTAAGAAAAGGAAAAGAAAAGAAACTCAAGCTTAATAATGTAAATTTTGCTCTAAGCTATTTTCAAAGACTAATGGTGCGTTTAGCAGTGACTAAAAGAAAGTGGGTGAATGAGTGAGCGGGTGCACGCCCCTTGTTGGGTGAGGCAGTGGGTTTACTTTTTATTTTTACTTCTAGGTCCTTTTGACCGAAAGTTGTCTCAATTTTATGGTAGTGGTGGTAGTGGGAAAACATACTTTAACCGTCAAGCTGAAAATCACTACACGCAATTTGCGTGTGACGCACGATATGATGATGAAGATGGCGACAAAGGTAACGGAACAATAAGGACGAAGACGAAGCTCCGTGTTGAGATGCGATGTTGAAAAGAAAACATTATTAAGCGCCAAAGATTATGCAAAGAAAAACAAATGCTTGTCAGGTGAGCAAGTAAGTAAAAGCTCTGAATAAGGAGCAATCGCCTTAAAAAAAAAAAGGAAAGAAAACCAATATGGCGTACCTTCTTTTATTTTGATTTTTTTTTTTGTTCATGGAGAAAAGTAAAGAAAAATTGTTTTCATAAGAAGAAGAAGAAGAAACGAAGAATATGTTGTCGTCTTTATGGCGGCAGCGGCGGCGGCAATGACAGCATTTTGTATGCTTAAGTAAACAACTTGAACATATTTTTGTATAGCATTCTTTTAGGCATGTGTGCATGGTATGAAGACTTTTTGTTTTTATTGCTACTAACCCCTGAAACAATAATCTTGAACGGCTGTGGGTTGCAATGGCATGTTGCCTGGCATGGCGCGACACTTTATTGTTTTATTTTAAGGAGAAAGCAAAGGCAATATATAAATTTAAAGCATAATTTCAGGAGAGCAAAATAACATATATGTATATGTATGTACATATATCCTTATGAGGCAATGAAAAAATTATTAAACAAATACAAAAATATCTTTATATCCTTTTCCCAGTTGTATAATTTCTTGAATGTTGAATGAAATATTTCTGTTTATTTTTTAAAGCATAATTTTAGGCTCATTTGTGTATTTCCTTTTGGAAAAAGTCAACAAATATCTGTTATGCATAGATTTTGAGTCTGTCTATGCTTATATTTAGCTCATTTTTATTCATTTCTCATACTCATCCATACACATGTCAATGTAAGTAGCTTCTATAGACGTCACGTTTTCAACTCCTTCAAAATAAATATTAAAATCAAAACAAAGTAGAAGTTATTGCCAACTTCAACACCATGTTCCTTCCCCTCTCTTTGTGCATTGTTAAAATTTCTTTTTCTTTTTTTTTTTTTTTGTTTTTGTTGTTAAGAATTTTAGTCGTTGAGTTTGTCATCGATTTTTTAACACAATTTTTTTTTTTTTTATTTGACTCTTCAGACCGTATCCTGCATGCCTGTCTATATGCCTAGTTGCCAGACTGATTGCCCACCCTTACCATGCTATCCAGCTGACTGCCACTTAAGCAACATCGTCATCTTGTGTCGTTTCCGGCTTAGTCGAAATGCTTTTGCCCCTTTTTTAGGTGGATTTCCTACCATTACCACCAGAAAGAATGATAGAGAGAGAGAGAGAGAGCCCATGAACCAACCACTATGTGTGTTTGCAGCTAAAATTGTTTGTTTTAAGATTTGCATGGATTTCTTTATTTTTTTTTTTTTTTTTTTTGTTTTTTGGTTCCTGCGACTCTTTACTTTAGTCCTTAGTCTCTCTGGTGGTGTTAGATGTTTGTGAATTTAACGCATATTTATGGTTGGTTTGCACCTTAAGCTTTGTTTGTTTGCTCGACTTTCTTTTGCACGTTTGCCTTCTTTCGTGCTCCAATGGAAATGTTAATAAACATTTGACTACACTCACCAATCTCGATCTATAGCCGGTCGACAGTCGACAGTCGTCTGTTCAACCCCCTTAGCAGCAAGTAAGTTGGTTACAACAACTCAATCAGCTTGATTAACATTTCACTTTAATGTCTTTGCTAGGATTCACTTGACTCGATTTTGGATTGAAAAAGGCCTTAAGTTGAATCCACCAGACATTTGTTTAAACATTGGCATTTGATTTGCTAAAATATTCTGGCGATTTATTGGTTCAATGAATATTTAAAAAAAAAAACCTTGTATATAGTAAAAGGGGAAAAGGAATTCGTAAACATTTTATGGAGGCTTAAGAGATCAACATTCTAAAATGCTTAAGGTATTTTGAACAAAGTACAAGAATCAAGAAACAAAATCAAAACTTTATAAAGACTTAAATTTATACAATATTTACAATATTAATGAAAAAGCAACTCTCTCGATGATTAAAGGAATTTTAAACTTAAAACTGAGCAAAATTTTATGTAAAAAATTATAAACTATTAAATTTTCTGTAAATTGAATCAGAATTTCGGCTGCAAGTCTGACTTTCCCAACATTAAGTCCACCCTCAAGTAAAGCTAGTTTGCATATCACAGATCTGTCTGTCTGTCTGCCAGTGTGTGTATCTACTAAAATAAAGAGAAAAACTGACAGCCCATTTTAAAAATTAGCATAAAATATGCAAGAATGAAGCAAGAAACGAGAAAAAGAAGGCTAGTAATTTATAGTAAGAAACAAAAATAGTAAAATAAATAAAAACCAATAAACTATAGTGCAAAACTTGTATTTGTACAAAAGAAATATTATATTGTAGTAGTAACAGGCAAGGATTGGTTGGTTGGGTTGGTGCCTAAAACCAGACATCTGACTCACGTGTCAGTCAAGATAAGCAACAGCAGCAGCAGCAGCAAATACACAAACTATTTTTCTATAAAGCAGACTGATTGCAGACATTTTTGAGCTTATAATTTTTAAGAAAGAAACAAAACATTAAACTGTGCATGAAGTTCGGTTAGATCGAAAATTTCATACCTTTTTAAAGCAAGAGAAACATTGAGTAAAATGTTTAGAATGCAAAGTTTGTTTTAAAGAAAAAACTTCTTTGGTTTATGTCTTAAAATGTATGTTTACAATGTGGGCGATATTGGCATCATGTGGGCGCTGGAGGCTTACAGAGGGTGGTACAGGCTTAGAGCAAATTAGGGGGTGTTAGGACAAACGACAAAGCGACTCGCCAACTTAAAATGATGACCTTTTTGTTTTGCTTTGCTCGCCTACTCAAACTGATGCCTTCAAATTAAAAATTTTGGGTGCCACTAGAATATTTTTACAGTCAAAGTGGGATCCCTACAGTTGTCATTGTTCTCAGCTATTTCCTTTCACTGGACTAAGGCATGAGACGCACTTGTAATATATTGATCTTTCCATCCCGTCAGCTCTCAGTCTCCATTTCAGTGCTCCTCTCATTGTTTACATATATATATACACATAGGAAAAACTGACAATTTGATACTGAACTGACCATCTAAAACAGGGCTGTTCTATCCGCTGCCAAAAGGCACATATCATTGCGACCCAAGAGATTAGAAATTTGCTAGCCAAGTTAAAGCGAGGCCTCTTTTTCTGCTTACTAAATTAAACCGAGAACCAACCTAATCACGGCCCAGATCAACCTGACTTATTGCGTTGTGGCCCAGGGAACCAAAATGGTTCGACATCCCTGGTATAAAAGGAAATTATATCAGCTGGAACCGACTTGAAAGTCAAACTTGTTTGTTCATAACACTTTTTTTTTTTAGTTTTGGGTTTGAGGTCTAACAATTTTGTAGGTCACAGATCACCAAATGATTAACCTGGAATATAAAATAAATGTGCATACATAAATATGCATGGGTCACGGTTTTAAGGAAAGATAGCTCAAAGATTTAAAAATATTTACTTCGTAATTCGGTTCTCATTCAATGGTGACTCAATTCAAGTCTCTACAAACATCACATTCAAGTGATAGTACCTACACATATTCAAACCATATGTGTAGGGAATTAAAAAAACAGACACTACTCTATGTACACACATGAAACAACACTAATTGATGTGTCGTACGTCACTTTGGATTGTTCAGTCGCTAGGTAGGTTTGTAGTCACTCAAGATATGTTGAATGAAAATAAGTTGGTCTATGATGTGTACGACGAGTACATACCTTGTACATTGTTGTTGTATACCTCAGGGCAATGAGAATGGATACAGGACTGACAGACAGTTGATGACTTCTGTTTTATGTTTTTATTTTATGCAAAATTCTTCAGACAAAATTTAATTTAAATAATCACTCATTCTTTGGCTTACTAACAAACTAACTAACTGAAATAGCATTTGCAACTTCAGCACATTTGGTACTTTAAAACTTTAATATACTTAAAGAAATAACTTCAATGTGCCATAGAGAAGAGAAAAGAAAACAAGAAATGTTGAATTTCTGTTTGTTGCATTTGTATAGAAATTTATTAATAATAATAATGTTGTATGCATTTCGTGACAAAATGACATTTTCCAACAAATACAAGTGGCAACAGAGTCCTTCAGCAGAAAAAGCAACAGCACAGCAATAACAAGAACAGGATCAACAACAAACAAACACTGACACAGCAACATTATGTAGAGCAGAAAGACAAGAGAAAAGAGAAAAGAAAAAAGAAAAACGAGAAAAATAACAAAAAACTTATAAATAAAGAAAAAAAAAAACAACAAAAAAGGTAAAAAGAAAATTCTTAAAAATGAAACATCAGATGATGATGATGATGATGATGATGATGATGATGATGAAAAGAAAGGAAAACACAAAAACAACAAAAAAGATATAATAAGAAATCAACTCAGAAACTCTTAAGGACTTTGATGACGACAACGAAAGTCAAACATGTTTTTTTTTTTGCTCGTCTGTTGTTGTTTTATTTTCCTTCATCATCATCATCATTCAACTTCAGAAGTAGAATAAAGAAGAAATGAAAGAAAAACCCAACCAAAAAACGAAATTATGGCGTAGGTTGTTATTTTAAAATTTAAATTTGTATAAATATGCATGCATGCGGATTCGTGTATGTGAAAAGTGTTTACGCCAAAAAGTCATTAAAATAAAGTAAGGAAGAAAAATACGAAAAAACAAACACAAGCTTAAATATAAACAAGTGAATTGGAAGAAAGGCAGACTGACAGACAGACACACTTACATTTGTTGTTTTTTTCTTTTTTTTTTTTTGTTTTTGTGAGCGCTTCTTATAAGAGAAAGCCAAGGCTTAAAGAAATTATGTAATAATAATGTTAAGTAAAGAAACCACAACATTTTGTTTAAATATTGTTACAAAAATGTATCTTTTTCTTTTTAAAGATCAAAAAAGTTTAATGAAATTAAGAAAATATTTAAAAAATATATTTTATATTAAAGATACTAACAATTTTTATAAAAGAATCAATGCAATTTTGTTGACAATTACTTATTTGCACAATTTGAAGCAAAGTTTAAGTTAATAAATATTTTAATTTTCATACATAATTTAGAATCAATTGTCGTGATATATAAAATGTGAAAAGTTAAACTCAAATTTTCATAACAACAGATTTATAATTTGTTTTGATGGCCTTTTCTTCATTTTAAATCATTTTTGATATTAAAAAGTTGGTAAAGCAAAGTTAAGCAAGCAACATCGAAGAAATTTGTCACAATTTATTTCGATCTGTTCAACGAGACTAGCAGACAACCAGTGAAAATGGAAGATCGAATCCTACATATCAGTAGGATTCATTCCAAAGTGATCATGACATTTTCATATTTCAATTTAAAAAAAAAAGTAATAATAAAGAACTTGAATGGGAATTGAATATTAAAAGAAAAACCTTTCTTGTCACAAAACCGAACATTCAAGATTTTAAAGAGAAAAGTTACGTGTAATCCTAAAATTTTTGCTGATAGGACTTACAACCATTTCTATTTGACTTTACATGACTTCATATGCTGCTATTATAATATAACAAAACATTAGTACATGATCCAAATGATCTTGTCAAAAATTGATTAAAAATATAAATTCAATTAACATTTGAACTGATAAAAGTACATAGATTTGTCTTATTGTATTGGGAGTACAAATTATTTCTGTCCATTTATTTGTGTTCAAAAAAGTGTTTTTTTTATTGAAAAAAACGTAATAAATACATCACTCAAAGTATTGTCCGCCGAAAGCAACTACTTTTTCCCATCTCACTGATAATTTTCGAATACCATCTCTAAAAAATGAGTAGTCCTTTCTGGCCTCGATCCAATCATTGAGCCATTTTTCGATTTCTTCAAAACACCCGAACCGGTGACTCCCCAAATCGTTTTGCATCCGTCGAAAAAGCCAGTAGTCGGAAGGAACAAGGTCTGGAGAATACGGCGAAAGATCTCCGACAATTATAATCAGTTGAGAAAGATGGACGAATTAAGTATAATAATATAAATACAAAGATCTAAGTAGATTTAAATTCATGAATATGACACTTCCAGATGTTAAACTGAACCCAATTTTATTTAAAACAATTGGTTTTCTTATCCAAATGAATTTTTCCAATTTTGTATTGTTCATAAAAATACCAAGGACTTTTCATTGTCCTCATTTTTTGTTAAGTTGCATGTAAAGTAATCAGCCAATTTGAGTGGAGGCACAAGATTTTGAGTGGAACCCCGAGAGGAAAGGTTATACGCCAAAACAGTAAGTCTAAGCGTGATTCATTTAGTGGAATCCCAAAGCAATTGGTTGAATTCTGCTAAATTGATGAAAAATGAGAGAAAGTTCTCCCTCTGTTAGGATGACAAAAACAAAAAATATGTTTCTGACGCGGGTCTTTCAT
Organism: Amiota minor; assembly: GCA_037043295.1. Lineage (NCBI taxonomy): Eukaryota > Metazoa > Arthropoda > Insecta > Diptera > Drosophilidae > Amiota > Amiota minor. The sequence continues at coordinate 39,426 of JBAMAW010000485.1, forward strand.
TTATTTGAATTGGATTGCAATGATAAATATAAATTACTAGAATAGTGAATTCTGATGACTGTGAAAAGTATGTAAAGTTTTATGTTCTAATGCTCATTCCGAAACTGCAAAACTAGGAAAAAAAAAACTATGATGATATAACACAAAATTTGAAATATTAAGAATAAAATAATTTAAAATACTATTTCCCTTATTTTATTTATTTCATATTACTTATTTCTAATCACGCTAATGCTATGTAATCATGACAAATTTTCAAGCGTTTTTAAGTTTTAAAGATTCCATCTATTTCGACAAAACTAGTCATTTATTCTCATGGAACATGCATTTTTTCGTTAACGAGTTGTTTGGTCCATATATTGTTTTAATGATCTAGTTTAAATAATTTAAAATATTATCTATAAAATGAATCAAAGACAAAGTGTTTTCTAACCTTATACTAATAAATAAACATAAAAATGTATCTCACTTTTTACCATGAAAGTTGTAGGTGTAAATGATAATTTAGTATTAAAACAAAGATGGAAAGCTTCTATATTATCTTTAATAAATTTAAGAGGAACTAATTAACATTCTAAACAACAAATTAAAGACATTTTTTTTTAAAAAATAAACACTCATCCGCACACCCACACACACACGCATCTTTTCTTTTGATGCAAATTATACATTTTCTTTCTGTTGAATTCATTTATTTTTTATATATACAAAATATTTTACAAAAAGAAAACATAAATTTTGTGCACGCCTAATAAATTTGTGTATGTACACACACTCAACATAAATAAATAAATAAATATTTCCTTTTAACCAAAATAAAAAAGAGAACAGATGAGAACAAGACCTCAAAACCAAAACCAAAACCAAAACCAAATCTTACCCAAATCAATGCCAATAAAAATAAAGACAAAAGTCATCCAAAAATATTGTACAAAAATAAAATAAAAAATATTGTATAAACATCTTTAGTAATAATTTCGCGTGTCATATTTATTTATCTCATGCGTATTTTTTGATTTTTGTTTTTTTTTTTGTTCAACAAACAAATGTCGTGAATAATTTTACACAAAATAAAAAACTAAAATCCCTAAGAAGCAAATAAACATAATTTTATTTTTTTATTTTATTTATTTACTTTTTGTATTTTTCTTTTGTTTTTTTTTTGGCACAAAAGAACAAAAGCATAGCGAATTGAATGAATATGAATGATGATCATGATGCCTACGTTGATTCTTGGCGTACTTATTTATTTATTTATAAAATATTTATATAAGACACTAGAAGATGAGTGTTAAGTGTATATAAATACTATACACATAACTTTATATGTTTGTTTGTTTGTTTGTATCTGTATCTGTAAATGAATCTGTATATACTTGTATTGTATGAAAATGTATGCTTCACTTTATTGTACTTTGCATTGCTTGGATTTGCTTTTTTAACTTGATGTTGTCAGCCCCAATTCAACTCATGTTGTGTGTGTTTTGTTCCTTTGCGATGTGTTGTTTTGTTTTTGCCCACTGTAGGTTGCTTGCCTTGCCTTGCCTTGGCTTGGCTTGGCTTGGCTTGGCTTGTGTCGAGGCATTTGACAATGTTGTCTATGTTAATTTTTATTTATTTTATTTCTATGTGTCAAGTAAACATGGATGTGTGTGTGTGTGTGTGTGTGTGTCTATGGAAGAAAGCTTCCTTTACTGTCTCTTTTTATTCCTTCTATCGTCTCTTCTCATCAATTATGATTTTGCTTTTGTTTTTCTTTATCTTGTTTAAAATAAAAGTATATTATTTTCCATATGATTTCCGGGCTGTGAAAGCGCTACTTCATTGTGCAATTCTCTTACTTTCTGTTGTTTTGTTTAGATTTTTGCAAAAAGAAGAAGGCAAACAGCCTTCATAAGTAGCTTTAACAATGAAAAGGTTTATTTAACATGACAACTTAGAAAATAACATACTAAATAAAGTCTACATAAAAATACATACATACATATTTTTTAATTTAATAATATTTTTTATAGGTGAGAAAGTGGTGATTATTCTCAAATGTTTAGCATTTCAGAAATGTCTTCTACTATTTTCATCATTTTTACTGTTCCCTGCCTATTATTATTATTATTAATTAAAAAAACAACAACAATTAAGAACAAACTCTTAATTCATGTAATTAATTTAACTTGCTTAACAAATTTGTTTGACAATAAAATTTATTAATTTAATGTTCTACTTGAATGTATAAATACTTAGTAGGAAAAAAAAAAAGAAAAAAACAAATGACCAATAAGCTTTTATTGTTGTTGTTGTTGATGTTGTTACTGCCTTCTTCATTTTGTTGTCCATGACCATGTTGTCAAGTCATGTTGCATGTCAGTCAAAGTTAATTGTTAGTAGTTGTTCTGTTGAAACAAACAGGTGTCAGAGGTCAAAAAGCGTGTGGACATTAACTAAGTAGATAAATCCCATAGATACACAACACACACTCTGTCGTGTCTGTTCTATTCTATTAATGATAATGACAATGTACTAAGTTTTTTAGGCTTTTACTCCATGGACATGAACTAACTAAATTTATGGTAAGTTCAAAGGAAAAAAGAGAAGTTTTTGAAAAAAAAAAAAAAAAAAAAACAAAAAAACCAGGAAAAATATTAAAGGATAAAAACTATAGTTTTATGGAATATTACAATTAAAAAGATTAACACAAGAAAGTTTATTCTTAGGCACATGTGTGTGTCAAAGACATAAGTCCATCAATTCTAGAGATAAAACTTCTATATGAAAATCATCTAAATAGTTTACAATTCAACAAAGTTTACGATTAAATTTTTTGGATACAAAATTACAAATAGGAAAAGGAGTTTCTTCTTCACATTTTTTATAAATTTGATCTCTTACAATTTAGAATTTCTAATAGTTTGTGATCAGATGTTTGATAGGATATCAGAAATAAAGAAGTTGCATCATCATCTAAGAAAATGGATCAAATAATTTGCATTAAATTTTGTGTGAAAAACGAAATTAGGTGCCCCAAAGTACTTGAAATGTTGCCTGTGGCATTTGCCGAGTCTGCTTTGGACAAATGCATTGTTTACAAATGGAACAAGTTCTTCAAAGCAGGTCGACAAAATGTCAATGAAGATGACCGCTCTGGACGCCCAGAACGTCAACTATCGACGACAACGTTGAAGCAGTGGAGAACATGGTTTTGGTGAATCGTCATGCTCATGCCATCAATTTTCTTTCGGATGTTTTGGGCATGAAACGTGTAGTAGAAAAGTTTATTCCATAATTGCAAGCTTTTGAGCAAAGGAAACGTCGCGTGAGCAGCGTCCAGGACCTGTGTTTAACATGATGTTAACGACGATACTGATTTACTCAAAAGAGTCCTAACTGTTGATGAGACATGGGTATGTGGTTATGACGTCGAAACCAAAGCCACATTTTCCCATTGGAAGCGGCCAGAAGATCCAAGGCTAATTTCGGTTTATCATTTTCTTCGATTACAATGGCGTGGTGCCTTGAACTTAAAACTTATGCATCATTTGCGTGAAGTGATGCGAAGAAAATGCCCGAAATTGTTGAACTATAAGACTTTGATATTGCGTCAGTACACACGTCAGAGATTGTTCGTGATTTTTTCGGCAAATGAGGAACCATAATCATGCCTCAGCCAGCATATTAACCGGACTTGGCCCTAGAAACTTGATAGTACGGATATTTAGCAAAACGCGTTTATCAGAAGTGTTTCGAGGTGTGGAAAAAGTACTGGCACAAGTGTATTTATTATATCTGAGGGGGATTACTTGAGGGATACAAAACGGAAATTTATGAATAAATAAATATGTTACGAGAAAAATAAAAAGTCTTCTTACTTTTTGAACACATCTCTCCTTCTACCATTTGAATGTGTATTTTGGTAAATTTTATTTGAAAACTTTATATCCAAAATTTGTAGAAAATTGAAAAGTGGAAAATCCAATAATTTCCTTTTAAATAATTAAACCAAATGAAAAAATCAAATGCAATCTATGACTTTCACTTTTATTGGAAATGAACGAACGAACGAACGAACAAACTGAAATACATAGCACTTTTCCTTCTTTAAATTAATTAATTGATTTTCCTACTGCCAGCAAGACAAAAATAAATTTGTTTTCAAACTTTCTTTCTGGGTCAGTCACAACACTTCGTTCGCATGTTCTTTGTCAAAATTTATTACTTATCGTCCCTCAAGTCATAAAGTGAAAATGAATTTTCAATTTTTAGTACAACAATTTTGCTGCTGTTGCTGCTGATGTTGGTTCTGCTTTTCATGCACTTTCAATTTATTTTCAATTCTACTTCTATTCTACTTATTGTACTATACAACATAGAAATATACATACAAATGTTTGTACATTTGAGTATGGACATTGTGAGTTGTGTGTTTGTGCCAATTTCAATTTGTGCAATGTCACACAAACTCAAATGTTACAGAATACATAAACCTGCTGCTGCTGCTGTTGCTGTTGCTGTTGCTGATTCTATGTATAACGATTGATATGATAATAACAAGAAAACCATTCTATAAACTTTATTGAACTAGATTTTCGTTCAATTGTCATGTGCTAAATGCATAAATATTCAATAATAAAAATGAAAAATAAATTTTATTTTTTTTAAGAAATCATAAAAGAAATTTGTTCATAAGAATACTAAAAATATATGTACTTACAAATAAAAATCGTTTCTTAAAAACAAAATAAAATGTGGTAAACCAAAAAAACAAAAACCAAACAAAACTAATAATAATTTTCATCAGCATCATTATAAGAAACAAAACTTGTAACGTCCTATGATGAGTGTTCTTTATGAAGTATGGAGATGTGTAATAAAAGTTTTTCCTATTTTGTTCCTCTTATAGCGAAGAAGGAGTTCATGTATTCTTTCAAAAGCTGGTAGCGTTCATCGCTTGGACGAACCGTAACTCCATTATTATAGTATCTAGCAGAATATTGCATAAAACTCAACTCAACTCAACTCAACTCGATGACGACGATGACGCCATATTTTCTTAGTGAGTTGTGCAAAACTTTATGATGCCAGATGCCTGCAAAAATAATTTACTTTAACTTATCTTTTTGTTTTTATTTTTTGGGTTTTTTGTTGCTTTTGTTTCTTCTATTGAAGCTTTTCTTGTTTTTATGTTCCAAAACGAAGTTTTTTTTGTTTTCTTTTTTGATAGGAAAAAGAAACTAATTTTTGAAAAAATGAAAAGAATACTTTTCTTGTAATGTAAACTTTTCCACCAATAAACTTTTTTCCCTCCTAAACTTTACTACATTGTAACTGAAGCAGCAGCAATGAAGCGCTTTCTTTCTATTTTTGGTAGATTGATTAAATATTTGCGCAAAGTTTTGTTTTCAATTTTTATTTTTTTCGCAAACAAAAATAGTTCCGTTTATCTTCTTTTCAATTTTATTCCTGTTAAAGTGACTCTTTTATATTTTTATGTTGTAGCACATAAGCTAAAAGAAATGAAATGAATGCGTTGCAACATGTTGCAATAACATCTTTGTTCAAGGAAGAAAGTTCTAAGCAAAAAGAAAGAAATTACAATATCAAAATTAACTAATTTTATTTCCCTCTTTAGATCTCCCATTGGTCGGGATGTGAAATTGAATGACGAATGTACAATAAGCGATAGCAATGTTTTGGATGAAAACAATCATTGATTAGTATGACTTCATAGTGAGACATTGAAAACAAAATACTTAATCCTTCCTATATTGTAAAAATGAAAAATATTGCAAAACTTAATACAATACATTTAACGTGAAATGTTTTTAAAAAGGCTTCCATATTCCATATTTAAAAATCGGTTCCAATGTGATGGCAAAATTCCAACATTCGACGTCACATAACTTCTAAACTGCACAACGGATTTTGATTCGGTTTTTAATAGCATTTAAGAAGTTTTTCCCAAAGGTTTATATGAAAGAAAATTTATAGAAAATTCACGGAAAAGGTACGAATTGGAGGAGAATCTTTACAGAAAAAAGTTTGAAAAAAGGCATTTTAAATCATGCCAAGAAGATGCTGAAATATAAGCAAAAAGAAAACGTTCGAATAAAGACATGGAAATCAGGCTGCCTGATGCACACGTGCCAAACAGGGACGTGTCTCTAGTAAATATTGCTATCACCTGATATTTGCATCTACACCATAAAGAATATCAAGAGGAATTGATGCTTCCGAGATGATTTTACCTACCCTATCTTTTTGCAATATTGCAGTCTATAACTTTGATTTCTAATTTTTAAAATTTAGTGCTTTCATTGATAAAGTAACAAGAATTCTGGGTTGTGCAAATCAGGAGATATTATGACGCTTTCAAAATAATACAACTGACTGTTATTAAAGTTTTATTGCTTCCAGAAGAAGATAATCCAGAACGTAAAAAGGATCAACTAATTTTAGATTGACTTTTTAAATTGAATTTCCATAATTAGAAATCAATTGGGATTGAATTGTGTGTGACTTGATCTCTAGTTCTTGAAATGAATGTTTTCTAAATAGAATCAAAACATACAATGACTTCTTAAATGTGGGACAAATATTGTTACGGATCGATTGAACTTGTATTCATTTATTAAAATAAAAGAGTACCGATTAATTTAAAAAAATATTCTATAATTAGGTTATTATAAAAATTTATAAGTATAACTTTTTAACAAATATAGATCAAAGTTAATGAAGCAAAGAGCATTTTGAATTCCAGTCTTAAATTCTATTCGCTGTTTGTTCTTGTTTCCAACTTCTCGGATAAACAGTAGTCAATTGTTTGCAGATACATGTTTGTAAATACTTATGATGCCACATTGAATGCGAAAAGGAAACCGATGTTGGTTTCAGTCTCAGTTTCAGTTCGATAGCAGGTTTCTTTATGCACGATTTGTTCAGTTTTCAAGCTTAAGACCTTGTAGCTTTAACTTAAATTTTAGTTTATTTGTAATTTTAATTACACTCAAGCTGCCAATAAATATATAAATAAACTATAAATTTCAATGAAATTTGATACAAAATCCCAAACAAAATTATAATTGGACAAAACAGCATCAGATTCATATGTGCCCCTCTACCATTCATTTAAAATTTATAGGAAATTACAGACATATCAAAAATTTTATCAAACAGAACTAAAGCATATAGGTAGGTCTGAAAGATCGGTTATCAGTCTTAGTCCAACTGTCAGTTTTTTTCCTTACTGAGGCTTCACTGACCGTGTAAAAGACCTTTATTATTATTTAGTTGAGGGAGATCATTAAGAGGATTTGAATAGTCAGTATTGTGTTAGACTTTTCAATGAGATAGCAAATGGAATCTAATAATTAAGCATTAATTTATTCTTAATTCTCATTTTTTAACCATCAATCAATTGTGTCTCATTTTATTTCCATTCCTTGAAATTAAGGATTTTTATATAATAAAAAAAAAAATGCAAAGGATGTTGGGAGTCTATATATTTTTTAATTGAGAATAAAATGAAGGTTTTTTCTATATTAATTCAAAACAAAAGAAATTTTGTCAAATTCATTATCTACAAATTTTATCTATTGATTGAATTTATTCCTAAAGTTTTCAAATGTCTTCATTTCATTTAATATGAAATTTATTGTATATTTTCTTCTTAGTACGAGTATATAAAAGGCACAACTTAGATTTCAAAATATCAAAGTTAATGAAAGAACAAAGGCAGATTAAATTACTAATGTAAAGATGTTAACACTTCGCACATATGTATCTTTACTCATTGTGTGTGTGTGAAAAATATTGCTGACAGTTGTCATTTGATTGTTTTCATTTCATTTTTCTATCAATAAGTGGAAATATAATAAGAAATTCCGAGTTTCTCTCTACTCTAACCCTATTCTATTTTCAAAGTTCCGCCACGTACAAAGTATTGTATGAAGTTAGCTTAATATTTTTGTCCATAGTTTTGCTTGCTTGGTTTATACGCTAGCACTCATGAGCGTAGCAAGAAGGAGAGAATAAGGAAGGGCATTGAACATGAAAATTGAAGACTGGTTTTTCTTCTGGTTTGGTTTGGTTTGGTTTGGTTCTGATGCTTGTGACAAGCATAACAATATCCTAGATACTCCCCAACTTTTTTCTTTCTTTTTTATTATTATTATTATATTTTCCATGTTATTTACTTAACTTTTATTTTATATGATTTTTCGTTTTGTTTCTTTCAATGCTTACATATTTTGGTAACGATGTGTGATAATAATGCTTTATGTTATATATGGTTTATTGAAATGAAATACTCATAGATATGTGTATTGTGTATTGTTACTGATTGTTACAAAGTTGTAGTTGTTGTTGCTGTTCCCCAACAAACAAAGATGCTTTTATTTGATGGTTGATTCGAATGATGATATTTGATATAGCAGTTTGATGTTTGAATAATAGTTTGACAGTTCGCTTGTTATTTGTGATGAAGCAATTTAGAATATTTTTATAGTTTAAAAAATTGAAAATATTGTATTTAATTTTTAAAATAAAATTTAGTTGATGTACTCCATGGTATAGTTAATTTCCGGAATTGATTTGCAAGTAAATAAAATTATGGCCAAGAAAGCTTGGAAACTTAATGATGTAGTTGCTTGCCTTCTAGGATCTACTTCAATATTATTCATTCTAGACTTTTATATATTTTCTTCTAAAAATAAAGTTCTTTGCTTATAAATTAAGTTATTTGAAAGCGCGTGTCAAAAATAACTCAACAACACCTTCAAGTCAAGGCAAGGCAAGACAAGACAACAACGTCAACAGGCGCATTAAATGCTTGAGTACAAAAATTATTTACAAAAGCGGAAAATGCCAGGAAAAAGTACAACAAAAATTCCATAAATGTTTAAAACGTGTTTCCTGACTTCTTCTACCCGAAACTCTCAACATTTTGTCCCTTTCTCCAATTCTCTGAATGGATTATACAATATTATTTCTTTAACTTAGTGTCTATTTTGTCTTATATCATAGTATGTAGTCTGGTTGGTCGGTCTGTCTTTTCTCATTCAGTTCAGACACTTTTAACTCTGCTCTGAGTGAAAAACGCACACCTTTTTGCTTAGCATTGCCGCTGCCGACGACAGATGAAAGGCATGAAAAATTATGCAAAGAAATATTTCATCATGTTTGCCAAGTTGGAAATGGAAAATAAAAACAAAAAAAAAAAAAAATACTAGCCGCCAAAAAGAAAGGATCGAATAGACATGCAAAGAGGCAGGTAGACAACAGATATACTTTCTGCACGAGATCTTAAGCAAATCTACAACATTTGAAGGGCTATCAGCTCAAGGCTCCGAAACAAGAACGTGAGACGATGACGGTATTTGATGATGAGCCTGATGCGTAGTGGCATTGTGGGAGAAATCTTAAGAAATAGTAATAACTTTTCTACAAACGTGGTCAGGACAGATAGACAGACAAACAGAGAAATAGAGAGAAAAAAAATACAAACAAAACACATCACTGACTAACAGAGATACTTGATTCTAAGATTCCACTTGAATGCTTTGTGTCGGCAACGATGACTGAATGTTTGCTTTTGGTGTTTTCCATTTTCTATTTTATTGGCATGCGTTGTCGTGTTATGTTTTACAATGAAATAAGAAGGAGGAGGAGAATAAAAACGATGATACTTTACTTCTTCCGAGTGTGGAAAACAAAAACAAAAAAAAAAAAAGGACAAATTGAAAAGAACAACACAAAAACAAAACGAAAGAAAAATCGAAGGTAAAGAAAGCTTTGTGTTTAGGTGCGAAATATATATCTGCGACGACTGACTATGATTCAACGGCTCAAAACGATGCGTTGAGACTCGACGCGACATTGTTTCCTCAACGGAAGTGGCATAAGTCTACACTTTGCTGTACGTGTGCAGCACCAGAGTCAGTAGTACGAAGACTTGAACCTTTCATGCCGCGTTGGGACTTCTAAGTCTGTCTGTCTGTCTTACGATTTGTCTGTCTACTATGCCATGTCGTTTGTATCTGTTTTTCCAGCTGAATATCGTGCTATATTTCTCCTTTATATACCCTCCATCTCCTCCGTTCTTAGCACCTTTATCCATAGTGCGTGTTTTAGCAAAAGGAAAAGAAAAAAAATACGACAAAAACATGAAAAATAGCAACCAAGAAAATAATATTCACCAAAGGTTCTTCTACCCACTGAACTGAAGGTGAAAACTTGCTAGGTGTTTGGAATTTCATTAATATTTTATTACTTTTCAAGCTACATAGTAGATACATACCCTACTAGAGTATTCTTTGTTTTTTTTTTCTTCTTTGTTTTTGTTGAATTTATTAAAACTTTTCTTATGTTCATACCATTCATTCATTCCAAGTGTCTGTCCATCTGACTATCTGTCTCTCTGACTATGCGTGTGTGCGTGCGTGCGTGCATGTCGAAGTTCATCATAAGTGGTTCTATGCTCCTTCACTTGTGTGTGTGTGTTTGTGTATCCATGTTTTGGAAATCCAAATAAGTTTTTAAAGTAAAAAATTACCTAAACTGTATTTAAATAATTAAATATGAATTTGTTATGTAGTGAGTGAATTGTTGTGTCTTGTCTTGTGTTTCGTTTAAAATATTAATTACAATATGTATAAAGAAACACGCCCCACGCACGATTTCTATTTCTGTCTATTGAAACTTTCGAAAATAACTAAAGAAACCTTAGTTGGCCTTATGCATAGTTAAATATTAAAGAATTTTATATCTTCTGGTAGTTCAAGGATTGAAGAAACAAGCACCTGGAATGGTCTAGCATACCAAGGAATCTAAAAGTGATACGAAATTGTATGCTTAAAGTGAAATGAAGTGAATCAAAAGATCAGACTACATAAAACCGATTACTTTAGTTGACAGAATGTACTTGTATTCTATGAATATTTGTCCAAATTTTATTAAGACATTTCCGAAAGAAACATTAAATATAAATTAAACGAAACCATTGAAGAAACCCATATCCTTTTTTCCAAGAACTTTTTATATCTCTTACATAATGCATTTGCAACAATATCGTATAACATAAATCTCAAATAAAACGAAACAAAGAAACCTTTTAGTACCAAAGTTTTCTGATATTTAGGTATATAATTTTACTCTTAAGATATTTTTCCAGGTCTTTTTGAAACAACCAACAACGCATAAACGCATCAAGAGATGACGATGAACACAACGAAGACCTCAAGGTCATCTTAATTACAGTAAACACTCATTAAGTTAATGTTCCGGTTACACGTTGATGTTGCCTGCAACACAACATTGTCTTCAATGGTCTTCAATGGTGGTGGATGGCTCTTATCATTATCTTTGTCGTAGTCGTCGTTGTTCTTATATTCTAGGTCAAGTCATTAAACGTCTGTGACCGTCTATAAATCAACACAACTCCTTCACAGCGACAGCCATTCAAACTGAATCGAATATAAAAGCAAGGAAACAAAGAAAATGTACTAAAAAAGAAGAAAACAATAAAAAAAATTAAAAGTAATAAATAGCTCTACCCTTTCCCCTCCCCCCAATCAACCGCTTTCCCAATGTTCTTTTGTTATATATAATGTATAAATATATTTGGCTTTTGTTGGTATATAAAGTATAAATATCCTTTAACTGGTCATGTTCTATTCATAACTAACCAAGCCTTAAATTTGTCTATAAGTCACTGGAAGAAAAATAAAAAACAAAAATGGTAAAAGGAAAAGTTTCTTTTTTTCTATATAATAAAACTAACAAACAACAACTTTTAGTTTAGTGCTTTAATAAAGTGTGAAAATGTTTGCTTTCACTTAGAATTCAAAAGCATAAAAATAGGAAAATAAAGTTTTACTTTGTATTTTTACACGGTTGAATGAAAATCAATAGAGTTTTTTTTCTCGTTTTTTAAATAAATTTCTCTAATATTTTTCGTATTTCTATATTCTATGTATAGATGTACAATATAATATTTTCATGGTGGATAGAAAAATACATAAAATGAAAAAAAAAAAAGTGAATGAGGTGAGGTGGACTAAGAGGAGGAGTAAGAGCAAATTGTCGCATAAGGACCAGTTTAAGTCTTAGACCAAGCTAAAGGATTTGGTCATAATATTAAGTACGAGTAGATCCGGAGGGAGAGCAAGATGAATGGAAGGAACGATGGATGGACTTAGTCATGCCTGAGAGTTGGCCATGATACGGCAACGTTTGTCGTCGTCTTCCTTTCTCATTCCTTGGCAATTTTTATGGCACACTTTATTACGTGCGAAAAGCAAATAATGCGATGTGACTTAGGGTGGATGGTCGGTCGGACGGTCGGTCGGTCAATAGTCAATGATATGGTGGCCTGAGCTTGGGCTTAGTTAAGAAGGTGAGGTGAGTTAACTTGGCTTAGTTGCTTGCGCGTGTGGCGAGTTGACAATTTTGCCACATTTTCTCAACAGTTTTTCTTTTTCTTCTTTTGCTTTTGCTTTTGCCAACTGTCATCATAAACTCCCTTGGTCACTACTGTCTTCGTTTATTTTCGGTTTAGAAGAAGATGGGCAAGTAGTGTACTAGAGGCTTCCAAAGGAAGAAAGAAAGAAACGCACGTGCAAATTGCCAAGTTGTGCCATTTTTTTATAATACAATATTTCTTTTTGTTGGTGCTTTAGTCATAGTTGGAGAATTTGGAGTCATCGTTGTCGTGGAGTGGAGTGGAGTGGAGCAGAGTGGAAAAAAGGTTTTTCCTGTTTTGTCACTTTTGGTCATTTGAGCAGTTGTTGGCGCATTTGGTTTTGGCAAATTTACTGCAATAAATGCAATCGCGCAATTCACGTTTCTATGCCAGAATACAAAATATACAAGTAGATGGCTCAGAATTGTTAGCGTAAGATTTAAGCCTTACAGTTCACTGCATTTACGTGACCAAAATACTTGGCAATGATACTTACAATTTTGTTTATACCAAAATTTCTTTCGGTTTTTTTTTTTTTTTTGATCAAGGAAATAAAAATTGACGTTGACAGAATATAGGCCGAATTTGGTGTATAATAATAAGAAAGAAGCTTACCCAATGAATCATATTTATAAAATTCTTATATAATACAATAAAAGTGTAATAGAACATACCTGAAATGAAAAAGAAGAGAAAATTTATTATTAATAAATTGTGTTTAGAATAAATTTAAGATAGTATTATAGATTCTCGATTTATTCATGTAATTGGATGACAAATGTAAGCTTCAAGCAATAAATACTGGAAACTTCCAATTCCAGTTGCAAAATACGAAATTTTCAACACAATATCTCATGAACTGAGGACCTTTTTACATACATTTTGATAGAAAGACTTCTCTTAATAAGTTAATCAAGAATGGGTCTTGTGAAGTGTTAAAAATGCTTCACTAGATTGATTTAAACAAATTTAAATAAAATATTGTATTTAGATTCAAAAATCCCAAAATTGCAACATAATGTCTCAAAAATTAAGGAACACATATTGTAGATATACCCCGTTATTCAATTAGTCTCTGGTCTGACACATATTTGTCAACAGTTTCATCCAAGCCCTTTTATTTCTGCTAGAAGCAACCTTCAAACGACAAGTGTCAAGGTTTCCTGATATTTCGACAATTATTGTAGTTAACTAGTTTTGTAAGTTTCCAAAGAATGGATTAAGAAGAATTTCGTGTCTTGATTAAACCAAGGAAATCAACTATAACTGACGGATATGCTGAATTTCAAGGCGTTCGTAGAATCTTATCGTTCGTATGTCGTTCAAAATTGGCAGTTGTTCCGGAAATTATTAAAAAGGTCCCCAAAACAGTTTTTATAGACTGTAAAATGAAGTTACGTGTGTTTACAATTTTACATGTATATTTGAGACAGGTGTCTCGTTTCTTGATTGTCAAAACTGAGGCCTTCTTTGAGAGTAAAGACAAACCGTTCTATCAAATGCATTAAAAGTCAAAGAATGTAGCTGCCTTACTTTTGAAGAAGAATATGTTAATGAAATTTGTAAAAATAAAAATGGGCCAAGTGCGAGTCAGGCTCGTACACAAAGGGTTCCGTACCAGATTGGGGTTTGTATGGGAGTTACTCCCCCTAGTGGTCCGATTTGACCGATCCCAACATGTACCAAATGTACCGCGCCTATATCTAAATTTCAATTCAATAGTTCAAAAAAGTTTTTCGAATAAGAACCTGAATTTTAATGGTGAGTTTGTTTGAAAGGTACCTCTCCTAGTTGGCCGATTTGGCTGATTCCATCAGAATCCTAGCGCATATGTCAGAAAGTTATAGTGTCTAAATTTTCAGTTTGATAGAAAAAAAAAAACAGAAAAGTTTTTCTAATAAGAACCTGAATTTTAATGGTGGGTTTGTATGGGAAGTACCCTCTCTAACAATCCGATCAAACTGAAATTTGGACAATATAATTTTCTGATGTATAACCACCAACCGTCCAAATTTCAAGATCGTGGGATATCTGGATCGTATAGCTGCCATACAAATCAAAATGTTTCTTGTATGGGAACCCTTTTAAGTTTTTGAAAATATTTTAGTTTTAGTATTTGTTGCTGATGCTCGAATAGAACTACACATTCCGTAAAAATTTCAACTCTGTAGCTATTACGGTACCCTTTGGCTCCGCAACCCTAAAAATTGATTTCTTATTGAGTGTCGTGATAGAATAATGATTTGTTTTCCTTACCTAAACAAATGTATTTAAATTTATATTGGCTTCATATAATTTTTCATACTTCTATAATAAATTTGTATCAACACAGTTTTTAAAATACAAGAATATTTCAATTATGAAAGTTGTACAATATGAAAACAGAGATTCCAAAAAAAGATTATCAATTTTTGCTTTAATCACTGGAGCTTTCTTCTTCACATAAAACTATAAAAAACATGTTGACTATTAGAAAAGTATACAACCCCTTCAACACATGAACATAAAAAGGTTTACAATATTTCTTTTGAAAATCAAAATTGATAAAAATATTGTAGGTTGTACTTAGAGAGTGAATTATTAATCATAAATAAGAGATATTTATTTATATTATAAAGAAATAAATTGATCTCTTATTCAATTACATTTCTTTTGTCAAAGAAATACTCGGTTATAAGTTAAGCTCCCACATCAAATTATATGGTAAACAACATCATAAACTTTGAATTTGATCGAATTACATAAGTCAGTTCAGCTCTTTCAAAAAACAACACTTTTCCTCAATTCAAAAAGAAACATCATATCATCAGATATAGTACAACATAAACATACAAAAACATAGCTTCCTACTATAAAATGAAATAACAAAACAAAAAAAAAAAATTGTATAAAATATCAATGAACTGAGAGAAGCAAAGCTATCAAAAACAACAACGACGACTGACTATAAATATGAATGTGTGCCACTTGAAAAAAATATATGTACATATTGTACAAGTGAGTACAAGATGAAAACATGAGTTCAAAACCAAGATACCACCGAGAGATGCAAGCAATAAACAATAAAAGAAACAATTATTTGAAAAAAACAACAAAATTTTTCTCCATTCCCATTCATTCTATCATTCTCCATATGCCTTGCGACTTGCTATGCCATGGCAGACTTGAGATTTATCAAATCAAAACGGAAATGCTCAATGACGGCGCTACACTTTTGACCGATATGTGCCAATATGGCGCAGAGGAAACATGTATTCAATATGATGATGATGATGATTGTGAAAGAAAGAAGATGAAATGAAATGAAATATGGAAATGAAATATAAGAAGAAACCCAAACAATGTTACAGAAAAGCAAATACTAATAAAAAAAAAAATGACACCTTAAAGTACTTGAAATGATTTTTTTTTAGGAATCAAACAACTTAGAAAAAGGACATAAAAATACTAAGAAATTGTATATGATAAAAGAACGACGAAGAGAGTAAGTATCTAGAATGTGAAATAAATCCACATGGAGCAACCGACGCTAATAAAATTTGTGCAAGCTTCCTTTATTTTATAGCCAGGAGCTCCAACTAAATAGGCAAAATGATAAAGGAAAAGACACATGGGATGTGTAGGAGTAACATGGTAAATGGCGTTAGAAAACAAATGATAAACAAAAATGTGCAGCCATCAGCTGCTTATCAGCGAAGCAAATTAAAGTAGATAAACAACAACAAAAACAAAAAATAAAGCAACATCACAACTAAATGTTTGTCAGAAAATAAAGAAATTGACAAAAAAAAAATAACCAAAGAAGTTAAAGTAGTCAAAGAGAAGAAAAATCAGTGAAAATCATTTTCATTTCTTCCGTTTTATATTTTTGGTAAGCTAAAATCATAAAAAGAAGCTAAATTGTGAAGCAGAAAGCGGCTTGACGCGATAAAATTGGATATAAACTAGGGACACTGATACATACAAAGATAGATAAAGAGGGAAGAGAATATAGACAGAAAAACAAAAAGGAATTTGAGGAGAAAAAAAACAAGAAAAACAATAAAATAAAATTTAAGACACATTGGAGACCAAAACAAATACCTACTAGTACAAACAACCAAGGCACACACAAACACAATTACATACCAACATACATAGATACATTTATATGCAAGTATATTTGTATACAAGTAGATAGATAGATACGAGTAGATCAGACATAGATGTGTGTCTGTATAGGAAAAGTTAAACTATACTAGAAGAACGCATGAAAGGAGACTAAAGAGACTAGAGGATGACTGATGTGGATGTGGATGTTGATGCTGATGCTGTAGTATCTGAGGCAACAAATGGAGAGCAAATAAAACAAAGCGCTTAGATACGACAAACTCATACTACTCCCTAATATTGAATAAATGGATGGATGGAGGTGATGGGCCTACGCAACGTTTTTATAGTGGCAGGCATAGAGTACTTACTTATCGGGAGCAGAATTAAAACTACAATACCCACACACACACACAAACACACACACACATACACACACACACAATAAACGCAATGAAATGAAACAAAATGAACGAGCAAGCAAGCGTCTGTCAGTTGATACGCACACAAATGTGTACTAGAGATGAACAGATACTTATGTATGTGGAGCATGTAAGCATGAGAAGTTGCATAAAGAAACTACCAACTCTGGGATACTCACTAAAACTAAATGTTAACGTAAAAATCTACTCTACTAGTGAGTACATACTCTATACTTTTCACTATCACAAGTTCGAGAATAGAGTTCCCCTACCGAACACACATCATTCCAAAACAAAAGCGTCTCTAGTTTTTATGATACTCGTACATTGACACTTTACTAATGGAACTTTTATAATACTCATATGTGTTACAACAAAAAGCAACAAAAACAACAAAAATAATAATAAAACAGAAATATAGGAAATATCTTTTATGCAATTTTCATGCCTACTACAAACTAACATAATGCATTAGCGCCATATTCATAAGACAAAAGTCGTCTGTTGTGTATCTGTGCGTGTGCGTTTGTTTATAGTAATAAGATACAAGATACATTCAAACAACAACGGGGAGCATGAAAATTATGCTTTGCTTTTGTAGGCAAGCAGGCAGGCAACATCATCATCATCATCATTATCATCATCATCATCATCATCACCTCCATTGTCATCAACACATTTCAGTGTCAATAAAATTTCTGAAAATGAAAGGAAACAAAAACAAAACAACACAAAAAAGTGCGTATAAAATAAGTAAATTTTTGCCACATTTTATGTTTTTCTTTTCTTTTTTTTTATTATTTTTGATGTATTCGATTACAACACAACAGTGGCGGGCAGTAGTGGTAGTAAGTAACATAGTTGCAACAGCATGAGTGGCATAAAGTAGTACAGAGAGGTCGATCGAATGACGTCTCAAATGACAAGTCACTGGGGCGCAATTGTTGTTGCATTGATTGGCATGAATGATGGTGGTTGGGGTTTAGGTTTGGTTGCGTTCAGAAATATTTTTGTGTCAGTGAAAGAAAGTAATAAACAAATTCATATATGTAAGTTTCAGTTTGTCATTTTCCAGAAATAAAACTGAAACTGAAATTGAAAAGCATTTGGTCATAATGTACATAAATTTCTATAAAAATGTTATAGTTTTGGAGATATATATGTACTTGGAAAAGTTATCCATTAGTTGTTCCAAATCGAGCAGATTTATTAGTTGTCCCATCTCATGGACAGTTTTTAATAAAATTTATGTGAAAAAATAATGTGCTTCCTACTAACTAATGCATTCCAAGTTCTCCCTCTAACTAAGATTTGACTAAACTAACTTATCCAATAATTTATACATAATTTCTATAAATTTTTTATATATAATTATATTCTTCACTTAGTGTGTTTCAACATACAGAAGGAGATATTGGTGAGCCTATTAAGTATATATGTACGAGTATATTCTTAGAAAAAATTGTTTGTGTTTTGTGTTATCGAACTGAAATTTGGATACTATAGGACTCTGACCCATTTTCAATGACAATGAAAATTTCAAGACCCTAGGATTACTGGATCACATAGCTCCCAGACTAAAATTCATGTTCCCATTAGAAAACCTTTTACAGTTTTTGCATTATCAAACTGAAATTTAGACGCTATAAGTTTCTAACCAATGTCCATCAAACGTGTAAATTTCAAGATCCTAGAATTATTGGATTGTAGAGGTCCCATATAATTGCAATATAAGATTTGTGTTCTTATTAGAAAAACTTTCTTGCTTCTTGTGTTATCGAAATGAATTTTGAACACTATAAGTGTCTAACCTATATTCACTAATCATGTAAATTTCGAGTCTATAGGATTACTGGATCGTATGGCTCCCATACAACCCCAGACTAAAATTCATGTTCCTATTAGAAAATCTTTTTCATTTTTTGCACTATCGAACTGAAATTTAGACGCTATAAGTTTCTAACCAATGTCCATCAAACATGTAAATTTCAAGACCCTAGAATTATTGGATCGTATAGCTCCCATATAAACCCAAATTCAAGTTTAAGTTCTTATTGGAAAAAAACTTTTTCATTTTTTGCACTATCGTAACGAGATTTGTAAACTATAACTGTCTGATCCATATTCACCAACCATATAAAGTTCAAGTCCATGGGATAACTGGATCGTATAGCTCCCATACAAATATTTCGGTCTCAATGTAGAAATGCAGAATAAATACTGACTCTACCAATCAATAATGAAATATCTATTATTTTTCCAAGTGTAAACGCCATTGGTACTGCTTTTTTTTCTTACAGTGTTGTTATCCTGTAGATTGTTTTTTTCGTCCTTACTTACTCTCGCTTTTTTACACACATTTTATGCATATCAAATAACAACAAACTACAGACGTAAACTACAAAAAACATATCGGGATTTCAAGTGAAAATAAGAAACCAAAACCAATCAAACAGAGAAAAAACAAAAAAAAACAAAACTTCATACATGTTCCATGTGCCACCCTCATCGTTTGACACTTAATAAAAGAGCGGAGCGAACGTCGCCATCGGCTGCGTCGGCAAAGTCAGACAAACCAATGTCCTTTCAGTTTTTTTTTTGTTTTTGGTGTTTGCCCGCCTGTTGGACAAATGCATAGATAGATCTATGTGTAAGAAAAATATTGAAAAAAACTGAAAACCCAAATCTAGAGAAGAACGAATGAAGAACCACTGCATGCAAACAGTCGTAAAATAATAATAGACCACACTACATAATGTTTATTGTATTGAATTTTCTTTCTCCATTTACATTTCCCTTCAGTTCTCTTCTCTATCTACAGTTTTGGACTAATGGAAACAGGTATTTAATACTACAATATATAGTACCAATGATGTGTGTATTTTGGGTCAATTTGATCTGTCTGTTTGTATTTGTCTGCTGGTTCTGTATCTTGTCTTTGATAAGCTACGCTTTACTGTTTTGTTGATGCTTACAATATTTCTATGTTTTGTTTTGTTTTGTTTTGTGATGTATTTTTTTTTTTCAGTTTCAGATTCTTTTAGTCTCTTGCTGTCTGTGATTCTCATTCACTGGTTTTGTCTCATTTATCAAAGTGTAAATGTTGCTTAATGTTTTTATTTGATTAGCGTTTTGTACGTGCCGCATTTTGTTTTAGCTCAATGTTCCACCATTTTTCTATCTTTTCTCTTTTACTCTTCTTTACACACTTTTCACTTACACTCCATTCCTTCATCTATCAGCGTCTTCATACACTCTATCTACAACATTTCTATCTGGCATATATACAAGTATAATTTCAAGTTTCAAGGGCTCAGCTGAGAATTGTCTTGGAAAATTAAAAGACGAAATATTTTTCTTTTTCTTTTTTGTTTTGTTTTTCTTCTCCTCCATGGAATGAATATCTTGGTGTCTGTTTTTGTAAATTTCATCAATTTTTTTTCTAAGAATTTTCTTTCTTAATTCTAACATTTGGGTTAATGGCAATGTAAATTTTTCTTTAGTTTTTTGATTTCTCAAGAATTTTGTAAAAATAAAAATAAGAAAATTTAATTAAAATTATTCTGAACCTTTTTGGATATTTTACATTCACTGAACATCTAAGCAATTTCAATTGATCTTCATAAAACAAAGAGGCAGACAGACAGACAGACAGATACATAGATTGTATATAACAAAATCTCAAGTGGCAAACATTTTTTTGCATTCAAGACTCGTAAAAATCATCATTTTTTATTGACGCACATTAAAATTTATTATTTTTTATGGAATATTTTTATGTTTGAATTCAAATAAGCAAAAGTCAACTGCCTTTCGCTCTTTTCACTTGCTGATGAATGAATCTTCCTTCTTGTCCTGCCAAATTTGGCTGGTGTTTTTTTTTTTTTTTTTTTTTGTAAATGTAAGTTTCTGTTTTTTTATGATGCATTGTCATCATCATCATCAACATGGTTCTCTGGGTTTAGGAACAACAAGGAGACAACACAATAATAATTTTTAATTGCAAATCGTGTTTATTTCTACAACAATTTTGTATTTTTTATTTATTATTCAAGCAACTAAGTAATTTTACATTAAACTTTGTTTATAAAATATAAATAACAACAACATTAAGAGACGAAAACGAAAGATACAAAGTGATGACGTCTGGCTAAAAAATCATTAATACTTTTTATTTATTAGGAAAACCTATAAAAACCAATTTAATGACAAATATTTTATGGTATATAAAATTAAATTAAATTTATAGTTTGGTGTTTTCTCATTAAAGGGTTATGGATAATGAGATACTTTGAATTGTTATGATGGGAAAAATATTTTTGGAAATATAAAACCTTAAAATTTAAATAAATTCATTATGTTCTGATTAAAGGAAATACATTTTTGCTATAAAAACATTCTGAGTGATACAGAGATTATAGAATATTTTTCATTATACCTAAATTTGTATCAAATTTACAGAAAAGTATAGTTTGTCTGGTTTATTTTTTATACGATTTGGGATATAATGTTTCAACAAATTGTCGAATCAATACCAATTCCGATTATTATACTTAGAAATTAATCGGTGATGTTGATAAAGACAACGAAAACATCTCTTCTTTTCTTTTATTCATCTGTGACAAATGATCCTTTGATTTTCTTTCTTTAATCTAGATACATGGGAAATTTTGAGCTCTTTGTGACTTTTACCACATTCTGTTGGCTTTTATGTAAGGAAATTAGAGTTATTTTCAACAAAATGCCTGTTGATTGGGAACATTCCTTCTTGCTATATCTTAAACATAGATAAAAGTTATTGTGAAGCTCAATGTCTCCTCACTATTCAATTAACAAAATCTGTCTTTTTTTCCAGATATCAAATTATCGTAAACAAGTAAACATTCTGGGCTATTCTTGTTAATATTATTGGAGGCAGGAGAACTACAAGCAAGAGTCACGGATGTGATGACCCCGCCTTTCCGGATTCGCGACACATATCGACTGCCCATAGTATCCGTGGAGGCAAAGAAATGCACGAGATGAGAAATAAGTTATACCACGTGATACAAATGTGGCAAACCTAGAGTAACATAAGTAAATAGAGGAATGCCTTGGGTGCTCTTAGAGGGATGCTTTGGGTGACTACTCTGCACTAATACATCAAGAAGTTCCGGAGTAGGTATATTTCTTTTTCGATTTCGTGGAAAAAAATCCTTAAAAACAAGATCCTAATTTTTTTCAAATCGTATGGCATCGGACAAGGAAGTAGAACCTTTACTTCAAGAATTTGTGATTACTTCAAAATAACTTAACTTGACAAAAATTTTACAAACAATTCTCAGTCTATCAGTCTATAAAAATCGACTAACAAGAATTTTTACATCCCTAATTATATTGTAATAAAACTAGATTTTCATAGAATATTATATCAATCCAATCTAAGGTGATGGTGTGGTTACTTTTTAGGGATCTGAAACTATTATTGTGATAAATTTCAGCCTGGAAACACAAATATTTCGTATCATAATAATAAGTATCTTTGGTATTAAGTTCTATCATATTTATGAAAATTTACTTTACTTTTGTTACTTTTTAGGCTCAAGTTCACTTTCATTAACAATAATAAATAAATTCATTTACCTTAAAGTCAAAGAAATAAATAAATCTTCTTTAGATAACCAAATTAACAAAATCTCACAATGATTTTCATGCTTCATTACTTCAAAGAAGTCTTAACCAGAACTTCATCTAAATAAAATGACGTATATACAATATTTACTAAATGTGCCATGCCATAGACGACAACGTCATTGACAACATGTCAAATTAAGAGTTATTAAGAATAATACCAGACAAGGACAAGCAAAAAATATGAAAAAAAATCAAATAAAATACTTAAGCTATAAGAAAAAAAAAAAAAATTACAAAAATCTTATAGTAAAACTAAAGAATAGGGAAAAAGGACATCATCCTAAAGCTGAGAGAAACGTACAAAAATTTTGTTTGTCAAAAATGCGTTGACATATTTTATGCAAAAAGAACATGAAGGAATTTTTCTTTCTTTCTTTCTTTCTTTCATTATAGATATTTTTTTCTATTTGTGACAAAAAAAAATATAGTTGGTTGTTGCTTGGTTGATGAAAGCAAGGAAGACTGTCAATAACAGAATAAAAGTTGAGCTTAAAATAAAAAAAAATGAAAATGAACAGAAGAAAAATTCCTTCTTATTACTTCCTGACAGCTGTCAAAAAAAAAAAAAAAAAGTATGCATACACCGACAACAACATATTACAATCTTACTACAGCAGGGAACAGAATTACATTGAGTGGGTCGAGGACCAACCGCACTGAACCGATTCGATCGTCCGTGCGCCTTAGATTTTCTCTTTTGCAAAATTATGTAAATCAAAGCGATTTGTATGTTGCAAATATACTATAAGTAAAACAGAAAAAAAAAAGAAATGAAATGATGAAGAAAAGCAGCAAGAAAAGGAGTAGTGGGAAATAGAAAAGGTAAAGTAGGATTGAAATTGACTGACGTCGACAATGAATCAAACGGAAATTTAAATGTCAAATACAAAGAACTAAATAGAAAAAATAGAAGACTAGTGAGTAGAATAAATGAATGATTAGTTGAAGTGAGTTAAACACAATAAATTTGCAGAGAAGACACAGCAGGATGGAAACAACATAAGGTTTTTTCATAAGACTACTACTACATACTAACAATTCTATTGAGGAAGGTATAAATACATTCTCAATTGTATTAATGCGATGATACATTTGTATCTACACACATTTCTCGTACTCACGCTCATCTGAAACAAACCGCAAAATAAGAAAAATTCATTATAAATTGAGGAACTTTGACAGCGGTTCGCTTTGTTTAAATCGGTTAAATAAGAAAACTTAATGATAATGAGAGATGTGATAGGATGGGATACAAACACATTCTACATGTATATGTGTGTGTGTGTGTGTGTGTGTGAGTATCTACGTGTTGCCATTTGGAAATTTGTTAAGTGCGAGTATATTGACCTGACCTGCTTCAAATTCTTTGTGAAAAACGAAAAATTAGGCAATGCAGACAGTAAGGCAAAGTGTGAAAAAATACTCTGAAATAAAGTGATGTGAGAGAGAGGGAGAAAGACAAGAATGGATAACACTATTTGTGTGTAGATGTGGGCAACCAAAAGAAAATCGTGCCCTGACTCAATTCGAAATTCATAGAAATCGTAACTGAGAACTCTATACGATATATCTGAATGAGTGTAATAGGGTATTTTTCTTTTGCTCACACAGGCAGTTGATGATGATGATGATGATAATGATGATAATGACGATGATGCCTCATTAATGTTGTTTTTATCATTCCTTTGGATGAAACCCAGAAACTGCAGTCACAAAAATTAACTAATTTTCTTTGCCTTGAACAGAAAAAAAAAAAAAAAACACCAAGGAATGACGTTTTCCATTGCATGCCTCATTGATTATGAAAAAAGAGAAAGAAAGAAAGAAAAATGAAAGATAGGGAGAGAGAGAGAGCTGTGAGCTCAGCTAACTATGTATATCATATACTTACTATGGATGGATGGCAAGTGTTTGAAAGGGCTTAATCCATAGTTTGACTTGTCCATTTATTTTTTTTTTTTTGTCAAAATTCTTTCTTTCATTCTTGAGTACTTAGGGCGTTTTCTTTTCTTTGTTCTATTCAGCTCTTTTTTTTTTTGTTGTTTTCTTGGGAAAAAATGCATTCAAGCATAAAAATGTCCTGCTCTTTCAGAAATAAATGTAACAAAAATATAATAGCAATAAGCTGATTTCGTTATTATATCTAAACATTTGTATAAGGATCTAATGTCTCATGGAATGAAATTTCGACTCAATAGATGAATGGTTAAACCAGTCTATGTTGTTGAATAATCCACCTATATAAGTAACTACCTATATAGATACATACATTAAGGGAAAGACGGTTCAAATTTAACTTATATGAGGCCTTAAGTGGGCCTATTTTGACAACACCCTTAATGTGAATTCCTTCAAGATTCTGGTATTCATCAATAATACCAAGGGCAAATCTGCAATTTATTTCCTTATACAGGAGTTTGTTCCAAATTAAAACCTAACACTGACATAGTAAATGTTCTGTTATCACCTCTTCTTCATACTTATGTAAGTATTGAGACTACATGAATACCTTCCCATATTAGTCCCAGTATTTATTATGTTCTTTTATGAGATCTTGAATGCAAAAAAGTTTTCGTTACTCTAATATTTTTCATGTACAACCAATATTGATGCGACTTATCATTAAGCATACAAAAATCTTCGACTGAGCTGTGGTTTTATCTAATTTGTTACGCCAAATAAATGCAGCATAGTCTAGTATAATTGAGCTAGTCCATTTTGTTGCCCTGGCCTTATTATTTGTGTATTGTATGTGACTGTTCGAAAGCAATTTCTCATCAAGAATGATGACTTTTCCGATTATAAAAGGTTCCCTAAAGCGAGTCATAAATGATCAAGCTAAATTTTATGTTAGAGTATATTTCTACCAATTAATTGTTCCAGCTAGAAATCCCTTCCATATTTCATTATTGGTACAACTTCTATATATAAATAAATCCAATGGTTGAGTTTTAGTGTATGAATGAAAATGTTTATATTATTTTCAACCATTTCCAAATCTTACTTTGTATAAACTGTCAGTACCAGGCGACCGAGATTTGCTTGGAGTTTGTAAGGAAGCTATACGATCCAGTAATCCAAGGGTCTTAAAAATATTGATGAATATAGGTCAGGCACTTACAGTTTCTAAATTTTAGTTCGATGATGAAAAACCAAAAAGTCTTTTTAATAAGAACATGAATTTATTCTGTGTGCATGGGAGGTACCCCTCCCAGTAATCATAGGATTTTGAAAAATACAATATTGGTAATTATGTATTAGTGACTGTCCCATTCCTAGCGTCCAAATTTTAGTTTGGTGATACAAAAAACAAAAAAAATTTTTCAAATAAGAACATGAATGTGAAACTAGGTTTAATCCAGTAATCCAATGGTCTTGAAATTTGTAATGTTGGTAAATATAGGCCAGGAACTTACAGTGTGCAAATATTAGTTTGATAATACATAAAACAAAAATGTTTTTCTAATGATAACATAAACAAAGCCTAGAAAATTAAATATATCAGTTAGTTCTAATGTTTTATATTAAGTAGTATGACGTTTGTTAGATAAAATTTGTCCAAAGTAAATTTAAACTCATAACTTTCTCATGTGGTTTTCAAAAGACGACGCATTGTAAAGAAATCTCATGGGGCAATTACTGACTGCGTAATAATGCTAAAAATACAAAAAACAATAAACGAAAAGTAACAAAAAAAAAAGAAACCATACAATTATTAAAATAGCCACTGAATAGTATACAAAGTAGCCACACCAAAATTAAAAGCACAATAAATTTATTTGTTTATACATGAAAAATCGGTCAAGTAGTGTGAACTTCCTTGTGGCATGCCACAAAAACAACAACAACAACAACAACAGCAACAACAAAAACTATATATGTATGTATTTTTGTGTATTTATTTTTTAAGAACACAACCTGCGCCAATCCACAGCAATAATTGCTTTATAATTTAAACAATAAGGAAACCCTAAGTGTTTATACTTAAAATGTAGCGGATAACTCAATGTAAACACATCGCTGCTGCTTGCTGCCTTAACTTAACATTTAATGATCATGTTGGGGTCTAATAAAATCAAAGTGAAAAGGAACAAAATATTGCAAAAATTGGGGAAAAAAAGAAAAATAAACAAAACAAAAAAAAATCTATAAAAAGAGGTGATTTGTTTATATTAAATTTTTATTTTCATTTCGATTTGATCTCTTCAATTAAGTGGTAAATGATTGGGTTAAGAAAGATTGAAAAAAACTGTAGGCAAATAAATCATAAACCGAAATAAACAAGAAAAATATCTAAAAATATAAATACAATACAATTATTACACATTTGTTTTTGAATGGTTTTTGGCCACACGACCTTGTCACTGTTTTCATTTTAAAAGAATGAATTTAAGATCAAAGAAATTTATAAAAAATATATACAATTATTAAAATAAAAAAAATAACATAAAATTAAATTAAATAAAGAAAAATTTTAACAAATAAAAATGAATAAATACTAAATGAAAATCTATAATATCTATGCGTATTTTCTTTTATTATCTTGGCCATCTGTTTGTGTCTGATCAATTTTTTATTGATGTCACAAAAAACTCAAAGCCACCCTCATTCCATCCTTCCTTCCCTTATTCATTCAACCACCACAACAAGCTTATTTTTGGCAATCATTTCATAATTGAGCGTTGGAGAAGATGAAAAACAAAAACAGAAATTTTTATTCTATTTCACACTTCAACAGATTCAAAGACACAGAAGTTGAGAGAAGAAGTCTAAGCACCTGAATTTTAAACGGAAGTCGATTTTTTTATTTTCTTTCTGATATATAAAACTATAAAATGTTTCAAAGATTTCACGGGGCCAGTGCTCGCAGCTACTGCAAATTTGTTTTACAATTTTATTAGCAAATAAAAACAGGAAAAGTAGCAAAAATAAAACAAACGACGTCAGAAAGCGAAAAAGTGGCAAAAATTTACGATTGTAAAATATTTATTTTCCTTCAGAATTGAGTGGTTTTCCTTGCACCTAAGCAGCAGATGATACTAAGAAGTTATGAGGCGATACATTCTATATATCTATGTATCTATCTATCCTACATATTGAATTTACTTTTTATTCTTTTTTATCTGTGGCATTTTCAATTTTGTTTTCATGTAGCAAGGCAAAAAAAAAAAGGTGTTTTTTGTGTCTTGGGGGATTGAGCAAATTTTTCCTTTCATTTTATTTATTATTTATTGTTTTTATGTGTTTCAATTCGAATTTCTTTCGATTTTATATATTGTATTTGAAAGAAATTCTTTTGGATTTTTTTCTTATTTTAACTTTATTTATTGATTTCTGTTTGTTGTTGTTGTTTTTTTGTGTACAAGAATTTTCCACATAAATGTAAAGTAATGTATATTTTTTGGTGGGGTTATACAGAGATGTGGTTATATCCAAAAAAGGTTACTTTGTTAGAAATAAATAACAAATACAATACAGCAAACTGATAAGAGTTTGCTCTAAATGTTCATCTCATGATATCAAGAGAAGAAAAGAGGATTGATTAGTAAAATCTCTTTGGTCTTTGAACTTCCTTTTTGTTCTGAATTTGAGGCATATATTTGATTTCATTTTCTTAATGAATCTATGAAATATTTGATCAGTAAGCTTATGGTACTTTTTGGTCTGGAACTGATGCCTTTGGAAGAAATAATAGCCTTTGACATCAAAGCTAAGGCTCTGCCTGATAGCTTATTCAATTTTCTCTTTTCTGAACTTGAATCTATGGATTTCATTATGAATTGCATTATACGATTGACCCAATACAATTAGAGATTTTGTTTTCTTTTTAAATGACCGATTAAATTTCCTTAATTTCAATAGAAAATATACAATTATTGATTTTTCTTAGCTAAATAGTGAATTCACAATTTCTTCCTTCTTTAGAATATTGTTTCTTATAAATAATAAGATTCATTTGGTTCAATAGAATAAGTAATTGATTTTATTTTTCTCTTGCTAAGATTTTATTCAAAATTTTGATTCAATATTTTTTTAAAATAATAACGAAACTTGAATATATAATTTTCATAATAAATTTTCCGTTTATTTTTACACATCAATAACCTTGAACTAAAGAATATAAAAAAGAAAATGGAAACTGAAAAATTCATAAAGGAAAAATAAAAATAATTGAAGCAACTTTTTAAACAAATTAGCGCGCTTATCTTGTGACAAACATTTTGCATAAATTAAAGAAAATTAATACACAAAATATAAGTGAAGTGAAGAGAAGAAAAACGACCATTAAAATCTTGAAATACAAAAAAAAAAAAATTGTTGGACAGAAATTTAACGCATTGCGACAATTGTGGACAACCCTCAACCCCCAAACATGGAAACAGAGAGAAAGAAGCCAACTAAAGAAGATGAAACCAGACCAGGCCAGGCCAGACAAGTCACCATAAGGATTTCTTTATACTAGGAATAATAACAGAAAATATAAGATATAAAATCATGAGTAAGTGGGTGACCAAAAGAGAGGATTTCGCTTTGACTTATCAAGTTTGTCAAGGCGTGGCGCAATGGTTTAGCGCGCATTTAATTTAGATATTTTTCCTTTTTAATAAACGAATCATTTTCCCTGACTTTTCTTCTTTCATTATGACATAAAATAATTTTTACAGTCGAGTGCATTGTAGACTTTTGTACCATTTTTTGTATTGTGTTAAAGCGACCTTTAATTTGCTGAGCTGAGTAAAAGGATAAAGTGAATTAAAAGTCAAATACTTTGAGATACTTTTTTTTTTTTTGTATCTGAGTGTATTTAAATATTTAAACATTTTTGTCATTGTCATAAAGAACCGACAGAGCTGCTTGCCTCTGTGTAGTATGATTATCCTTTGAACAAGGATTTGTCTCAATCTCCTTTCTTTTGTATTGTTCTCATTTTATGCCTTTGTGTCAGTTTTGTTATTTGTTCGTTAGGCGTGTCATAAAATAAAAAGGGATTGTTGCATTTAGAAAGGAGTAGAGAGCAAATTAAGGATTTTTCTTATCAACGTCATCATCTTCATCATCAACAGCAGCAACAGCAGTGGCAACATTTTCTGTTTCTGTTGAAAGTGATGCCTGCAGCGAATATTCAAGAATAGAAAGAAAACGCTACCCTTCTTTTCTTTTTTTAAACTAGTACAATTATCCTTTCTTCCGCATCCCCTTTTCCTTTGGCTTTACTTCATGTTAAAGTAGTGTAGTGTGTGCTCCTGATTGGCCTCTATTCAGTGTGCCATTTTCAAAAGGTTTGCGAAAAAAAAGAAATAACATAAAAAAAGGACACCGACTTGGCAAATTAGATTTAAGCCGCCGTTTGTCAAATACACAAATCCCTTGACAACACCAACAACATCAACAGCAACAAGAACAAGAAAGTTGTAAATGAAATTGGAAGCAGGAGAAATAGAACTTACATAAAATGATGAGGAAAACCTAGAAATGATTTGACAATTCAGATTTATCGTCATTGCTCTCTATGTATTGCTATTCCTTTCTGATGTTGTCAGTAAGTGAGTCAGTGAGTGAGTGAGTGAGTGAGTTGTTCAAATAGAAATTAGATTTACTTCGAAATGAGATGAGATGAGAGTCATCATCATCGGCATCCGTAGGAGCAGGGCAAAAATGTACCCAGTCTTCCTTGTCGTCATCTATTTCCACAATTTTTAAGCAAAGGAAATAAAAAAAAAAATAAAAAAAATATATTGCGATTATCCTGCTAACAAAATTTTTCATTTTTTCCCAATGGCAAGAGGAGACTCTGTTTTGCTTTATTATCATCATCTAAAGATACGTCTGCTTGTCTGTCTATTGGTATTTAACACGACACAAACCAATCCAATGATGAAACCCAGTGAATGAATGAAGGAAATATTTTGGGCACTGTTCGTTGGTTCGCTTGTTCGGTGGTTCAACCTTCTTTCTGTGTATCTTGTTTTCTGCTTTTAGATACTTTTCCGCAACTGTCATATAAATGTCAGAATTTTGATTTGTCTGTAAATTATATACTCCCGAGTATTTTAAAGTTAAGAACATATTCAAGTTTAGGGACTTATCCATTGGAATAATAAGAATATTGTACAATAAGCAGATCAAGTTTATTATTGTCTGGCTAAGAAGTTTATGTGATAAGTGAAATTTTTATTCAATTTTTCTTGGATGAAATTTAAATTATTTTATTGGCAAATAAAATGGAATTTTATTCATATTTTATATTTTATGGAATTTCACAATTTATGATGTAGGTAGGATTAAACTTATTAAAAATGTGGTGAAATTGGTGCTTTAATATATTGTACTTAAGTATTATGACAAAAATTCAAGGTCATTTATGTAAATTCTTGAAATGAATATGACAAAATTATCTTACTTAAGTTTAATTATTTTATATTTAGAATTTATATTTATAAAGAAGTGTGAAAATTGAATTGCCTCCTTTTCGCTAGATGATTAAACTTTCATGACTCAAATTTTCTATAACTCGAACCAAATAATGTTACAGCAGTTTGCAGTAAAATTTTCCCTTCACAAATCGAACATCTCTATATTTCGAACATAATAATTCACACTTGCAATTTTGAAACGAAGTTTTTTTTTATTATTATTCATAAATATTTGTCAGGGATATAAAAAAAAAAACTTGCAAAATATATTAAAATACATTAATGTGAAATTTTGGACAAAAAATCCTAATTGGATTTACTACAAGATTTCATTAATAGGAAGAGCAAAAAAAAAAAAAATTTAATTTTTTGTATTTTTTTTTTTTTTCCTTTTAGCTCGATACATTTAGTCCAAATAATAGATTTTCTCAAGGTCCTCCAAATTGGCGTTTATTTCAGTCATGACCTCTTCTTCATTCGACCCAAATTTCTTAATGGCTCGCATTTCTTCAGGTTTGAAAACAGGAAATACTTGCAGAGTACTAAGTTTGGAGAATATGCTGGATGGGGTAGGGGTTTGTAACTTAATTTATGTATTTTTTCCATGGACATCACACACATGTATTGTCATGGTGAAAAAGCACCTTTTTTTTCACCGAAAGCGCTAATTTTTGCTTCAAATAAATGCTGAATTTGTTCAACAACTCTGTATAAAATATTCGTCAGTGATTGTTTTAACTTCACTTCGATGTGAATAACACCGCATGCATCCCAAAAAACTGTCGCCATAGCCATGTTGGCCGTAGACCAACCTTGGATTTCTTTGATGCACGCTCATCCGGAGAGGTCCACTACTTTGACTTTTTCTTGATTCTTTAAACCCTTAAAGCGTTTGGAGGCAAACAAAAAACAAGACATTTTTTTCTACGTAGGTCAATGAAGTTCACATAATTTTCTTGACTAATATTTTGATTAAGTTCGAAACCTGGTGACATCTGATTAAGAAAACATGGATAAGATTTAATCCCAACTCTTTTATATTTTGCATTTGTTTTGTGTTTTCATTTAAATTTTGTTTAAAAACTAACTGTCCATGGGATGGGACAAGTCAGTAAATTTGCTCATGGAGAATTACATTAATGCAAGAATAGATAGAATAGAATTCTAAAAGGTAAGTCTAAAGGGCGAAAGGATTTCAGTCTTCTCGTGTTGCAGCTGTTATTTAAGGGATTTATAGCTAATAGATTATTATGCTACACTGCTGGAATACAGAGATCTCTCTTAGCTTTTAACATAATAAAGGGCTCAGTCTTCTTAGGAATATTGACTGAAACCTTTGTAAGATTATAACATTTGATCCGAAGCCGTGCCCCAAAATTGGATTTTGGTATATTTCCACACATTTACATAAGTAATTTGTACTCAAGGCGAAGTTTAGAATGAATGCTTAGTAACCAGTTTAAGCGAAATGCCTTCACACTTATTTGTTTTTATTTTCATGTGAATTCAAGATATTGACAATGAAATTGGCAGACTGTTTTTGTTTTTTTTTTTTGCATATGATGATATTAATAAAAATTATCGCTCAGAGCTAATAAATCTAACTTCATGTTCTAAGGAAAATGATGATGATGACGGCAAAAGTGTCACCAAACTCCTTAGTTTTAATGAATAATTATATAACTTTTTGTATTTCGACTGTATTTCAATGATTAAATCATTGACATCATGCAAAGGAATTGCATTGAACCCTTCAGAAATTTTATTGTAGTTGATATCAAATTACTAACTGAGAATCTTGAATAATTTCTATTGAACACAAAATTAATCAGAAATTTATTTATTTTATGAAGAAAATTTTTCATAATATTCAATTACTGATTTGCTAAGAAATTTGAATCCTTTTTGCTTCAGAAGTTTTAGTCAAAATGAATCTTTTATGTAAATTTCACACTATTTTGGTTCAACATTTTCCTAAAATTATATGATTATGAAATATAATAGATATAAAATCTGTTTCTTCTTTATTTGTAAACTAATTTAATAATTATTAAGATTTGATTTAGTAATTTTGGAATATTTACTGAGCAGGTGGAAAAACAATTGACTTAGGCGGTTGCCATAGAAAATTGACATATGAATAGTTGAGATTGAAAATTTAATTCTAATTACTGATGTGTTAAATATTCTATTATCATAATTTATAGGAAAATCATAGACATATAATTTCATAACTCGAAACTATGTTTACAAATGCATGAATAAATGAATGTGTGAAGAGAAAGAGGATGACGACGGGACGGGTCACATTAATTGGTAAATCTGCATAGATTGATGTTTGTTTTGAAAGTGGCAAATTTTCAACAATTTTATAAGCATCAAAGTATATAATTTTCACTTCACTTTATCAATTTGAATCAATCAAAATATCCTAATTCATATTCTTCTTCTATTCTTATTGCATAATATTTTATGGAAATTATGGAAAACTTGGAGATTTGGATTTTACCTTGTCTGCCATGTGTGCGTTGTGCTGTGTTATTCATATCCGGTGGACGATGTGGTAAATGTTGATATTCATAATCATAATGTGATGATGATGAAGATTGTTGTTGTTGTTGTTGCGTTTGTTGTTGCAATTGTAAATTTTGTTGATTTTGATGTTGCAACGTATTATGTTGTTGTTGTTGTTGCTGCTGCTGCTGTTGCTGTGGATGATGTGATCTTGTTAAAGGCAATGTGCCACCAACTACTCCGCCATTGCCACCACCACCACCACCACCATGGTTGTCATCACGACAATCCAATGTCGATTCATATTCATATGGATTCATTGTCGTGGATTCTAAGGGACATTCGTCGTCGTCAGTATCGGTGCCACCGTCGTAGATGTTGTCCGTATGACGGTATGCGTGATGTGTGTGTTGCTTTGAGAACTTAATTTTGAAGGCTTTTTATTGAACAGACACACACACAAAACAACAACAACAATAAAGTTTAGAAATTGAAGTGGAGAGAGAAGAGAAGAGTGACAGAATGACAGAAATGTATGACAGTCGAAAAGGGAAGTGAATGCACTTTGGGGAGAGGGGCGAGATACTACACTCAGGTGTTTTAAGTCAACCAAGACACTTGACTCTTCTGTTGCATTCAAAATTTGAATTCAATTTTCCTTTAGATTTTGACAAAATTTCAAGACATTTTTTTTTTATTCAATTAGCACTTTTCTTTTTCAAAAACATTTTTCTTTTTTAAATTATTTTCTTATTTTGAAATTATTATCTTTTTATATTTTTGTTTCACTTTTATTAAAAATTATTTTTTCACTCCTTTTTTTTTGTAATTATTTTTTACGCAAATTTTAATGGCTTCGCTTTTGTTGTTGATTGCGTTTTCTTTGCTTTTGGATTTGTTTGGTTGTCTTCCTCACTTCTTCTCATATCTTGTCATCTTCACAATGTTGTTGATGATGATGATGCTGATGAGATGCTGAAGAACCGGCAGATTTTATATGATTTTACTGCCTCTTTATGTTGCTTCTTTTCATTCTTCTTTGAGCCTATGGCCAAGGGCCAGAAGATTTATTCGGCAGCAGGCAGGAAATACAAATTCTATCAGAAATGGCAAAGAAGCAGCACTTAAATTGTTTTTGTTTCCTTTTTATGTTGCTTTCTTTAGAATAGAAGAAATCCTTCCATGATGAAAGAACACGCACTAGGCATAATCTGTAATCTGTCGAGTTGCAAGTGCGTCGCTGTGCCTTAGAATGCCAAAGAATCTTTATTTTTTGTTTGTAGATACTTTCTCAATTTACAATTTATTTATTTAAAAATTTCTTATAATTTTTCCTTTAATTCTCTTTATAAAATTACCAAACTAAAATTAAGTTTTGTTTCGTTCAATCACGTACAGCTTTAAAAGAAAGAATTTGTAAGAAAAACACACAAGAAAACACTTAAAAATTGGCGCAAATTTCTTTGCAGTTTTATAGTTTTTCACTATTTTTTCTTTAATTTCCTCAAGTTTTGACAAATTTACACATTTTTCTAAATTTTATATATTCTTTTCATTTTTGGAAGATTTTCTTCAAATTCTTTTCTTCCTTTACTTTGCTTTGCTTTGCTTAACAAGTTACTACAAATTAACAAAATTCCCGCAATACGCGTTTTCGTTTTAAAATATTTTCCTTGATTTTTCTTCGTTTTCCTTAAATACTTAAGCAACAACAAGAATACACAATCACAAGTAGGTAAGAAAATGAATGTCGCGTTAACGCGTACGCAACGCTTCGTTTCCGTGTTTCGATTTAACAGCGACGAGCGATTTTTCCGACTTCACGACGGGCGAAAAAAAACCAGCGCGCGTGGTTGTGCTTCCTCTAATTGTCGAATTTCGATTGAAAAGGCGAATACGTTTCGTTAAGACTGAAGCAAGCATGAACTTTCATGCTCATTCTGTGTACGTTTATGCGTATATTAACACAGTCGCAGCAGCATCGGATCAGAGAATTAACAGAAGCAGCAGCAGCGGTAGCACTTACTTCGACAGTAGAACCAGCTGAGTGTGTAATAAACGAAGCGAATATCAGAGCGAACGCACACGAGAGAGCATAAATAAGTTCGTGTCTTGCTTATTGTATGTACAAATATGCTTCGGAGAGATAGAGAGAGTATTTGCGCATGGCTTGAGAGTGTTTGTATGCATATGTATGTGGGTGGGTGGAAAGGCTAAATATTTTTGGAGCATCAACAGCAACACACAAGCGGGAGCAAACTCAATGAGAGCGGCAGAGTACGAGCTTGAGCATATAACAGATGTTTGGAGTATAGCGGACATGCGTGAGCAATAAAGTTCGTATGTTTTGTCTTGTTTAGATGCTTCTCTAGCAATAGTTGGCCCTTCTATTGGGGCTCTAGTCAATGTTGTTGTTATTGCTGCTGTAAAACTGGTATTCATTCTGTTTGTGTGTTCGCTCTCCCTTCTATTTCTTATAGCATTAATCAAAATAATAAAGAATACGGAGAGAGAGTTTTCAAGCAAGCAAGTTTCCTGTTTGCGCATGTCGGCATTTGTTTTGACTTAAATGTTTTTCTTGTTGTTGTTGATAATCTTTTAAGCGACACGCAAACTCTTTGAGTTGCTCCCACCACACACAGTGTGCAGCAGATGTAACTTAACAGAAACAGCAGCAACTTCAGCAAGTAATAACAGTAACAGCATCAATAGATAAAAGAGGAGAAACTTGACGAAAGCAAAATGTTATATTGACAATACAATGTTCTTTCGTATTCCTCTCTCTGTCTCTCTCTGAGTGTGAGTTCTTCAATTCTCTCTCATTGCTCTTTTATCTTTATCTTTTGCAGAATGAAAGCGGGGAAGTGCAGTCTTTAGACATTTTACAGTTGAAATGGGGAGAAAAATGTTTCGTTGTGTTTCATTTTTGAATGTTAAAAAGACCATGAAACTATGAAAACGAAATGTTAAAATATATGTTAATGATAATGCCATTCGGTTAATGCAACGGTTAACATTTATTTACAGTTCTTTAGCGGCGTTGTTTTTTATTGAAGCCAGCAATTTTATTTTTTACAGTTGCTCTTTCAAGAATAGTGCCCAATATTTTTTGAATTCAATCAATCAATTCGTATCATTTTCAATAAGTTTTTTTATAAAATCATCGTCAAATTTTTTTGAAGTGAAACTTCTTTAACGCCGTTGTGCAAAAATTTGAGTGAAATATACAAATCGTCATGTTTTTTAATTTCTGTATCTCATGAACCGCACTAGGTACAGACTTCAAATTTGCAAAGAATGTGTATTTCTATTTCTATATCCCCAACAAATAATAACATTTTTGCAAAAACTACCGGAAAAGTCTCAATAAAGAGATTACAATTATACAACAACAACATGCAGTTTGTGTGTTATAAAAATTCGTATACAACAGCGTGCAAGCAAGTACCCTGTGTGTGTGTGTAACTACTAGGCTCAGCATAAGGCATAAGCAAAAGCTCAACCTGCATACCAATAACTTGCCTATAAGTCTTCTTGAAAACTCTCGAACTACGAGGCGGCTCCAGAGATTGCACCCATTGGATCTTGCTTGCCGAAGAACTTAGACAACGTCATAGCTTAATATTAGAGTTAGATTTGTAATAATATAGAAAACAAAAAGTTATTGTGTATAAAGATTAGTCAGCAAATTTGAAAAGTTAAAAAACGTGTTATTGCCGTTGATATACTACAATAAAATTAGACTTTATTGGAATACAAAATTCATTCAAAATATTTGTTATTGTTTTGCTGCTCTATTTTTTTTGCTTTTGAAATTATTGAAAATATTTATAATTTTTTTTTGTGGTGTTATTAAAGTAACAGAAGTTTTCGCTGAAGGACATAAAATCACCGGTGAATCAAAGTTAATATTCTGTCATATTTTTAATTGCATTTATAAAATTTATTATTTTTTATTGATAGGATTCCCCTCCTTACCAATAAAGAGGAACAACAACATATTCAACAGAGTCGAGTCCTGAGTTCTGTAAATGACATACAGCAAAAATCGAAATAGACTCTTTCCTATAGATAGAATAACAAGCTGGCTGTGCCTTGCCATTAAAGGAATCTTCTTAAAAAGACTTTGTCGTTCGCCAAGCGGAAGTTGAGACATTGTCGCTGTCTACATTTTTGTTATTGTTGTCCTTTTTGTAAGTAGTTTATTCTCATAGTTGTTGTTGTTGTTGTTGTTGATGATGTCCTTGTCTGTTGCTCCTGTTGCTGTTACTTCTGTTGCTTTTGCTGCTGTTGATGAAAACTCAATTTCCGCTTGTTTGACATTTTTCAACTGCCATAAATTTGTATATGCGAAAATATTTTTGCTTAAAATGAACGAAGACATTTTCTCAATGACTTTGAGTTTGTAAATTCACATGAAAACATACCCTACACTCATGTCTACCTATATGCATATGTATGTGCAAGTGTGCGTATGTTTCTAGGAAGGAAAATCTACTTCGTCTGTTTTGCGAAAATGCATTTGACATGTACAGAATTATTGCATTACGGTGACGTCGTCGTCTTGAGTTGAGATACGCTAATCCACACACATACACACACACACACATGCATAATCACTCTAATACATTCCACAGACACCCTTGCATAAATCTAAACTTGTTTCAATATATTTGTCTAAATGAGGAAGCGGGAGAGGGGATCAGGTGTAAT
The DNA here is from genome assembly GCA_037043295.1 of Amiota minor. Lineage (NCBI taxonomy): Eukaryota > Metazoa > Arthropoda > Insecta > Diptera > Drosophilidae > Amiota > Amiota minor. The sequence goes on from JBAMAW010000485.1 coordinate 77,702, forward strand.
GAGATTTGATGATTCAAGAAATTTTGGCGGTTTGAATTGAGTTAAATAATATGGGTAGGGGATTTCAATATATTGCATTTGCCTTGTCACATTTTCCTTGTTTAGCTTTCAAGAATTCAAAGGTAATAATAATGACAATTTCGACAACTGAGAGTAAAAATCTTCACTGTGCTGCCAATGATTGCATTTTATTCTGAGAATCTAATTACTATAAAAATTTGTCTGGCCATGAGAGATATCCGCCTGGGATGGTTGTCCGCGTCTAGAGATTTTACTGTATTTTATTGCAAGAAATTCAATTCCATTAATTCCGATTCCTCTATTTTTTGGGATGTATGAGTTTTTCATTCTTAATTCCCTTTTTGGTTAATAAACTTGAGCAACTTAAAAACTTCAATAAAAAGATGTGTCAAAATGCACCCCAGGCTTTTATATAAGCTAAACAAGTCTCTGGTCCTGAGATCATTCTTTCATAAGAGAAGTTCCTCAAGGTATTGTGTTGGGGCCCATCCTATATCTCTATATCTAGAGAGACGAGAATTTCTCAATAGCAACACATGCGGATATTGCCTTGTTGGTGAGCGACAGCGATCTGTTTGTAGCCTTAGCTCACCTGCAAGACCTTGGTTGAAGAGGTGGAACATCTGTGCCAATCCAGAGAAATCCATACACGTTACCTTCAGCCTGAACCAATTGACATGCCCTGACATTTTCATTAATGGTGACGCCATTCCTAGAAATGCCTGGTACCTGGTACTGACTGTGGACAGGCGACCCCACCTAGCATCCTCACATTATGACCAAAAGAAAACAGTTGGACCTGATAATTCGAACAATAAATTGGCTCTTGGCACTGAATCCCACTCTCCAGAGGTTCTATTCCAAACTTCTGCGAAAATTTGTCGGTTCACCGTGGTACGTTAGAAACTTGGTAATTTTCCGAAATATGAAATTTCAACAATAAAAGAAGAAATTTTCAAGCTCAGCAACAGACAATTCAGCAGGGTGAAGGATCATGTCAATCATCTGGCAATCAACATATTGGACAAGAGCAGGCAAACGCGACCTTTGAAAAGCAACACCCCTAGATCTCTCATTCCTTATCCCGAATGAGTGAACAGCACAACTAAACTTGCTAAAGAGACTTACAACATTTGAAAAATGTGCTGGATGTTGTCTGACTGTTGTCAAATAAAGTATATTAAATAAAAAAGTTCTTTGCTGCTTCTTAACGGACAATTGAGAGATTTGAGAATAAGAATTATGATTATATAATGTGCCTTTAATTTCTCTTCAAACTTACTCCCTCTTACTATTTGTTGATCATGATATCGATAAGTTTTTCATCAATTCCTAAAGCGCGAAATTCCTTACGTTGACTTGGAAAATTTTTATTACAAGTATCCTCATTGACTTTTGTTGGGATATTCAAATATTTCTACAAAAAATATTCAACTTAAATGGTTGCCTTTAAAACGCAACCTTAGGAATTTAATGTGGAAGCATATGACGGTGGTATTATCTCTTCTTAGCATACGGAAGTTTTAGCTGGTCTATATGATAAGGAAGTGTATAAGTGAATCATTTTACAAATATCTTATAACAATGAAAAATATTAAGTGGTTATAGATAATATTAAGAGTCATTCTAAGTAGTGCAGACTTAACATATGGACGATACATTTTTAAATTCTACTTAGCTTTTAGAAATGGAGCCTCTTCAGTGTTTTCATAACAGTTAGATGCTCAGCATGAGCGTTGCTTGGATATTTGAATGACGTGACATTCGATCACTGTATCTGTTGCTGTGGAAATTAATGTTATCTCCCATAAATGAAATATTGTCTTGTCGCACTCGTTCTCATATGAAATGTTTTGTTTTGCATTATTTGAATGCGTTTGACGTGACATGTAGGCGCTGCGACCCGTAGCTGGATACCTATGACCAAGTGAGAGCGACAATCGATTTCCTGCTGATGTATCAGCCCATCTGTTAGAGTGTGTTATTTCATCATTTTCATTTACATTTTGCTTTGCAAATACTGTCTTATTTGTAAATGTATTTCATTGACTTAATAGACCTGCAAAACTCCACATTAATGTGTGTTAATTGTAAGTTTCTCAAGATGAGTTTGTTTGCAAAAGAAGCTCAAGTACACTTCATTCAAGTTAATATGCTACTTATGTTAAAATGCAATATTTTTCATTTTAAGAGCTTAACTTTAATCGAACAGGATATCAGGCTAATAACATCCTGAGTTCATATAAATATATACAATATATACATTTTTTTTTAAGAAGTTTAAACATCATTGAACGATAAAAATGCCAACTTCCTTTAAGTTTTCTCTTGGATTCTCTGTTTTTGTTTTTTTTTTTTTGGTGCATTAAATTTTCAACAAATTACGTGTAGTAGCAGTAAGTTGATGTGTGCACAATATATCCTTGATATCCTGCTTTAAACAGAATAGATGTGTGTGAGCGGCACTTAGTGCAAGTCATCAACAAGAAATTTGATAAGTGCAAGAAAAGAAAGTACGAGTACACAATAACAACAAAAAAAGACAACAAAAACAACAACATGTGAACCATATGATGAACTGTAGAAGAATCCCATTTGTGTCCTTTGTTTTTGTTTTTTACGTTTTCCTCTTGATATTTTTTTTAATGTTTTTGTTCCTCTTTTTTTTTGTTTTGGTTCATTTTTTGCAACTCTTGACCTGAAATCAGCAGCTTTTGAACTCGAGCTGTTTCATTTTACACACAAAAAAATAAGCAAAAAAAAAAAAATGATAAAAAGGAGGACAGTTAAAATTATTCAACATGAAATGAAGAAAAAAGGACAACAAAATTTGTTGTTGGTGAATTACATCGACATCGACCAAGGAATGCAGGTCATTGCTACTTATCATGAAGTAAGCAGGCTCAGCTCAGCTCAGTTTGCAATTCCACTTGGACAAAGTCCAGTTGCTATTGTCCTGCATGCAACAAGCGGAAAAAAAAAAATTAAGAATGACACACAAAAACAGAAAAGAAAGAAGAACGAAACACAAAAAAAAAAAATCATCAATTTTCAATCGATCGAATTTGTTCTTTCGCTTGCTCTACGACACCATCACCAACATCATCATCATCATCATCAGGAGACTAAAAGGACAAATGGACACGAGAATCATGAATCGAACACAACAAACGCTAAAAGGAATAAAATAAAATTACGCGATATTGAATTACTTGTTAAATTAAAAATATTTTTCATTACATTACAAAAAATAAAATGAGAATAAAAATGAATGAGAATGAAAAAGAAAATTGGTTAAAAGGCAAAAAAGGACGAAGGAATTACTAAGAGCTTGTGACTCTCTGCGTGTGTGTGTGTGTGGTGTGTGTGCTTGGTAATGGGAGAGGAGTGCAATTAAAGCATTTTAAATTTAATTGTAATGCACTTGAGTTGATTTCTCATTCCCATTTCCATTCTTATTTTCACGCTCTCTCTCTCTCCTTCAGTGTTTCTGTTTCTTCCTTTGACTTTTGCATTTTTACCCTGCGGAGGAAAATTAAGTCTTACAAAAAAAAAAAAAAAACAATTTGTTTAATTTAATAGCATTGTGTGGAGGATGAGACTGTTTCTTTTTGCAAGTCTTAAAACTCATTGGAAAATTGCTAATTGCCGTGTTGTTGTGGGTGGTGTGGGGTTTGATGATCAATAAATTGCTGATTTCAATGGAATTTATAAATGAAGAATAAGGAAAACATACTGAAATGAATTAGTTATTACAAAAATGAACCAGCATGAGTAAATGACTCACCGAATGAAAAGGATAATAGTAGTAAAAATAATGTATAAGCATTCATTTTGCATATGAAGAATGGGAAATCCCCTTTTTAAAAATAAAAAATAAAAGTTAATGAAATAAAAATGATGAAAAAACAACATGCATCTTGATTTTTAAGGTAGACAAAAAAGCATGGTGTCCAGATTACAAAGTCTACCATGGAAAGCAATTGATTGTGCAGATTATCGCGTTGTCCGGATTAGAAGGTGTCCGGATTACTGAATTCATACTGTTGTATGCAGTTCCCATAGAACCATTGTAATTTAAATGATCAATCAATCCATTCAATCAATTTCCAATTTACTTTTTGTGCCTTCCAACTTTTGCGATAGCAAAAAACTGAAACAAGAAAATTGTAGGCAAATTTATCGATCAAATAAACAAAGGAAAAAAAAAATAAAATAATACCACCAAAAAGAGCATCAATTGAAAGAAAACCATCCAAACTAAAGAACAAAGAGAATCTCGACTGTATAAAACCGGAAGAGATTGTCTTCATCAAGTGCAGTAAAAATGGAAGAGCGACGTGGGAGAAGCAAATTGCGCCGAGACCGCGAGTTCCACATGAAATTCAATAATATTTGGGAAATCTCGATTCAGCTTTTATTTCTTTTAATATTTAAGGATCGATTTATCCAATAATCAATGTACTTGTACTTGCTTCCTGAGAAACATATTAAGGAAATTATTTCACTATGTCTAGCAATCCTTAAAATAGTGACGAGAAATTCAATTGGCAGCAGAACACAATGTGTCAAAAGTTGAACTTAGTGATCCAATCTTGTTGGAATTAACCATGACACAGTCTAGATTTGACCCGCCAGACCGAACAACCATCTCTTCCAAAGTTTAAGGACTTCTGAAAATGTCGATAATTGGTTTAAATTACAGACAAAATACTTTCAATCAAATTTTCATCAAAAATTCATTTCTTAACCTTTGAAATGTCAATGAAAACTTTAATGAAAATTTTTGCAAACATAATTTATATAATTTTTTCTTTAAAAATTACCCTGGAAATGAAACTTTTGAATTTTAAAAAATTAAAGTAAATTTAAATTTAAAACAAAATGAACTTTGAGTTTCAGCGCCTTGACCTCTACATACTCGTACTGACATATGCATTTAATCAAATGAGAGTAGAACTCCAACTTTCATCACTTCAACTATTTTATCAAAGACAAAACTCTACCAATAACTGACATAACTAACTGTTTTTGTATGTATCTTGAATCAAGATATGCACTTCCTTAAAATGCTAATAAATCGACGTCGACATTGCATATCAAGAAACATTCACGGTTTCATTCACACATACTTAGTAGATAGATACATCATGTCTATACCACACGAGTATTTGCAACACTTGAGTTATATCATTTGACAAACAGGATGTTTCTGTAGATACCCTAACGAACCTATCTATGGTAAATATTGTACATGTGTAGGTATGTATTGTAAAGGACCCTGAAACTTGGCACCTAAATACAGACAACATTTCGTACTACCAATGTTGATGTCAAAGTCCTTGTCAGGCAACGTCGTTGTCGTTCTTAACGCATTTTTGTTGACAAACATCAGTTGCGGCGGCTAACTTCGTTTACGTTGACATATTCGTTTAGGTTCTTCTGTGTTTTTTTTTTTTTTTTTTTGGTGAGTCGTTTGCATGGTTAATACTAAAGAACCCTTTACTATCGCCTCTGTTCCGTCTTATTGCATTGAGATATTGAGCAGAGAGTCAGAAGGCAGCAGCTGCAGCAGGTTTACTTGGAATACAATTGTTGCCTACTGTTCAATGTTGCACACAATGAACTTTCATCTGTAGTACAACATAAAATTTTCGCTTTTCAGTTTTCGGAATTGGAAACCTCAATGCCCTTCTCTTAGCACCCACTCACCATGTCTCTTTGCATATGAAAAACGCTCGTTTGGAATTTCGCATACGCTTCGATTATTATTTCTGATATATGCGGTCTTACTTCGTGGTTGTCATTTGGTTTTGCGCCTGTCACTACTGACTGCACTCAAAGGGCCACAATCTCCACTAGCACCCACCATCTCCATCCTCTCCATTGTTATTTATATGTATGTGTGTATATTAATATATGTACATACATTTGTATACATGTACGTACTTGTATGTTGCGTTGGTGGCCTTTGTCGTTTCAGTTGCCGTGCCTCCATTGCCTTCACTGCCGTCATCGTCATCGTTGGCGGTTGCTACAACTTGGTTCAATTCTTTATGCCTCTCCATAAATCTCCCTCTCTGCATCCGTCCAATCTTTAGGATTGGGTGAGTCTGCCTACCATAGTTACATGCAAATGAAGCGTGTATATTTGTTCGTTCGTTCGTTCGTTGGTTCTTTTCCATTCAAAGGTGTTGAAAACTGCTGCCAAATGTGTGACAGACAACGCCAGCCACCAGTCAGCCAACAACCAATGATGATGATGATGATGATGATGATGACAATGACAACGCTAAAGTAGAAGCAAAAGACGATATTACCATATGGGGCACGACGACAATTGCAAGTAACTACTTCTCATTCTCACTCTTTATTTCTCTTGTCATTTTCATCTTTCACTATATTTCTATTTCAATTTCTACTTCAAAGTTCATACAGCATCATCTGCATGTAATTTTATGCCAACATTCCTAAAATGCATTCCATACGTTGACGTTTCTACGGAGTTCAATTCACGTTGCAACTTCATATTTTACTTGACAGTTTTTCGTCGTTGCAAATTGATGTGAAGATATATGGAGACAACTTTTGGTCTAAAATTCTTCAAAATATCCATATCTGAAGATTGAAATCATTGTTTAATGAAAAAGTTATCATAAAAACTGGGTACATAACTCAAAAAAAATAAAAATTTCTTTATTAAGAAATAGAAAGACAATATTAAAGTGCAAATTAATAATTTTTGGCAGAGCAATAAGCTTTCTTACCCGTAAATCAGAAAGGCTATGGGTTAAAAAATTTTGGATGAAGAAAAACAAAAATCAACCATCAAATTTTGAAACTGCAATGGTTTAATGTTTTTTTTAATATGTTTTCCTAGTAAAGATCATGTAAAAACGGTAGCTGAATGGCCCAGACTGTTTCCGAGGGTATTGTCATGATATCAGAAAGAACCCGTTGGTGCTTTCAAAGTATAATTTTGGGGGAAGAAGCTTTATGACTTGGAATGCTTTTTACGCATAAGGCTGTCTGGAATTTCCATTCATATTTTGAATATTGAAAAGCAGCTACTACTTTAATGTCCTGGGAATGAGCCTAGTGCCATTTATTAGACACTATCCGGAAACAAAATAGTCACTCCAACAAAAGAATGGCAACTCTTGGTTGTCTAGAAAATCCATTAATGTTATGGACTAGCCATCTTGTTCCCCAGACCTACATCCGGTGGAGAACACAATTATAAAGAATATGATTCTATTGAAGAACTGAAAAGGGAAATTGGTCCCACAATTGGAAACAAATTTTCTTTCTTTTTTCTTGTTGACAGAATCGTATTTTTAAAATGATATCAAGAAAATAATTAAAATCTTGTAATTTATTTCAAAATAAAAACAAAACGAAATTTGTTCATATAATTTATAAGTTTGTTATTTTGTCTTTCACACATTTTTGTTTTTAAGAAACGAAAAACTTAGTGTTGCAAAACGATTGACACTTAATACATTTCTTGCAATCATTTTTTTGTAATGCGGGATAACAAATAGAGTACAGGGAACTAGCCAGACACGTCTTAGAATCTCAAGGTAGTACAATCATTTGCAAATGCCATATGATAAATGAAAAAATAATTCAAATTATTAGATCTTAATCTCATTCTTTCTTTAGTTCTCTCGGATATTTTATAGAATTCTCCTTTAAATAAGTACAATAATAAATTAACTGTTAAGAATTCTACAATTACTCATCTACCTTTTGTCCTGTCTATTTGTCTATTTTAATTATCGATCAACACAAACCAAAGACCATTTATCAATTAGAAACTTTCAGAAAAAATATAAAAATTTAATGTAGAATTTTGTTCTGATGATTATTATCACAACTCCTGCTGGCAGGCGGGCGGGAGTAAGTGTTTCTTTCCCTTATTCAATTTTTACCACAAAAACCTCATAACACAAAAACAAATTTCATATATTTCCACAAATGAAAACAAAACAATGAAAACCACTAAAAGAAAGGAGGAGTAGGAATAGTTGGAGTATTAAAGAAGGAACAGCTGATTGAAAAACAATTAAAACGAAAAGACGAAGTGTAATAATATTTTTAAATGAAAATATAAAAACTACAAGGAAAAACACAGTGGTGGCATAAAAATACTATATGGAAATTATCATAAGGGGATCGATCCATTGCTGTTGTTTGTTACCTCTTAAAATACATTTTTACCATAAATTTTTATGATATTTTCTACCCCTTTAATCCACATCCACACAAATACGCCACTGTATATTACAATAATAAATTAAATATTGAATTGCGGTTGCAAGTACTTAAATACAGCATTCTCAAGTATGAGATGTAGATGATTTTTATATGCTAAACGATAAAACTAGGAACAGCTGTCGTAGTGCTGCCTCTTAAGTAAAGGACGATGTTTGATTGAAAGACTTATGTGTCGTTAGGAGATAAACAGAGGTGGAGGAATTGGGAAAAAGTACTAAAAAATTTACAATTACCTTGTAAATGGGGGTCGATACATAAAGGGCAATGGGCAAGAACAGCGGGAAGTCATGAGGAGGCATCAATCAATAAAGATTTCCACACCTAATAAGTGCATGTTGTTTCACAAGTGAAACAAGATGAGGGAAGACTGAAAACAAGAATTTTTGGTATACCAAAGAAAGACAGACAGACAGACATCTTGCTCAAGTAACCAAAATGCTGGGTGGCATTTGTTGTATATTTGAGTGAGTGTGGCAAGCAATTAAATGGCATACAAACAGAAGGACAGACGGACAGTCAGTCAGACATATATGAGCCGCAGAGGTGTTAATCGAATTATGAGCTGGGCTCCTCTTTTCTCTTAATTTTCTTGCATCTTTTTCTCTTCAAAGCTTCTTTGCTTCTCTAACTGTTTATCTGTCTAACTGTAGAACGTTTACCAATGAAGCATGCATCATAAAGCGGTTGTCTGCCAATGGCATCAACCAACAGACAGCTGATGATGATGATGCTAAATGTCAAGCGACAAGGTGACGAGGACTATTCCAACGACAATGATGATGATGATGGTGATGATGATAATGATGACGATAAGTCTTGCTTTATTTTCCAATGCAGCAGAAAATTTAAATGCATTTGATAGAAAGCAACATGATGATGATGATGATGAGGATGTTGCACGGCATCTGAGTAGAATATTTTGGAATTTGAATGTTCTTGGGGCGTGCCAATAGTATTAAGGACTTTAAGTTTTAGTTAGTTAGTTAAGTTCAAAAGTCTTGCTTGCTGCTTGCTAACTTGAACTTCAGATTTTTGATGTTGCTCGACGTTGATTTGCCGCCATGCATTGCAACACAAAGCCTCAAAACGAGTATCTATGTGGGTGAGTATCTATGCATCTGTGTGTGGTATTTTGTGCGTATGCTCATGTATATATATAATACAATAACTCTCTCTCTCTCTCTCTCTCTCTCTCTCTCTCTGTTTGTGTGTGTGTATGTATATGTCGTGAGTATTTATGGAAAACTGAAACTCGTTAATGTCAGCAGCATTTTAGCAATTTTGTGGTTTGCGCGGTTTTATTTGGTTTTGTTCTAAACCCCCCTAGTTTCCTTTGTACTTCTGTGTTCTTCTCTATTCTATTCTACTCTATTCTATTCAGCTCCGTTCTGTTTCATTTCATATTTGTTTTCACACTTCACAACAACTAAAGAATAAATGTCGAATTTGGAAATTTTCTTGGTTTTAAGGTGCGAGAAAATTTTCATTGCCTCAAGGGCAGCTGCTGTAAAGTGTGAAGTATGAAAAGTTATAGTTTGAAATGGAATAGACAGCGGTTGGGTTCAAGCCGAAAGTACAGTAAAGTAAAATAAACCAAAGAGTTCAGTCATGATTTCAAATGGGGGGAGGCGAGGGAAATGAGTTAAATACTTATTACTGTACATATATTGAATGAAATAAATTTTCTAAGGAAGAATATTAAAATCAGAAAATTCTAGCTATGCACTATTGATTTTGTATAGTGTTGTCCAAAATGAGTAGTTGGTTAGTTCAATGATTATAAATTGTTTCTATTAAATTTTTAGAGAAATTAAAATCAATTAAAATTAAAGCCAAAGGGGCATTGCATTTGCCACTTCATAAAATCAATGTTGAATAAGAAAAAAGTAGATTCTAAGCGAGAAGTATCTGGAATTTGTTATTAGATGTAATCAACCGGGAAAGAAATTTGCATGGAAACCTTCAAATGGACACAAGATGAGCTGAAACCTGAATTAACCAAAATTATAACCAATTGTTGCAAAAAGAAGAAAGAGGAAAAACTGAGGGACTATTTGCATACATACAAATGGATAGGTAGACAGGCAGACAGGCGGACAGGTGGATATAATTCATCTCCTCAAGCTGATCAAGAATATGTACACTTTATGGGGTCTGCGATGTATTTCTCCTTTGTCTGTTCCAAACTTCATGACAATCTTATAATACTTACTGTTCAAATAAAAAAAGATTGGCTTTTCATTCTATTCTTAGTCTACATCATAAAATCAACAGCATAAAATCCCTGGAATTTAAAGTTATCTCTTAGGCCGCTCCTAACACGTAAGAGTTATGGATGTCAATATATCAAAGCAAAAGGTCAGGTCTGATGTACTAGAAAGTAGTGTACTGGCACCAAAATGCAACTATCGTATTTACTACAGAGATTCCAACCTCCTAACGCCTTGCTGGCATCATATGCAGATGACATTTGCATGCTGAACAACTCTGGCTCGCCCAGCAGAGGTGATCAGCTAACGCCGGCAGCGATTTCATGCTCTGGAATATTGCCATCAACTTAAGCAAATCATCTTAATGTGACTTCAAGATTTCACTACATTTGTCCAGATATCGCATTCGGCTCAAAGCTCCAGTGCGCTACTTTGGTCTAATCCTGGAAAAGCACCTCATCTGGCATGCACATGTACAACAAATCAAGGCATTAAATTAATATTAACGTCAAACTTATAAAATTTTCTCAGTAAATAAAATATTGATTTACAGGAAAATTATGTCCCCGACTTGGCTATATGACTCACAAATTTGGGGCATCATACAACATAATAAAAGTTCTGGCTTCGCAAATCAAACCTCTCAGACAAATTACGGAAGCCCCATGGTTCCTCTGCAACACTCTCTTTCATAGAAATCTAAAGATGTCTAAAATGCTTGAGAAAGTCATTTTTAAAAGCAATCGTAACAATCAGCGGCTACATATTTATACAAATACTTATTTAAAATGATGATAGCTCTCACCCCATTAATATGCTTTAGCCAGGATCTAAATCTCCTTTTATATCTCCCAAAATAAATTTGTATTATTTATTTAAATTATATTCAATTTCTAATTAACATTCCATTTATTTTAAGCTTAACTTCCTAATTAATATTGATTTAAGAATAAAATAAATGTATTTTCATTTAATTGTAGAAAATGTAAAAAAGAAATGCTTGAAATTTCTTTGTTTGCTTTTAGGACCCAAGGGAACGACACTCAAACATACTTTCTTATTTCATCAGAATAATAATTTCAATTTGAATTGCGTCCCTCTTAGATTTTCTATTCCGTAATTTTTTGTTTTTTGTCATTTTTTTGTTTTTGTCTTTGTCAACTTATTTTGTAATTGTAATTTAATTTGTTTACTTCACGCGTTTGCAAATTAAATTTTCACTTTTGCTTTGCCATTTCGGACATTTGGATGACGCTTGTCATTTGTCAACTTTCATGACAAATCTACAATACAATATTCTTTGATAAAATGGCGCAAAGGAACATTCAGTTGCTTGGCTGCTTTTTCCTCATCCTCATCATCATCATCATTCTCTACCTCAAATACATTTAAATATTGTGTATAAAGTATGCTAAAGTGAATTGTGTAACTCAAGAAAATTACTCGTAATTTTTATGCAAATCTATTAAGTTGAAAAATAAGACAAAAGCATTTATTCAAGTGGTGACCAGCAAGCAGCAGTAGAAGAAGAAAAAGGAAACTTCACACACAAGTTTCCTGCAGTTGAGGACTTTCCCATAAATATTTGATGTGGAATGAGGTCAAGTATTTGCTTAGAAATGAGCACTTGTTGAATGATGATGATGATGACATTAAAAAAGAAAAAGAAATAAAATTTCATATACTTGAATTTAACTTAGAAAAGTTCACGAAGCTTCAAAGAAATAAACCAAATGATGAAAATTTTCTTTTGGCATCATATACAATATTTCTTCTACTCAAATGCATCATAATCAAAAACCTTTTTCCAACTCAACTATTCTAAATCGATATTTATGAACTTGCATCAAACTTAATCAACAAATAAGCAAACGTATGATGTTAAACGTAAAACTTGCAAAAAGCAACGTGCAAGCAACAAGAAAAGTAGATCATCAAAGGCTCATCTGTAAAAACCATGAACTCGATTGATGGAGATAGGAAAGATAACTATGAGTATGAGATGAGGATGAGAATGAGAATGAAAATAATGCTGGTGATGATAATGAAGATGAACTCAATGTGCAATAAAAGGGTAGATAAAGAAAGAGGTAACAAGATTATTATGTTCCTCTACTTTAAAGTTTGTATACCCTTTAGGAAGCAATCAATCAATCAATCAAATGCAAAACCATCTAAACATTTAAGGTCCCCAAACTGCTAATAAATTTATTTATCAGACTTTTCTTTAAGTTGTATTTACAATAATTTTTGGGGCCCTAGAAAATCTTGCATTTAATTACAAAAGACTCATAAACACAATTTTAAATTCATTATCTCATCGAGGTACCGCTAGTTCATGAAAGTTCATCAACATTTGTAAGCGATTCTTGATTACCCTTATATCCTTTTAACTCTAGCAATATTTTCGCACTTTTTTTTTGTTTTATCACAGCAACAAAAACAAAGAAACAAAACTAAATTTGCATCTCATCGCAGGATCTGTTGCTTGAGACCAACCGACCGACCGACCGACCGATGATGAGACACACAAAATCCATGGAATATAAAAGAAATGCGAGAAAAGTAATAGAAGGAAAACATCACGAATAAGCGACTCTTTTTTCCATAGTAGTAAAGCAGCCAACACTTTTCATTTTCTCCTCCCATTTTTTTGTTTTTTTTTTTCTTTATTCACGCGCTCCTCTCATGCATTAAATTCATGGTGCAGCCATGCTTTTTATTTTCTTCATTTCTACCATTTCCACCTGTCGTAGTAGACAAGCATAAAGATCTAAGTTTGCCATCTTCATTTACTTTCATCTCATCAGTTTCGTTTCTATCTTTCAATATCAACTTTTTTTTCTCTTTATCTCTTTTTCATTTTTTGTGTTTAAAATGGCGTCGAATGAAGATTCATTTCACCTCAACGCGGTAAGTTGATTTCATTTCACTTTAACGCTGCTCTATTATCCTTTATTCTTTACTTAAAAGATATTCGTATTGAGTTTGAGTTGAGTTGAGTTTCTTTCTGACATTTATTGGTCGAAAATAACAAATGTTCAATTTAGTTTTTTGTTTAAATTTTTGTAAAATGTGCAAGTTACATTGGAGAAAGGTTTATGGTTTCGAAATTGCAAGAAATTTCATGAGAAATAATACGATAATTTATTTTAAATTACAATAAAAGAAGAAAATGAATGATGATTAAATTGTAGTCTATTTTTATCAGATGTAATAGCGAAACTGTTTCTTGTTTCTACTCTCCATTTTCATTATGTTCGATGTACTGGCCAAGCAGATAGGGGAGTCTGGGCCAGAAGAGACCCTCACAGGTACATTACCAGTATTCTGCTGTCTCCTCTTCTTCATTGCAAAGTGATCAAAGGTGATCATTACGACTGATCCCCATGTTATACAAATGTATCATTATTCTGCAATATCCTGTCAAGAAGTCCGAGACTTTGCTATTATATTTTCGTGTCAATCTCAGTTACACCTAGATGATATAGAGGACATGCAGATTTTCGCTGCTCTACTAAACTCTGTGTCCTATCAAAAGCTGTGTGATTTGTTAACAATCCATTGTTTGAATTTCAACTTCGCTGAAGTCGAATTCGGCAGCCCGCAGAATGACTCTGATGATCCAATGAGGACGTTTGCAGATTCTTTGCTGGCGAGCGCCTCTTCGTTCCCAAGGAACCCACTATGTCCAAGTACCTAGATTCAATTCACTCAGTTGTTTGATGTCAATCTTTTTTGTAGCATCAAGCAGTCCTTGCTGTCAGAGTGAATACAAATATGTTTGCTGACAGTTCTTGCCTAAGGCATAGTTCTATGTGTGATAGATATTTTCCACTCAACAAATAATCAACTACTTTCCTTTCTTTGGCGAAGAACATTGAATTATAATTGAATAATATGTTCTTTTTGCTTTCTTTTTCTTTTCTTTTAATCTATATGACTTTTCCTTTCCATGGCGAGATTCGATTTGTCAAATAAAGTAAAAATGCAACATAAAAAAACCATATGCCCAGCCGAACAATAAGTAAGTGAGAGTGAGAAGTGTAAGAACACAAATACTCTATAGTATCTATTTTTGATGTTCTTTAATGCTTTTCTCAGACGTTACTGCTTTCACTATTGCATCTGCATTTTTATCTTTGTTGTCATATTTTCTTTTATGCTTTTGCCTTGTGGCGAACTTTGTCGCGACTCGTCGTGTGGGTTTGTAACAGTCTTATCCACCATCCACTACTTTGAAAATCCCTTCAATACTTTTTCTTTCTTTACTATCATAAAGACAAGCGAAGCACACAAGGATATACGAGTCTGTAAGTAAACCACTTTTCAGCTTCTTAATGCGCGCACTCTCCCTCTTACTGTATTTCTTTATTTATTCTGCTACTCATTCATTCATTTATTTACTTCACTTTACTTCCCATTTTCCACTTCTCTACTCTACTTACTTTCTCATTCGCTTACTTTTCTCTCACTTGCAAATGAATGAATGAAATTGTATTAAAATTTACATTTTTAATCATTTTCATTCGTTTTATTTTATTTCTTTTTGCGCTTTCCCTCTCGCCTTTATTTCTTTCTAGGTTTTTTTTTTTCAATTGCATTGCAATTCATTTGTCACTTGTTCTTCCTCATTTTCTGTTTTTTTTTTTGTTTTTGTGTTGCATGTTTTTTCCACTTGTATTTAATTAGTGTGAAAAAGTATCTCACAAATGCGCGCATTGCAAATTATTCACTTTTATGCATTTGTGAACTGAAACATTGGTGCTACGGTTTCTGCTGGTAATGCTGATGGTTCTGATGTTTTTGTCCTCTAACTGCCTGCCTGCCGCCTACTTCTTTCTTTCAAATCCCCCACTCAATTTGTTTTCTGTCTCTTTAACTTGGCTTTCGTAATTGGCTTAAATATAATAACCCAATGTTCTTGTTGTTGGTTGTTGTTTTGGTAAAAAGTCGTCGACTTTTTAAATATATCACATTCAACGACATCTCATCACCTCATCACACTCAACTTAACACAAAATTTGCCATTCATTCATTTATTTATCCACCCATTCATTCATTCATTCATGCGTCCACCCATTCATTCACTCATGCATCCATTAATTTGCCTCACCTTACCTCACCTTACTCTTATTTTCTTTTCTTATAAATTTCTTATGACACTTTTCTGTTCTTAGCATTTTTATGTTTTTATTTGCTTTTGTGTGTCTTTTGTCTTAAACCAATTTATTAAATGATGATGAAATGCATAAGAAATTTTTCATTTTCCAAATGTATCTTTAGATATTCTTCAACTTTTTGGCTGTTGACTGAAATTGTCTTGTCAGTTATTTGTAGTCTATCAAAGTGAGTCCAAGTTGCTGTTTATTAGTAAAAGAATCTCTTTTTTTGGTTCGATCCATTGAAAAAGTGCGTTTATTTTATTTTAATAAAGTAGTGCGTTTGTCAAGTGAAATGCGAACAAGAGAATCAATGAAACAGTAGCATGACTAAAGTTGATTTGGTAGTTTAAGTAAAGTAAGTAATATTTTTTATCATTTTTATCAATATATTAAGGATATAAGATGTAATAGTCCTTAAGAATTCAGATGAAGGCTTAGATTTTCAAGAATTTTGTGAATTGTTTAATAGGAGTTCAATAAGGAGGACATTTAATATCATAATGTCTATGTTTTTGATAAGAACTTAAGTTAATAGACATCAGTATCAAGGACAAAAGACTAGTAAAAACTGAAAGTTGATCGAAAGGCAAATGAACTAAGATAGATAACTAGATTAATGAAGGAAAGGATATTATTAACTTCGTCACTGCGGCCTGGAATGGACTTATTGTGACAACCTCCTTAAGATGGCGGAGTCTGGTCCAAATTAAGCCCTCACTGTGTCATAGTAAATGCTCTGTTGTTTTCCTCTTCTTCATTATATAGTGTACATTGGTCGTTTCTAATAATATGTTTCACGCTTGTTTAAATAACCGCAATTAAGAAAAGACTCAAAGAATCGATGTCCGATTTATTCGGGATTCCGTAAGTCAGCAAAGTTTTTCAGTAAGGTACCAAAAAAAAAAAAAATAATAATAAAGTTTATATTGAGGGTCATGACTCATGACATAGTCCGGTGAGACTAAGAAAGTATGGTTGATAAAATCATCCAGCTGACTTGGGGACGAACTTGTCGGCATTTATTTCTCAAGTGAAATCACAAAGTTGAAGTCACTTTGTTCTTTTGTACTAAGTGGAAAGCTGCCTAGCGTAACAGAACTGTTATTTAACAACTGGAAAACGGTTTATTAATTGAAACATTACATACGCAATGCACTGGTACAGAAGCAGTTTCTTTACACCCTTTTTAGTTGAGCTCAACCAATTTGGCAGATTTATTCTCTTATATTCATAATAGTTCAAACTATAAAGGGAAATGAATGTGTAATCTGCTGGAAAAGTCAAAGCTTGTAGACCAAATTTTACTGTTTTTGTTTCATCCGAAGAAGTTGTATTACCTCAAGGTCCCGACAGCTCATAAGTAAAATGAGTCAAGGCAATAGTTGTGAAACCATTGTATGTCATGGACATTATTGTCTGTTCACTGTTTTTTCTATTTGAAAAAATTCGGATACCCTTATAGACATATACCATACACTGTACATGTACTATTGCAGTTCTCTACGAAAAGTTCCATTTCAAAATCTTGTTCTAAGTTTCCATACACGCAAACAGGGCTTGGTTGGAATCAATGGTTCCAATTAATGCCGTTCCTTCCTTCATTCTTTATCAATTTGGATATAGAATTTAAATTTTTTAAAACATTATGATACAATTAAGTCTTACTCTGCATTCTGTATGCAGATACAAGAATAAACATAAAGTTTCAACTCGTTTGGTTTATTGTTTGCATTAAAAACACAAAACAGGGGCGTAACTAAATAATATTGAAACAGGGAGCCACTTAACTAAATTTATACAGAATTCATAAATTAAAGAAAATTATTAGTCATTTTTTGACGCCTACCAATTGGTGGAATTCAATCAGCTTGTTTTGTGGGTAACTTACCCACCCACTACTGATTTAATAAATTTTATGAAAATAAACAAAATTAACATAAATGCAACAGTAAACAAGATCTTTCAACGCCCTTTTTACACCCAAATAGTCATCATATTTTCAACGAGTGCACATACTCATAATAATTTGTTCACTGAATGAATATTCGTTCATATGCACATATGTAAATATAAATGAAGTTTGTATACTGAAATTGGTTTGCAGATGAAATTGTTTATTGATAATTTGAGGTATAGTAATGCACATCAACTTAAATGTTCCCAATTGACTAATGGATGTTTATACATAAGTATAAAGATAAGTGCACAAATTCAAAAAATCATGCTATTGGAATGTAAAGTAGGGGCAAACTCCTATCTTAAATTTATAAATCAAAAGTAGCTGATCACTGCCATGTTGTGAGAAAAAATAACCAATGAATATTTATGGTAGTAAATCATTGTCATCTTAGAGTCCATCTCAGGGTTTATAAATTTTTGTAACACTTTACACAGAAGTAAGACTCTTGGACAATACTGAACTGTAACGGACTCTATTACTATTAAGCCTCTTATAATGACTGGACTTTTGGAGTATCCTTAGCGGTAAAGTTGAATAAATACAAAAGTTCAGTGATGGAAATAGTGTACAATATTGTTACGCCAAATCAAATCGTAGCGATAAACTAGTGTTGTCAAGGTGCTGATAGTTATGAATCGTATTCTTGAGACGTTCAAATGGTGGAAAAAAGGAAGGTAAAGAAGAAAGGATTTGCCAATGCTTCATTAATTGAAGAGGATTTTGATGAACCAACTATACAGAAATCGAACGAGATCTTGGAAAATCAGTATCAGGACTTGAATAATGAAATCGGTACGCGAAAGTCTTATAGTAAAACTTGATAGTGATCTCGTGTGTTCGTCTGTCCGTTTGTCCATCTGTCCGTAGATGTAGAGAGACCCAAGGATTATTGGATTGTAGAGCTCTCCTACAAACCCTGATTTAAATTCATGTTCTTATTACAAAAACCTTTTTAGGGTTCCGGACCCAAAGGGTACCAAAAGGAACCCTATTGCAGAGACTTAGTTGTCCGTCCGTTCTCTGGTCAGATCTCATAAACCGCAATAGGTAGAGAGTTGAAATTTTCACAGAACGGGCATCAGCAACAAATACTAAAACTAAAATATTTTCAAAAACTCAAAGGTGTCTCCATACAAGAAACATTTTGGTTTGTATGGCATCTATACGAGCCAGTAATCCCACGAACTTGAAATTTAGAACTTTGGTGGTTATAAATTACAAACTTATATTGCCGAAATTTCAGTTTGATCAGATTACTAGGAAGGGTATCTCCCATACAAACCCATCGTTAAAATTCAGGTTCTTATTTGAATTTTTTTTTTTTTATTTTTTGTTCTATTGAACTGAAATTTAGATATTATACATTTTTGATATAGGCGCCGCACATCAGCAAAATCAGGCAACTAGGTTGGGTACCTCCCATACAAATTCACCATTAAACTTCTGTTTCTTATTCGAAAAACTTTTTTGTTTTTAGGACTATTGAACTCAAATTTAGATAATATAGGTTTCTGATATAGGTGCGGTATATTTGTTGGAATCAGTCAAATCGGACCACTAGGGGGAGTACCTCCCATACAAACCCCAATCTGGTACGGAACCCTCCGTGTACGAGACTGACTCGCACTTGGCTCATTTTTGTACTGTGTGCGCTCGTACACTGACTCCACTTAAACATAAGTCGAATCAATGATGCAATATTTCTGCAAAAGAGCGTAGGTGAAAACATTTTCTAGGGGTGCGTGAAGAGTATGACAACTTCGGCATATTATAAAGAAATTTGCAACAATGTTTTGCCAATGATTGAGTGCAAAAAAACGTGTTAAGTGAGGAGTGAAGCCTCAAACTTCAGACAATGGTGATCAAGTTGAAAATCTGGTAGAAACTAAACAGTATAAAATGATTTCAAACTACTCAACAAGGAGTACAGCAAAAGTTACTCCTTTCTTTTAGTTTGAGTCCTTGTTTTTTGGTTAACCAGATGTAATGTAATTTGCACTGATTTTAATACCAAATAATTTTATTTTATTTTATTATTTTTTTTTTTGTTGTTGTTGTAGAATTAGGAAATGCATATACATAGATAGGACATAGAAATACCAATACACTTAAGCGCTCGTATGCATGAGTGAAGCAGCTCAGATTTTGTCCGTCTGTCCTTCTTTCTGTTGTGTATTTGTGTTTATTTTACAGTTGATTTTCAAGTGAACAGTTTGCTTAAATGCGCACGCAAATGCAAATTTCCACAGCAACAACTTTAGTTCTTTTACTAGTTCCAACAAAAAACACATGAATTCCATGAATCTCACACCAACACCAAAAACCTGTTCTCATCGCATCTCTGAGTTCTGTAGCCAAAATTGTGGTTAGTTACGAACGAACGAACGCACTTTTGCACATCCCCCATACATACCATTATCCCAAATCAACATCTATCCATTCTACCCATCCATCTATCCATCCAACTACCTCTACTTTATTCTGTCACACTATGAAGCCTCCTCCCTCACTCTGCCTTCATTACTCTCATTATATACACTCGAATGGTCCATGAACTATGTGCAAGTATATAGATAGGTATGTACATACATATGTACTAGTATGTATGAGCCCATCAAGTCCACCCACTTTTGTTGAGCTACCCAACTTTAGGCTCTTAAATTGAAGCACCTTAGTTTCACATTCAATTAATTAATTTAAGCAAATTGTTTGCTTCAAATTAATTGAATTTGCATTCAATTTGTTTGTATGAGAGAGCGAACGTAAGGAAGGGAACAGAGTAGTACATAAGAGACTGAGAAACACGCAAGTTGCAACAGACGCACACAGATAGACACAAACACCATTATCATCATTAGTTAGCAACTAAAGTACTACGAGTATTTTAACTTGGCTCGCTCATCATATGCGCTAGTTCAGTCAGTATGCGTTCCTGATTTGTTTTGCGTTCTCCATCATCATTCTGATCATCATCATTATCATCATTATTATTCAACAAATTGTTGATTTCATCCCAATTGATTGCCAATTTATAACATTTTCTTCTTCTAGTCGTCCTCTTCTGAATAATAATCATCGTCATCATCGTCGTTTGTCGTAGTAGTTAAATTTATTAACGAACTAACTTCACTTATGCGGAAAACATGCATCTCAAGAGATTTTCCCCAAAAAGAAAAAGTTTGTTTGCCCATGTGGAAATTCATTCAAAGTACTCAAGTCTTGATTTGCCATTTGAAATCAAACCGAGCGCAAGATTTACTAATGTGTGTTCTGTGTTTTTATTCATAGTACAAAGTTCCTTCATACTACATAGAGAAATAAAAAAAAGCACATGGTTCTTCAATGCTTCCCTTTGAAATGCTAAGAAATCTTTCAAGTACTAGAAATTATTGGTTTATAATTAGAAGTGTCTTAGTTTTCTTTGCCTAATTTAAAATTTAAACTAGTAACTAAGCAAAACACAAAGATATCCAAGGCTTTCCAAGTACAATGAACTTGTTATAATCAAATTATCATAATTCCTAGAAATCTCAATTGAAATAATTTCAACATATTTAGAAACCCACTCATATCCGTTGAATATGTAAATTAAAATTTGTATATGCTGATAATCACAAAAATATGACTCAGAATGTTTTTTTTTTTTTTTTTCATATGACAATTTTACTATCATCAGTAAATTCCTATAAAATCCAACTACAAAATGTCATGTACAACAATAAATGAACCGTTAAGAATTTCACTTCAATAATTCACATTTCAACTGTTATATTATTGGGATATTATCAGTTGAAAACAAAGAACATAACAATCAAAAATCCCATAAAATATTCTACACTCAAAAAAATATAACAAAAATTTTCCTAGACAATATTATTTTATGAGGCAAGTCGACGACGATTGACTTCAAAAAAAAAAAAAATTAGTTACCCATTTGTGGCAATTAAACTTTTGTGTAGCATTTATCAATCTTTGTTTGTACTTAGGAAAGCTTTAAAATTACAATTGTGGTTGTTGTTGGCAACATTTATGAAAAATAACTATCACGACCCCTAGAAATAAACGCGACAAAGTACATAAAATACCGATATACCGACCAAAGTGACGACAATAGCGACAACTTGCGGTACCTGGGTGCATAGTACCGAAGCATAGTATGCTTGCTACCAATCCCAAGTACTAACAGAAACCTCAAAAGCTTGCTTAGCTAAACAGATACTTATCACCATCATCAATTGAATCAATGCCGCATGTGGCATTGTGTCTGTCTGCATAGGATATCATAAAAGAAAACACAAAGAAACAAAACTTTGGGTCATTTTTGTTGCTTAACTTTTTGAAAAAAAAATAAGTGAAAAAATAAAGAAAAAATAACAAAAAAAAAATTATTCCAAAATAAACTGAGCTTGCTCAAGTGTTTTGTTGTCTTCGTTGCAAACCAAAACAAAATGCGTCAAATGACAAATGATTTGAAATTTATTATCGCAGTTCAACCAAAGAGTAACCAACAACAAATAATGTTTTAGTTAAGTCCAGCTGTGTTTATGTACTCTACACTGAAATACACATATATCACATGCATTCATTCATTGATCAGAAATATAATTAAGGACAATTTTATAACAGTTTAAGTTTTTATGAAGTACATTTTAACAGTATGCCTATTAAATTGTTGATCAATGAAACCTTCGGTAGACTAAGTATATGAAAAATCTTTCAAATCTTTTTACTATTGTAGAAAAACTCGATATCTGCTATATGAAAACTTGGTACGAAGAGAATGAATGCTTTAGCCGGAATCATCTCCCTATCCTAACAAAAATATCTGCTAAATCCTATTTGATACGCCGTCACTCTTTAGATCATCATTCAGATTGCCTAAATTAAAGACAGTTCCGCTGTACTGAAATCTGATAGAAATCAATTCATAATAACAATTTTTCTTTAGGACTGATTTCTTTATAAAAATAAATAACAAACTGGTTGATAAATACTACGTATAAACACATGTATCTGAACAAAAAAGTACTGTTTTGTACTTAGGCTGAGGCTTAGGCTTGTACAGAATGAATCACTAGCTGGATTTTTTCAAAACATATACAATAGAGAATTAATATTTATTTAGAATGACTAATTTTGAAAAATAATTATGTCAAGGTAGTTTAATAAAACATGGAAAATGTATCATTTTAAGTTCTACTTATGGATCTGATTTAGACCAATCATTATCATATGTAACATAGTAAAAGTCGAAATATCCGTCCGACTAGATACGCAGAACTTCTAAGCTATGCAATGGAATTTGATACAGATTTCTCTGTCATTTAGAGATTTATTTAAGGAAGGTTTATACTTATTTTGATAAACAATTGGTTCAATAATAAAAAGATCATTTCTCTTCAATAAGAAATTGCCATTTATAAAAATATAATAGAAAGCGTTGCACGTAATTTGCCGCTAGAGTTCGCTGAACTTTCAGTGGGGGTATTTTACAATTTCTGGTAATAAATTTTTATCAATTCTTCCATGACTATTGTTACTCATTATGGCTTTTTATTGTTCACAGCAGTAAAGTTTCTTCAAATGTAATTTTGGAATTTAGTTTCAAGGAAAGGAATATAAAATCAACTAACCAAGAATTCGTTCAAAAATGTTAATCGTAGAATAAGAAAAGCAAACAGCCATCGTTTGTTTCTGAATGATAAAAACGATGATGAATTGGTGATCAGAATGTCTAATGTCTAAAGTCTCCAATTTATGTACATACCTAATTTCCACAAAGAAGCGTAACTAACAGTCACTATAAACAAATATTTTTTGGTCTACAACAAAAATTTATGTTTTATATTGTTTAGGAAATCTGTTTGTTGCATTGATTATTCTTATGATTTTTTGTCAACCCAACTGCTTTAACTTTAACTTCTGGTCCAGCTACTTACTCAATATATACACACATTGTTTTGTATTTTATCAATTGCCAACTTTGAGTGAAAGTGAAAATATTATTTTGGCCTGACTTTTGGTGACATTTTGTTTGTTGTTGTCGTCGTCATCGTCGTCGTGTGCCTTTGAGTCGCCTTTGGAACAATGTAAAAAAATTATACTACAATATTATTTTTCTTTTTGATTCAAATGATTAATCATAAGAAATACAAAAGCAACACACCCGACTTTTTTCTATATTTATTTATCTCAGCTGTTTTTATTTTTTTTTATTTGTTGGATTTGGCATTAAAAAAGTGACCAAAGTACAAAAGCCTGGGTTATTGTGGGTCCATTAAAATATGTTTTGGTTTTGTAAGTATTTTTTTTTAGTATTGCTTACACAGTAAAACTATATAAAAGTAATAAATAAAATGATCATAAAAAAAAAATGTATAAAATAAATCATTAATTTTTAAAAGTATGTTTTTGAGTTGAAAACGTTGGATGAAAAATAGTTTAATGATTACAACAAAACATTTCCTTTAAAAACTTGAAATATGTTTGTAGATTTGGAATAAAAAATAAGTATTAATGAAGAATTAATTGATTCAATTGTTTTAGAAGAAAATTGACAAATTTATGATAAAAATACTTACATAATTTGTTTGTTGAATTTTAAAAAACCATATAAAGTTGAACTTACCTAAAAAAGAAAGAAAGAAAAGCAGAAATTTCACATTAGTAAAAAGATTTAAAGATTTATTAATAAAGTAGAGTTTAATTAGATTTAGTTACTACAATCATAGACTTGACTGAAACCATAAGGATTATGGTCTTTATTCTGTTATTGTTGTTAAATAAAATTGATTTAACAATATGTTCCCCCAAATAGGAACCCACCACATCTAGAGAAAAGAAGAAGAATTAATGGTTAAAGCAAGTAAATGATGATGAGGGTTTATTTGGGTCCTCGCTCTAGTTCTAGTTGCACAAAGATTGGATTAACTTTTTTTTTATTCAAATATGTTGATGATACTAAGATAATAAAGAATCACTTTATCAATATCCCATTCCTTCCAAACCAATATGTCCACAAGCGTACAGATTATTTTATGTTCCATTTTAGGTAGAGAAACTTTAGAACAGTTTCATTAGTTAGTTAGTACAAAGAAGTAGAGTAAGAAGTGTAAATACTCCTACTTTTCTCTACATAGAGAAAGTTTATCATGTAAGATTATCAGTATCAGAATATACAAATTTATTTCATTTCCATTCATCTCATGCAAAGTGGGATTATGAATCTGATCTAATAAAATAAACTTTTTATTGAAAATTACCATCAATAAGATCTTCTCAAATAATTATACTCGTACCCTACGTAACCAAACATTTCCCGTATTCGTAATGAAAATGTTTAAATTAAATAAACAAATCAAAAACTCAAGTGAAAATTCCAAGAAAAATTAAATTTTTTTTTTTTTTTTATCGTTTTTCAGGGTTTTCATGGTTTTCCATAGTTTATTTTCTAGCTATAAATATTCTTTTCATCAAACCAAAGGAAATTGTTTACAAATCATTTGTTATGCTAAATAAGTTTTCAAATGCAGAAAAGTGGAAAACTTAAAAAGAAAATGAAAAAAGTTGAAAATGGGAAATACAAAATAACAAAGTAATTTAAGAATTTGTATTTGTTTGTATTTTAATTATTTTGCAACAATAAAAACAGAAAGAAAAATTATCGAAAATAAGAGAAAGAGATTCTTTATTCTTAAGGAACTTGCGTCAGAGAAGAACCGCTAAAATTGTGGTTACCATAGACGGTGGACAAAAATGAAGTGAGGAGGTGGAGGTGGAGTGAGTTTTCCAGTTCTGGGCTGCGCGATTAAATCTTTCAACGCCTTTGGAACAACGGCAAGTTGTATGTTAGTACAATGACTCAGCTGCATGGTATGGCGTTGGTGGCACGCGCTTCAACTGTTCGACGGGCAAATGAAAGGCAGTTGGAGACAGGAGGGCGGCAGCAGACTCAGACTGACTACAGCTGCTGGTTGCACTGTAAAAGTTTTTCGTTTACTTTTGCTTTGCTTTGTGTTTTGCTCTTTTTTTTGTTATGTTTTGTTTTTTCTACTTCATCTTTCTTTCATATTCAAATCGAATACGTGAAATGAATTGAAATTGTAATGCAGAGTGATATATTCAAGTACAATCAATGTAAAAAAATAAAAAAAAAATGAGCATTTGGTCAAGCGTTTATTCAACTTGACAACAACAATTGCCCTCCCCAAAACGGATTCATGTAGTGCTGCCTGTAACCATACCGTCCGTGCCCATAAACACCATTTGTTGTACATAGCTTAGTCATTTGATAGATTTGATGGGAAGTGAGAAATAGGGAGTTGTTGTTGCACAAACGAAATGTCTCTTATTATATTACTGAAAACAGTGAAGTCTGCCTTAATGGTATTGAAAAAATGTTTGGGAGCAACGTCTTACAATATTATTTTGTAGTGAATTTAAAGAGAAAATGAGATGCTGCTAGTAGCAATAATGGCAAATGTTCAAAAAAGTGGCTTTCGAGTCTCTTATAAGAACATCCACATATGTGATAAACTAATTTGTATCAAGCCCGAGGAGGATTGCATTAAATTATGATCCATGGTCAGCTCATACATTTCCGAATCTACGGACAAATACTAAGCTCTCTTGGTGAAGACGAGGGCTGATGAGTAATTTTAAATTTCGGTTTGTATTCAGAGCTCTTTTTTTCAGTGCCTGGGAAAAGCTGTTAACTCATAAAATTAGAGGCTCTGGAAGTATGTTTTTTATATTCAATATCAATAATTCTACTATGAGTTTGTGAATTTATTATTATTTCGATGCTAACAATAATGTAATTAAGTGTCATTTCTTTCGCAAGATTATGTTAGTTATTTTTTACACTTTATTGAACTTCTATTAATATCTGAAGACAGTGAAAATATTCTCTGATCTATAAAAAGAGATTTCACTGTATTGGTCACATTATACATGTAGCACATACAAGAAACAAAGTTAATTCTTTGTCGGCGATTAAGTGGGAAGCTTTCACGATGCTGTGTGACCTGCAACGCAATAAAATTGATAACCTTCACCGCTTAAGAATGTATTTTATTGTGTTCTTAATATTCTTCTTATGGTTGTTGGTGTGGTTGTTGTTGTTGTTGATTTGATAACGACGACAACTTTGTTGTTGGACTACAGTTTCTAGTTGCAGCCATCGTTCCTCATACAATCGCTTTAAAACTACAAAAACAATAAAGCACATTGACATGGACGACGCATTGTTGGCTGCTTGATGAAACTTTACCACACTGGCGACATTTTCTCTTTTATTTTTTGTGTTTGTTTTTAGTTCGTCAAATCGGTTTTCGTCGTCGCCACTGATAACCTCAACAAAATGTGTTTTGTTTTTTTTCTTTACTATAATTTTGTCGTTTGTTTTATATTTATTTCTGCATTCGATGATTTTGTGTTTTATTTTTTATTATACAATATTATTGTAGTGCGTTCGTCGTCATATCTCTTCAGTTAAGTTCTTTTAAATGGTCACAAATCGTAAAGCTCAAACTCAAAATGCATGCTTGCGCTTTTATGATTTCAAATGAGCTTCGTACACCATTTTATATGTTAAAGTTCAAATACTCTTATGTTTCTTTGAAGTATTTTTCGTTTTTTGTTAAATTTAAGTATCTCACATAGTCTTAAATATACACATAGAATATTTTACTAAAATTTGTCTATTCGGGATATTCAATTAATGGGTTTTTAGTCGTGCTGACAAATTGTTATGGATTGATTGACATAAAAATGGGATTGTTGAAGGTTTGTTGATCTTTTAAATTATGTTAAGTTTAAATGTGTTAACATTACGCTTATCTAGAAAGAAGAGAAATTGAACAAGAATTTAAAAATATAGTTTCTGATAAAATTTTTTCAGAAAAATTGACAGCAAAAGGGCCAAAAGGTGATTTCCCTCAGTGGATGGGTCTACGTCCCGGAATCACCCGACAACAGTCGGTCAAGGACCACTTTCCCTAGGGGTGCATTTGTAAATAAAGCAGCGCCCGTGGCAGCAGTTGTACATTCAACATCAGAACAAGGGAAAATCTATTGAAAATATCTGAGCAGTTCGGCTCATCAAATCTGGTCACAGGATGTTTGTTACTATCATTATGTACTAAGCAATTCTGATCAAGGCTTAGGTGAAAAAACACCTTAATGTAAGAAAAGACAATAATTCAACAGACTTGGTTGTATATCATTTGCCTTGGGTCGATGGCTTATTCACAATTGAAAGAATATTAAAATTATTATAAAGGTCTCGTAATGTGGAGAGAATCTAGAAAAAGTAAGTTTGTAGGCCATATTTATATTGAAATACGATTAGTTTAGGTTATGCGAGTTCACCCAGAAGCCATACTGTCTATTGTAAAGCCCGAATTTAGAAAAGGGGAGATGTGTTTAAGGTATTTGATGATAAGATAACCGAAGTCAACTTATCGAACTATCGAACCAACTCGAAAAATCAGCGAAGAAACCCAGTCCTCAAGTAGGAATTTTTCCAAACCGTCCAATTCGTCAAAGATACGTTTAATGAGGAGACGAGTTAACTTTCAAAGAAGAGCACGGCACTGACATACGAGGTGTTGAGTACTTTCTGATTTCTGCTCATCTCCACAACTACGACTGAAGTCTTGAGACGTCAAACATGCATCCATTAGCCCAATTACGCAGTGTCCCGTTAGCACTACATTCATCTTACTAATCATATTCATGTATAGGAGCTTGGACGTACGTGTTTTGTTGGTGGCAAGGCCACAGTGTCCGCGCAATAATAGAACATTGGCTTCTGCACCCACTGCATGCCTGATAGCTCCCTGGTTTTCGCCTGAAAGCGAATTTCAATAACCGCCAGAGAGACTGGCAATGCCGATCCTTTTCTAGCACACTCATCCGCCATATCTTACCTATAAAACCAAAATACTTAAGTTAGTGACATTAAGAACTGCTCAACTTGGTTAAGGACCGCCACCATGCTAAAAATATTATATTCTTAATGCTTTGGGTAAATAGATCCTTGATAGCAGCCTTGCTGTCAATATAGAAAGATTTCTAGGAGTCTGCCCAATGGTGTTTATCAACTTTGCTGCTTGAAATATAGCATAGATATCTGCCGATAGTTGAACTGCTAGAAAAGATGTCACCTCTATTACCATCATCCATTTTAGAACCGTCTCTGGGAATAATATGATTAATTGTTTTTCCAAAACAAAGATTTGCTATTAGAAAAGCCAAGTATCTAAATAAACTTCTACTGCTTGAAGATACAATAATAATTGCCAGTCAAAGAAAGATGGTATGAAATGATATGGAGTTAGACATTCGAAGCCCAAAATCATGATGATAAAGATAAATTCAGTATAAATTAGTTTCACTTTACTTCTTTTATAGTAATTTTATATATTTAAGAAGTCATGTCGTGACTTAATAACCAAATGAATAGCTAATTTTTAACCGTTTTACAATTCATATTCAATATCATTATCAGTATTTCAAAATTATTGAGTGATTGTACAATTTTAGTAAAAAAAAATCATATAAAACATAATTACAAACACATTCTAGAGATAAAATGATTGCTACTCTCTTCAACTTCAAGAGAACTTTACACAAAAATTACACAATTTGAAGACTATGTAACAAAATGTTCAGAGGAACAGTTATAAAATACAAGAAGAAAAATGCCAATTAATATTAAACGCAATCGGTTAAAGAGATCTAAAAGAAACTTGAGCTGAAATTGAGGGGGCACCAATACTCATGCCACCAATGTCTGAATGCCACACAGGCGACAAATATGGCCAAAATGCCAAAACGCAAGACTCAAGAAAAAACACAAAAAATAATAGCCGCTTAAATTGCTCATTATGGTCTGAAACTAAAGACCAATGCTGCTGCTGCTGCTGCTATGATGATGATGACGATCATAATAATGATAATAATGACGACGAAATGGATGAATTCAATGAGAAAATGCTGATAATCAACATCATCATTATCATTAACAGAGACCGACCAGCCAATCGAGATCTTCAGTTGTGGTAAAGCATCGTCTTATTAAAAGACTTGGCCCGACCAACTGACTGACTGACTGTCTATAGGCTTGTCTGTGTGTGTGTGTGTGTCAGGGAATCTATCTAATGTAGTTGGTATATAAAAGATGAAAATGTGCGCACACGCAGTTGGAGTTGTAGTAGCCATGAATGCGCAGCTGTGACGTTATGATGCGATGGCCAAATTGTGATAATGCCGCCACAAGCACTCCGGCACCACCAATTGGCAACTTAACTGCAACTAGCAACAAAATACAAGATACAAAATGCAACATTTTTAACTAATAATATTTGGTTTTATGTTGCATTAAGAGACTCACATTTATTGTCGAAGATCAGTCGGTGATGGTTGGAGGGGAGGGGCAGAAACTTAAGTTTCACACTCGCGCTTTTGACCCTTGAATGCAATCCCAATCCATTCCCCTTGGTAAACATACACCCAATCTTTAAAGATTTGGCGTGGCTTGAACTAAACTCAACTTCATTTTAGTTTAGCATTTGTTTTGTTGTTGGTTACTTAAGGCTTGGCTTCACTTCAATATTGTGTCTTGTTTTACACAATGTTGATCGCCTTTGCCAACTTCTCTCTTAATTCCCTGCAACTATGTTTGCGTCTGTGGTTTTTTAAGCACCTTCTAATGTTTAATTTTACCAGATTTCTATGTGCGATTAGGTCAGAAGTGGACATAACAAGCTAAAATAAAAATCGCCAGTAAAAGCCACCTACGTACAACATAACAGAAGAAGAAGAAAAAAAAAAAAAGATTTGGTCGCATTGCTTTTTTTTTTTGGCTTGCCTGAACTCATAGCTAAGCTTGCGTGTTGTGTTGGCGTACATTGGCCTTAAGGCCCCTCGATTTTCTTCAACAATCTTCCGCACATACTCATACTCTCATATAAACCTCTTACAATGTGGTGGATAATTGGTATATCAATTCAAATTCGCATTTGTATTATTTGCTTGTTATATTGTGTTCGCTGTTATTGTTGTTGTCTATTGTCATTGCAACATGTCTCTCTTTATATGCATACACAAGTAAATATAAGTATAGTATTTCTTTGAATATAGTATCGCGGGCCTCTTGTCACCGTCGACTTCGACGTCGATGTCTTTACCCCTTCTTGTAAGTATGTATATTGTGTTGTGTGCGTTGAAATTTATGTCCATTGAAAATTTACCTTTTGTGTCGCAGTTTTCAATTTTCGCATATCTTGCACAAATTGAATTTGCATTGCAAATAAATTGTCATAGGTACTACGAGGAGAGTCGATTGAGTTTCAGTTTCAGTTCCACTTCCAGTTCAAGCTTCAGCTCTTTCAGATCACTTACTTACCGTTGCTCTATATCGCCAAGCCACCAAGCATCTATGACTGAACAACATTAGTGACTTTGCTCATTGCCTTAGTTTCTTGTCGTTTGGTTGCCGCCCTATGTACATTTTCAATTTATGTAGATTTAAGTAAAATTCTTTTTTTTTTCTCTATTTTGCCTATTTGAAAATGGAGCGCATTTTGCATTGCATTGTATTGCATTGCATTGCATTGTACTACAATAATCCATTTGATTTGATTGCTGAACTTTATTTTATTGTATGCAGCAGGCGCATTTGTTTTCATTGGATTGACAACAATAACAGCAACAAATATGTTTATCATTTGCTTTGATTATGGACTCATAAAAATCGATTTCATATTAAGCGGTTAAAAAGAGATTAAGTAAGAAAGATTATTTAATCGGAGGAGGAAAAAAGGATGAACAAATATAAAATGTCACTATAACCAGATTAGCAATCAATATCAAGGGATTTATGGCCATATTAGGGGGATCCGTCAGGCAACACTAGAACTCTTACGAGAAACGTCAGATTGACTAATGACAGAATTTATTGGAACCGTCAATCTTAGGAGTAGTACAATGAAATGTCATTTGGTTTAACCTGCTCGCCTGTCATGGAAGACTTAAAAACAGGCTGCCAAGCACGTCCTCTTGTATATATATCCGCAAGTATCAAATTCCAGTCATATCAATTTTTGTAAATATGACTCACTCCTTGGTCACGAGTTGAGGTCTATCTTTAACCTCTATGGGTCGCAGCATCCGGTCGTATAACGCAACTCCATGTCGAGAAAATACTCTACCCGCATTTGGGTATTAAACCACAGCCACCACGATACTCTCACAAGGTGGCCGCACCCGCTGGCCAGGACGGAAACAAGTTCCTTGGGCTCCTGACCACTCGTAGTACCAGGAGTAATACAGTGCAATCGAACGCTCTAAAATAACTTCGCAATTGCGAAAACTAAAAGTTCATGGAGTATAAAAAAAATAAAGTGAAAAGCGCGCAGTTATAGAATAAAATTTTCGGTTCTACACCTTCGAAAATCTTGACATTATTGAAGAGAACCCTCCTAATGATAATGTAGTGTACTGGTTTTTTTTTTTTCAAAGACGACAGTGCAAATACAACATTCGTAAATGAAAAGCGTTGTCGGGCTTTGATAACCCATTTTTTTGGTGCTGCTTGTATATGAAAATGGTATGGAGTACTTTCGGTTGCAACAAGACGGCGCACCTTGTCATACAGCTTATGCTACAATAAATTTTTTTGAAGTTCAGTCTTGATATCATTAAATGAAGACTCCATGGCCTTATTTGACACTGCCGTAAATTTTGTTCTGGTTTTACTTGAAATCAAAGGTTTATATCAACAACCCAAAGACACTAGACACTCAAAAGTCCAACATACCCTAAAATATAAACTACATTGGTCATAACCTTGGCAAATACCATGGAAAATGTCAAAAAACGACCATTCTATATCAAGGAAACCACTTGCGCAATATCCTCCTCAAAAAGTAATGTATTCAAATCTTCTTAAACCAAATTAAATGATCTCTCAATTTTCTTTTTAACTATATGAGTCCACCTTATTTACCCATCCCTGTATGTAACTTCATTAAATGGAATACTAGAAATATTCTTTACAGTTTGTTACGTTTTGAGTTTAGGTCTGTAAGAGAAAAACTGTCTTCTAGCTTTAAATAATCAATTCACATGACTTTAAACTGATAAATTTGAACTTGATTGCATTTTATTTGACATTTGACTGTTAAAATCAGCAAATTGATTTTTTTGACTTTTATTTAAAGACAATTGTTGCTGAAATTTCTGGAATGATTAAAGAGGTTAAGGTTTCATTAGAAATAAAATGCTAGAAATACTTTCGATACTTTCAATTCTTTTGAATTCCTCGAAAATACCTTATAGGAATTGTTTTCAAGGAGAAAGAAATCCTGAGTCAAAAAAATCATCCTTTATCTTAATAATAGTCCAAGATCACAGCTACTTGTATTTTTAAATCACTTTGAAGTGAAACTTCTTTAGCGGGGTTGGGTAAATATTATACTTCAACATAATAATTTATACTAGACATGACTCCTTACTTGTTAGCTATTCGATTAAAACATATACTTCAACATAATAATTTATACTAGACATGACTCCTTACTTGTTAGCTATTCGATTAAATATAATTTTCATCAATTGATGTATGTATTAAACTAACTAATTTACAGTAATGTATATGTAAATCTTAAGTTCAGTGATTAAACTAACCTATATTCAGTGATTCCCTGCTGCTTTTCCTTGTACTAGGATGTACAATTTTAATTAAATACAACTTTCTAAACTATCACCTCCAATGGCATAACAACAATAACAAAAACATTAACTATAGAACAAGCTTAGCCACAACTTACAACTTTACAACTAGTTATAGTTACGACCGACCAACCACCAGGGCAACCAATTTTAGGTTCATCCTCAGCTCACCTCACCGACGACCCCACAATCATTGCTAGGGTACAGTCATTTTCATATTAAGCCACACCAAGTTGTGCCATAATTTTATACCATTTTACAAGGCTCACACATTCAGATACTCAAGATATTCAAAGGTATGTATGTATTACTATACTCGTACTCTCGTCGTACATATTCGCTTCAAGCCTTATAAGAAATTAGAACGTATGCTATTGTCTATTATTTAGAGAGGGTAAAGGATGTAAAGCTATTGCCACAAATAACAAAAGTAACTTTTTGCAGTGGCATCCATGAGGATCGATATCAACTATAATATGATAGTACGCCACTGTGGAACAACAAGTGGCAACCATTTTGTGTAGGCCTCTTGACTTGGCCTATTCACATGTGTGCATGTCCTGCTGCTCTTGCTTGAACTCTTATGAGCTCCTGCCGATATTTGTAGGTACTTTCGCTTATAAACTTTTAGTTCTATGTCTAACATCTTAGCCTTAGTCTACGTATACTTATAGTGTCTCTTCTATGTTCTGTCCACAAGTGAAGTACGCTACCCGTTTTACTCCTTTCATTCAATCAAAATGTTGTTGCCATTGCTGTTGGTAATTTCTGTTCATACCAAATACGAGTAGTAGATATATTCGTATAGTTGCAATAGTTTTTGTTCCATTTAAGAAGCAGTGCGCACCATTTTTCTTGTCTTATCTTTTATACTTCAGCCCCAACACCATTATGGGTGCTTCATTCGCTTCAGTCTCTTTCTTGGGTGAGACTGCCTTTCTGTGTGTACAGTCAAGTGTACGCTGCGCATTATTTAGGATTTACTTTTATGCTTATACTTGTTTTTGTTCCACTGCTACCTGGTATTACCTTTGCGTAGTCTTAGTTGCACTTTCTGTCAACATTTGCCACACAGTTCCGCTCCACTCCACTCCAAACCAATCCGCTCAGCTACACTTTCCGATGTCTCAGATGCCTCCAGCTAGCTTCCCACTCCTGCTTTTCAGTGTGAACGCATTGCATGTTCGTTCATGTTGATAATGACGATGATAGTAGTTATACTGATGATGATGCTGATGTTGATGATGATAATGCTTTGTGCTTTGACATTGTCTTTGCCATAGCCTTTTACCTAGAATGAACACCTCATTCTTGCCGTATGCTTCATGAAGTACCCACTACAATACATACCTCTTTACAGCACAATCATCATAGCAGTAGTTTACTATGATGATGAGAAAATGCGAGGCTCATGTGACATTTTCATTATCGTTGTGGGATATGCCTTTCTCAGCTTAGCTCTCAGATAAGGTTACAAAATTATTAGTTGGGATTTACAATGCGGCGTTCTAGTTTTAGTGTCATTCCTTTCCTTCTTGCCTCTATCACTCCCTATCTATTTCACATTGTGCCTTAGCACTTGGGCGTGTGATATATCACACTCTTTGGAAGGTTTTGTTCTCATACGCTTCGTTACATACTTTAGTTTTTTTTTTTTAGTTTCTTTTTTATCTCTTTTTTTATTGTCTGTTTTCTATTGTCCTTTGGCTTTGAGCTTTTGTAAATTTACCGAGAGACTCGCTCTTAGTTTAATGAAAGTGACATTTTTATAAAGTGTTCGCCGAGTTTGTTCAATTAAGAATAATTTTCTTCGTTGCTATCATGCTCTGAAAGATTTAGGTTAGATAAATACTTATATCTCATAAGTAGTAGATAGAATTTTGACTTTTAAAAACGAATGAATTTAATGAAATTGCAGTCATACAAAGTTCTGCAATATTAAGATTAGTTTTTTAATGATGTCCTTTCAAACATAAACACTGACTTTCTTAATAACAACATGCTATCAAATTCTTAGTTCCTGTTGTTTGGTTTGATCTCTGATTATTTACATACATCAAAGATTAAATTTCATCATGAAAAAGCAATAAGGTCAATTTTCTGGCTCCTCTTTAGTTATTATGAATCATCATGAGAAATTCAGGGTAAATAGAAAAGTATCTTAGAAACCATCTAAACTCATTGCCACAGTAACAACTGATTGTACTAAA
The DNA here is from genome assembly GCA_037043295.1 of Amiota minor. Classification (NCBI taxonomy): domain Eukaryota; kingdom Metazoa; phylum Arthropoda; class Insecta; order Diptera; family Drosophilidae; genus Amiota; species Amiota minor. Next base: position 113,286 of record JBAMAW010000485.1, read on the forward strand.
CAAGGTGAAGATATTGTCAATTTAATTTTTTCATTTTATAAAGAAAATAAAATACAAAATATGAAGAAAAAAAAGAACAAAAAAAAGGAAAAGACTATTCACGACCCTGCTACTGTGCCACATGATTGGCTCAAACAGAGGTGATACCTATATGGCACATCTAGGTATATGTTGCTAGGTTAACCCAACGAAAAATGGAAGAAAGAAAGAAAGAAGAACATAAGGAGTCAACCAAGAAGAATACAGCTTACTTGCTTTTTGGCTTTTCTATTGTCCCTTTAGAAACCATACCAAGGGCCATGGGCAAAATAAACGAACATACACGAGGGCAAAGTCTCTAGGGTATGTCCTACATAAGTAGATGTGCATAGGAATAAAGAAAAGACTTAAATGGAGTCACAGTAGTCTTCATCGTCGTTGTCGTCACCATACAATGCAAGAGCAACACAAAAAAAAAAAATAAAAAATATATATGGAAAAAAATGAAAGAAAACTAAGCTAAACCAAACAATAAGCGTCCAAGGACCTTAGCTTTAGTTAGAAGGAAGAACAACATTGTCAACCTGGTTGACTTGTTTTCCTTCTTACCATTTACTGAATAGTACGTAGTACAATAATAGTATAGTAGTGATGATGGCCTTTCTTGTTGTTTGCTTTTGGTTGTCATTGGTGAAAGGTTAAACCTACTTCGGGACTCGCTGTCAGCAGATGTTAACCCTTTAGTATTTGAAAGCGGCATAAGCGAATGCGTTAGAAATGTGTTTTTTTTTTTTTCAATCATATTTCGTTATCCACACACAAATACAAATACTCACTTCCATCCATCCAAGAACATACAATACAAAGGACGTGTAATTGTGTGAGAGAGTCTGCTAGTTTTTCTCAACTCTATTCGCCACATGGAATTTTGCAATTTCTTTGGGATTTCAAAATTGCTTTTTCTCGACTTTTAGCTTCGACTTCAACTGACTAAGAGAGAATCTTGTCTTCTGCTATGACGGCTTCCACATCTTTGGACTTTACTACTCTCAACTGAACTCGATTCTAGTCATTTTATTACTTGTTTCATTTCTTTATCATTTCACAATAAGATGTTGTATTGTTTATCCTTCTTTTTCAATTTCCTTTTTCTTCAATCTGTAATTCAATTTTCAGTTTTCACCTATGTAGATTTTTATCACTATTACAATATTTTTATTATTTTTTCTTTTTTGATACAATAAAGTTATTGAAAAAATCGATCAAAGAAAATTACATTAATAGTATTATAAGTTTGCCATGGAGTCATACATTGGAGACCCCCATTAAGTATATAGGTACATTCTTGATCAAACAAGTTGATTTAGTCATGTCCAATTGTGTATATGCAAACTAATACCTCACTTTTGAGCTGAAATTTCATAATCCTTATGGTTTAAAGGGTAAATTAACTTTGTGGAAATATATGAGAGTCTTTATATATAGTGACGCTATCTTTCGACGGGAGATGACTTCAAAAGGTACGTCCTTCACAGACGTTCCTCCAAAATCTCATGACCACTGGACAATTTGAAGTGCTGTTATTGCCTTATAAGTGACATTTTTTCTCATCACCATGGTTTCTTGCGTTTAACATTGTGGTAGACAACACAAATTTCATCAAAAAAGTATCATTTTCTGGAGGTGTGAAAAATAAATCGCAGACGGCAACGTGACGGCACAAATTTCGTTCCATAAGAACATGGGAAACCCAAATGTCGAGCTTTGAAATCAAAACATAGACATTTGAAATGATCATAAAATCAAATTTTCAGCAATTAATGACTTTACTTTGACGTCATCAGCTTTAACAGGTTTTTCAAAACGTGGTGTGTCTTCAATATCAAATTTGCTGGATTGAACGGATAAATTTTTTTTTGCTTGAACATCATTTTTACTTTTTCACTTTCCATATTTGATGGGGCACCAATTGAAAACTACAGCATAGAATCAATCAATTTTTTCATGCAAGCCTTAGATCAGATGTCAAATATATGTGATAATTTGCGTCTCAAGAATGAAGATGACTATGATAAAATACAATACAATTAAGACATCTATTGCGACAAATCGAAATTACTTTATGAATAACGCGAATCTATTCTCAAGTACAATCCAACAACTGAATCAAAGATCTAAATATAAATCAACTTTAAAAAAATATACATTTCAAATATTGGAAATTTTCTTTTTTCTCCACTGGCTTATGAATTGAAAAATTAAAAATTTACAATAATTTAAATAAAAGAATACAATTCAAATAAAGTGGTCTTAAAATATGTTTATCCCATGAAGAGTTTCTTTAAGGCGAAAAGTTAAAGTTTTAAGTTAAATTTTAAAGATTTTCATTACTTTTACATTTTGTTTACAATTAAGATTGAACTTTTTTTCGTTCGATATTCTCGTACATGAAAAGCATATAAAGTAAAAAAAATTAAATTTGTTTCTTTTACAAAATAAAATACACACTCATACATACTTGCTGATTTTACTTAATGCAATGCAATGCAATAAAAATAGACAAAGAATAAAATTGATTGCATTTTATTCTATTTATTTTTTTCATTAAAAAATAATATTGTTCATGAACATTTTGTTCGTTTTCATTCGTTTTGATGGAATAAAATTCTCTGTGAGGGGTTTGTTTTTTTTTTTTTTGTTTAAAGTTAAAATATGCATACTTGACATGTTCAACTACTAGTATTTGTAAAACACAATACGAGCAACAGCAAACACAATGACAACAACAAAAAGAAGTATAACAACAGCAACAATTTGCATAAAAAAAAAAAAAATCAATGCAAAACTACCACAATTTTTAAAGTAGTTTCATTACAAAATTGGTAGGGTTCTACCATATCCATCAAACATCATACCCTATTAGAAACATTACTCAATTGTAAGAAGTTGAAGTGAAGTTGGGAAGGAAAATATCGAATGCTTGCTAGCCGAAAGCCAAGTACAGGACTTTAACCACTCCATGTCATACCGTCCTCTTCAACTGTTGCTAGATATTTTGTCGGGAGGAGTAGAATTTGGTATATCTACATAATAATAAATATATTGTACATTAAGATAAGGGACTATAAAATCATAAAATCTTTGACTATGCCTAAATTAAATCCTGTAACAAGAGTCATTTTAAGTACAATGCTTTTGGATAGTTTACATACATTCAAGCAGATCGAGGAACTTTCCTATTCATGAATTCTAGTTCTATTGTAATGCTACTGATCACATGTCAGCTATGATAATGTATACTTAAACTACTTTCTAAAAAGTTATTTATGTATTAACTTACGAGATATAAACAATTTTCTTCGTTTACAAAAAGTCGCTTCTCCACGAAGACATTTGATCCAGTGACTTCGCCAAAGAGGAATTTGGTTGAGAATCATTTCGCTAAAGTAAATCTGCGCTGAAAAAGTTGAACTCATCTATAACAAAGTTATTGAGTCCATGGGATCACTATACTGAAGAGAAATTTTCGCTATGGGGCAACAGCAATAACAACAATCTTGGAAAGAATCGTAAAAAAATACTTGTATATATTTTTTATTCTTGTATTCGGTTCCAGAATTTATATTTTCTATGCCATGCCTAGATCGTTTCTCTTCACTCTGACCACCGTTTCTATTCTAACAAACTGAAACCTCTTGAATATTCCATCTTAACAAAGCCGTCTAAATAAGATGCACCTTTCGATATTATCCAGGTATAAGACTCTTGGTGTCACGTTCTTTTACAATCTTATTTTTGATAGAATGTTTTCTCTTCGTTAAATTTTAATTTTTCACCTTCTCGGGTTACAAGGAAAAGTTCGCCGATATTGTTGGCAACTTTAAGACCGATATATTTCGCTTCTATGTGAAGCTAAGAACTTATATTACAACCAGATATGTAATTAAATTTCTTCCGAAAAGCTAAAATCTAATCTTTCAAATTATCACATAATTTTATCTTATTAGTTTACCTGCATTCTATCAATCCGAAAAAAAGAAAAAAATATAAATTTAAACTGTAATGTGTGATTTTTCTTACACGATTTGCTAATATGGTGAGGTTACGAGTCCAAGTACTACTTAATACTTGACATACTCGTATTTCTGAGTAGAAAAACTTATTTGTGCACTCGCCTTGAAAAGGATTTTCTTATGCCTAACAATTTGGTACTTCTAATATGAATTTTACACTCAACGTTTTCATGTTTTTTTGATTTGTTTTGTTTTCCAAAAGTGTTAGACCTGAAAATTAAATCGTACAATATTTATTTGCATTTTGGGCCAAGCTTTCATTTAGAACTTTACCATGTTTTGCTTAATTTTTTTCTGTTAACTCATTCCTTTATATCTCTTTCTGTTATCCTTCATTATTATAATTTTAGCTCATTTGTATTTTGAACAAAAAGTTACTTTGATTGTTATTGTAATTTGAATTTAACACGACAATTTTTATTATTTTATGTTTATTCTGTTTTTTTTGGATATGAAAATCGGTCCAGCGGAACTCATCACCCCATCACCATGACTTTCATCATCACTCTCATGCACTCATCTTATACTAGTCTGTTTGAAGTTTTACTCGTAGTTTGCTTTGCTTTAATTTCTCATTTACTTTTATTTTAACAATTTAATTTCTTTTGTGCCTTTCCTTTTGAATTTTCCGTTCTTTCTTTTGTACACACTTTGCTTTAATTTCGTTTTCTCTTTTCACAATTTCTCTTTTTTTGTGTTTTTGCATTTTTCAATTTGCATTTTTTCTCATTTAATCCTTTTTGTTTATTTAATTATCTTTTGTATTGTCAAGTGGTTGATTCTGCGGCCTGGCATGGCATGGTGCTTCGGGTGTCCACAGCGGCGTTTCTTTCATCCGCGTCGTGGCTCACTCTTTAATGGATGTTGGTCATGTAGCGACGACGTCAACTACTATGTCGTTTTATACCAATTCACTTCGCTTATCGCTGTGTGGTAAGTGAAATGGGCGTGTATGGGAGCTTGCATTGTTAAGTTGTCGTCGCATGGCTCTCTTTGTTTCTACTTTCATTTATTCGTTCCTATCCACTGCTCTACTGAACTGTCCTGTCATGTTCTCTTCTTGTTCTTAGAGTTGTTGTTATTATTGCTGTTGAGTTGCGTGTCAGTCTCGGTTTTTTTGGTAGAGCTTCCTCCTTGGTTAGTGTGGCTGGGCGTTCAAGCTGATCGCTATGTATGTTGTAAGTTAATGAATAAGTTTGACATTTTTACACATACATATTTGTTGTAATTCATGCAACTGGATGATACTGTATGGGTGCTGTGGGTTTTACACAATCAAAAGAAGTGACACATAGCACAGTGGTACACTTTTGAAATCATTTGGAATTGTAGTTTTAAATAGAAAATTTGTCAAAATTGTTTACTTACATATATTTATTAGAGAACAAAGCTGGAGAAAGTTAAGTGGCAATATGAAACAACAGGAAGGTGGATAAACTTTAAATTTAAGTTTTTTATTTAAGATGATTCAGATTTCCCAGCACGGATTACTACGCCCCCGACGTGATGTTAATATGTGATATTTCTAGTCATTATATTGGTTTTTTCTCTTGAATCAGTGAAATGTGATCAGACATTTTCAGCAATCATCACCATATTTCTACCAATTTACATAAAGCCTTAATGGAATATATATGTATCTATACTCTCTCCCATCAACACTTCCGTCCATGGGTGAAATTGTATAAAAATCCGTTCGGTGCTTTTTGAGTTTTTCGTGGTCAGACAGACTCTGCGAAGGGACTTAGTTTTCAAAGTAATAAAAAGGTATAAAATAATATATAATAGCAATTTGGGGATATCCTTTGGATATTTCTGAATATCATTTTGATTTAGAGTAGAATACCAAATTTCCCCCTTAGTTTTAGTAAGTAAGTTACAATATGAAAAAAAAAAAGTTGGATGTAAACTTGAATTGAGTGTAAGAGTTTAAGACACCAAAAGTAAAGCCTACAAGCAAATATACAACCTGAAAATACAGGAAGAAGATTTTGGAAAAACTTCCTGAAGAGCTTAGGACTTATAAAATCGTTTTAACACAAGAAAGTTTATTCTAGAATAACAAGTTCTCAGGGAATAAATTATATAATTTGTTTTTTTGTTTATAATATTATTTCCTCTTTCGCACCACAGTTCCTTTCATAAAATGAAATACAATTGATATAATTCTATTAAAACAGAAAATAAATAAAGCTCAAATATTTTGGTTAGTAATAAAATATTGCTTTAATCTGAAATGTTACTTTATTAAATGGGAGACAAAGGGAATAAAATAGTTAAAAGAGAATAAACGAAAGGAATAAGAAAAGGTAGGACAAGAATGAAAAGATTTAGAATAAAATTGTGCTTAAAACAAAATAGAATAAGAACCACAACAACAGCAATAACAATAATAGCAAAAGCAATGACAATAACAACAAGTAAGCAATTTAAGACAGGAAAATTACAAAATTCTCACTCGGAAAAATCATTAAAACGTCTGAAGGACGTTGAACAATTACTAGAGAACAAACGGCAGGGAGTAGTAGGCGAAAGAAGGAAATTTCAAAACGAAAGTGGAGCACACAGAGAAAGCGACATAGGCAGAATAGCTTAAAGCTATGGAAGCTATATGTCTCTCCTCAACTTAAGTCGATTCACAGCGAGTTGAGTCGAGTTGAGTTAAAGGAAAGGATGCAATTTACTTGCAGTAGAGTAGAAAAATAGAGCATTAAAGTGAAACACTTGCAAGGAAATTAAAACAAGCTTAAAACCAGGCGAATACGCTAAATTGTAGGCAACATAAAATTTATATTAAGTACACAGAACAAATGCCAAGTGTAGCTAAGTATTAGGTCAACTGGATCTGGCTTAACAACAACAGGTGGCAGGAGGAGGAGGAGTTGTTGTTTTCAAATACCAAGTTGAGAATACAATAATAAAGAAATGGAAAATAATAAATTAAAGTAAAAAGTTTCCAACGAACAAGGAAAGGACGAAAAGAACAATATGAGTAATGAAAAGGAGTAGGAGTTGAGTGAGGGCGCCCCTGTTGTTAGGCGACCAACAAAAACAAAAAAGAAAACAAAAAAATAGAAATTTAATTTTTCTATAACAAAGAAAGGATTTATTTGTTTTTTTTTTTGTTTTGTTCTTTATATGTATGAATGAACCTTTAGGCCTTTTATTTTTTTGGGGGTTTTTCTTTTAACAAACATATTCGATTAACTGATAAAAAGCTCAACTCTCTGAAGTGTGTCCTCTTTTTCTTTTTTTGTTTTGTTTTTCCTTAATTTTTTTTGTGGTCCTTTTTGTATACGATTTTATTGAAAACCACTTGATTATGCAGGCTAAAACCCTTCTTCAGTTATATTTATGTCGTCCTTCTACTCCAACTCCTGTTCTTTTAGCCAATAAGTTCTGATTTCATTTTGTTTTTCACAAACGAAAATTTCCTTTTATTTCATTTGAAGGTTTACATGCTTGACCGAACGTCATGCCTTCTTCACATCACCATCATCATCATCATTCTTCTTACCTCAAAAACACTCACATACTAAATTTTATTTTATTCTTATTTTTATTTATGTATTTTGTATAAATATTTCTTTCTTTTTAAACAGCATTTCCTGCTACAAGCATTTGCAATATTTATGAGGCATTGAATTTGGTAAAAGAATTTTTTCCTTTGTCTACCTATTTCTTTTATTAAGAATTTCGAATTTCGATTGTAGAAATTCAAATGATAATTTTGATAAATTCAGTTTTTCTCATGTTTAGATATGAGAGAAATGCTTATTGTATAATGAGTAGGTCTAGAATTCATTCATTTTATAAGGGAACCGGCGTTTTTTCAAACCGCTCAATTCAATTGTGAAAATTTCATTTACTTAAAAGATAAAAACATAAAACAAATTTTATTTCCTTTGGGCTTAATTAATTTGAAGTATAATTTAATAAAGTCTTCCATGATTTTTGAAAAGATCAATTTAAAAAGTTAATGCTTTTCATTGAATTGATTTTGTTTAGGGAAATCACAATTCACTGAAATCAGATAAAAGAATTATAAATTTCTGTCAGAGTTGTTATGTACATAATATTATTATTGATTTCGAAAAATAAGAGACTCCCGAAAACTTAAGGATTTGACTGGAAAGGAAAGATTGGAAGCACGGAATACTTGCATACTGTGAATTCCATCTTTAGAAGAGACTCTCAAGTTGCTGACGCATCTAGACTTCATGTCGTGATGTCCGCGCTAATCTATCCTACATATGTAACCATATTTTTGTTAATTTCTCCAAAGATTTTTATCCAACAATAATTTTTGTAAAAGCTTTTTCTAATGCCAATTTTATAAATCGTTAACATTAACCCAATTTGCAAAAATCCAATTGAAACGACAAATTTTAAATATAAAATTCAATGACAATTTTTTATTTTTCTAAATGGCTAAATAAGAAAAAAAATTGAACAAATTCGTATCATCAAATGATCAGCTAACCGTGATGTCCGGGCTAAATCAATTGAATTGAATCCAAGCATCGACTTATCGAAACAAAAAAAAAAAAAAAAACAAAAAAAAAAATTCATAAAATGAAACAAAAAGCTAAAAATCAGAAAAAAAAAGGAAACGAAAGCAAAAGCAACGAAAACTATTTGCCACTTTTCCATATTTGCCATTGCCATTCCCATTGTTGTTGTTTTGTGTTGTGTGTTGTGTTGTAATGTCCTTATGTCCTGGCTATTGTCTGTCGCATTTGTTTCGGTTTCCATTTACCATTGGCATTTATCCTTTAAACGACTTTACGACGGACATATTCATTCTCTTTCACCAAACACACAACAAATAAAAAAAAAAACACAAATTGTGAAAGAAAAGCCTTTTGATTTTGAAGCAAAAACAAATACAAGAATCTTTCATTTCTTCATTGGTCCTTTCTGAAGAGACTTTTGTTGTTATTTTTGTATCTTTCGCACTATTTATTTAGCAACACCAATATCTCATTCCATTATTCTTTTGGTTGATGATTTCAGTGCTTCATTCTTACATTCTCCTTCCTGTTTACTGATTTACGCACTTTCTCGCTCTCTCTCTCACACACACACACACACACACACATACTCGTACATTTAAAAAACTATAGACATTACTTACTCACATGACAGAATTTTCTTTTCTTTTCCAATCAGTTTCATTTTCACACAATTTTCTTTGCAACTTGTTTTTTTTTTTTTTTTGTGTTATCTCTTTTCGCTTTCTCTTCCTTTTTTTTTTTCTTTCTCATTTTCTTTAGTATTTGCACTGATTTTCAACGTCAGCCAAAGTGCAAAATGTTGTAAGTTAAATGGAAACAATAATGGGCTTCAAAACTGACACTTTTTCTCTTGCTTCCACTTCCACTTTGATTTCGATTTCTTCAATTGTCAGTATTTGTTTTTTATTTTGCTCCTACTCACTTTTTGTCTTTTCCAACTATCTACGGAGTTAAAGATACAGATTCATCGAAGTGGTTTGACGCGACATCCTTCTTCATCATCATCATCATCATCATTGCTTTTCTGTATTGCCTTTATACGATAAGTTAAGTTACTCTTCATTTGTGTTTGTGCAATTGTTTAATTTGACAGCGAGAGTTTAATTTGAACGATTTGTGTTATATTTGACCGATTTGATAGATTTAAAATACAAATAGGTTTAGATATCCAATTCTTTATTTATGGATGACAAGTCAGAGGAATTTGAATCATTTAATTTGTTTATAATTTATAACTCAATTTAAAAGACAGAATTTATGTTCTCCAAAATTTAGTAGTTAGGTTAGGTAGATATGAACTACTGATGTTTATAGATTGATACGAGATAAGAAAGATGAGTAATTAAATAAGAAATAAGAACTTAAGTTCATAGGGTTACATGTAATTTAGACAAGAAATATGAGCTGCTAATGCCAAAAGGTTTGATATAAAGAAAAAGAAGTTTAAGAATTTATTTACATTCTCTAATAAAGAAACTTTGTCTAAAATCATTTAGTATTCTTTTTAAATGAATATTATTGGGTGTACAAAGAAGTTTTAGAGAAAATGGTACAACACATTTTAGTCAAAGTATTGTCTATCTTTCACATTTTCAGGCAGCGTACCATTTCTTTATAAGAATTGCTCGTCTTTTGAAGCGATCAACATAATGTTTGGTTTCATTGCTCGATTTGTATGGTAAGGTATGGGCCGGAACAAGTGGTAAGATGGAAGGAGCAGTGGTATGTAAACTTGGAAGGAGCAGTGACAGTTGAATTCGGCGGGTGGTGTAGGACATCACATAAAAGTTCCCCTTTTGTTTCCCTGAAGACTTTTATAATAGCTCCAAATATAATAATAAAATTGTCAAATTTTGATTTACGTCACATTAAATTTTCATATTTTTTGGATTTACTTCCCTTCGCTAAAGAAGATTCCCTTAAAAAAAAAAGGAGAATTCGAGAACCCCACGACCTCGGTTTCCAAGATGTTTTCTCTAACCACTAAGCAACTGAGATATTTCAATTGTATTTGACTGGAAGGCCCCAATATAATTATAACATCGTCAAATTTCGATTTTCGTCACATTTAATTTTCATATTTTTTATTATTATATTATATTATTTCCGTGCTTGGTTGAGAACTCTTAACCAGATTTGGCTCCCTCAAATTTTCATTTGTTTTCATCGATGGGGCGCGCACGGACTGAGCAACATTTCACAACAAACGATAAAGTTAAAAATGGCTTGGTGAATGGATGTTGATGAAGTATTGAACTTTCTTTCGGAATAGCATCCATAAATTGCCTGATATTTCTACAAATTGTATAGAAAGCGAGGACCAAAACTTTGAATAAAAAGTCATTTTCCATTATTTCTTAATTTTGGGTATTTTTATAAAAAAAAAAACCAACATTATTTTAAACTAGTATAACCTGCACATAAAATCTAGAATTTACTGTCAGAGTAAGCGTTTCAGTTAAAGTACAATAGTAGGTGGCCCAAAGCCAATACCTTAATCCAAAAGAAAAGCTTGGTCCATTTGAAAAGGAAAGTTTTTCAACATTTGATGGTGAATGAACTTTGGGGTATCGCATATAAAATAGTATTCTCAGTATCGATTTTCAGAAACTTATATGAATTGTGCCTTCTGATATGAAAAACAAGGGATTATGAACTCAATATTGAAAAATAATTGAATTAATGTTCAACATTGCATGCATAATTAATTAAATTCAAGTAGTCCTGGCTTATCTTTTCTACTATATCATTTTTTCTTTCACTAAAGGTACTGTGACGATCTACTGTTAATTAATTTTCTATCCATCCATTTCCCTCCGATAAACCAAAATGTGTAAAGAAAAAAAGTATTTTTTTGCAAAAGTTTATTTGCTTTCTTTATTTTAGTAAACAAAATGTATCTAATAAACATTGGTTTCTATTATTCTCTTGTATTTACAGATAATTAACCTTCTACAATAACAAAAGTTGACTTTCTATAAAAGTAATTACATGAAATCAAAATCAAATTTCTCTTCTGTTTCAAAGGAAAACCCAAACCAAAAAATAAGGTAAACAAATTAAAAGATTATACAAGCTTAAAGAACAATTTTCTCTCTTTACTCTCTCATATTTACGGCCGAGTAAAAGTCAACCTACAATTTGATTATGAGTCATATGAGATACAAATATAATTCCATATAAAATACATACAACATGCCACAAAATAATGAGTCAGCCAAATCAAAAAAAAACAAAAAACCAGAAAGTTAGACAAGATGAAACTTGTTTTGTTGTGTACTAAAACGGCTTCGGGCAGGAGGGGGGTCCTCGTCCATACAAATAAAATGTCTGTCAAATATGAAATATACGAGGAAAAATAAAGAAAAAAAAGAAGGATTTAAGGAGGATGTAGAAGTTGTCATAAATGCCAACAAACAATGTTGTCAACATACTGACACATACCATACACACACACACACACACACATATATACATATACACACACACACAGATACAACAAAGCATAACAAACAACAATCAGCAACAAATTTATTATGCAATTGTTGAGTGTAACAACGAAGACTCAATGCCGACGACAACAATCATGATGATGAGAAAAAATGGTTGGGGAGCGATGAAAGGAGTAAGGAGTAAGGAGTGGGGAAAGACGACATTGTTTGAGTTTTTAGAAAACCAAATAAAAACCTATGTTGAATGAATGAAATGAAGAAAGAAAGCCAGAGAGAGGAGTGGATGAATAAAGTCAGGGAATATCAGGCAGCTACACAGAAAAAGTTAGTTTCGGTTAGATTTGTTTGAATTAGGAGTTTTCTCCTCTTTTCCTATGCATACCTTACATTTTCTATACAAAAAAGGTATTTTAACTTTTAACAAATTCTTGCAAACAATAGTTGAAGTATTGTAATCTGAATAACAATTGATGAGATAAGAGAGTTGAGATTTGAATGTGTGGCAAATTCTACCGTATAATATTTAGTATTGTAATTAAAGAATAAATTTGTAATATTCTCTTTGAAAAAATTTGTGATATATAAACCAAACCTTAAGATATCGAGATCTAGTAGTATAGTATTGGTTGGTTCATTTATTAAAGTTGGAATTCTTGAAGCATACAAAATGATGATTGATTGACATTCTGCCATGTATCTAGTCATCTAAGAAGGGTATTACAATATAGAAAAATTGAAGAAATTGTCGTCATCTCAACTCATGTTTTCCTATTGTATTTTTTCCGATTATTCTGTTTACCGCATCATGATTTCCGTATTTTCCATGATTTTTCATGTCATCAGAACGGCGCGTGTCTTCGTCCTAGTCGCTTTTTATTTTGAGATGCAAATATTGTATGTTCCCATATTATAGTATAGAAATGTCCCATGTGCGTATGTGTGATTGAATAAGTACATACATATGTGTGTATGTGATGTTTTATCCTTAACGCTTGTTAACATGTCAAACAATCATTCATTCATTCATTCATTCACACTCTCACACTCTCACACAAACACTTACACATTCATACTCAATCACTTACAAAAACTCCATCTTCATTTATTTCTCATATGTATCAGTTCAGTTGAGTTGAGTTGTTCTACTATTGTACAATATGTTCGTGTTTTGTTTCAAGGACCAAGTTTTCTGTGAAATCGTTTCAACGTTTTATTTTAAATGCGTGAAATTATGCATATGGGAAGAAAATAACAAATGTAAAAGCAACAACAAACAAAAATAGCAAAAAAGGGGAAAAAACAAAATTAAAAATGTCAATTTCTACAAAATTTTTGAAATTTTGATTTTTGACTTCCTCTCTCATCATAGGAAGTTTGTATGATTTCCCTCTTCCTCTTAATATTCTCTTGATGTGGTTTGGTCCAGTCCTTGATATTTTTAGTTGAAAAAAAGAGCCAAGCAAAGGGAAAGCGAATCAGGGAACCAGTTAAAATTATTGTATTTTCATAAAAAATCACATTTTATATTATTGTGTTTTTGATGACTGTAAAAGATTGTTTTGTTTCCATATAGTACAATAATAAACAATTATTTTTGGGGTTAATGACGTACAATTGAAGCAAATGAAAAGTAATGAGGAAAATTTTTTCGCTTATTTGTTTTTTATATTTTATTTAATTTTATTAAATATTGTTTTTTGTTCACATAATTTTTTGTGAATATGCAATAACAACTTTTATAATTTTATTATGAAAATTTTTATTTAGATTAAGTGCCTCTAGAAATAATTTTGCAAATCAAACAATCAATCCAAACTGGTAATAAATGTAAATGTAAATGTAAATTTATCCTTGGTTTATTATTAATTCTTTTTCAATCTTAAACGAATTGAAAATAGAAATGCAGAAATTGACTTATTAATATTGAATGGGGAAAGATCCTCTTTTCTTTTATTTACATAGAATAGTAAAATCTATAATTTGTTTCAATTTTGGACTGAAACCTTAACATTCTTTATAGTTTAAGTAAATACTTTATTTGAAATCAATTTATTGGAAGTGAAGTAGTTAAAACAATTTTACCTCATGGGCAATTGTAATGTTCGAATTTGAAAAGGAGGAAAGGCGTTTAGTGGAGTTGACGGTAAGTTATCCCCAGTTGGTTTCAGCCTCTGTAATCAACACAAAGAATTAAGTAATTCAGGTCCGCAAGTAACTATTTTTCCACACTGCCCAAGTTAATGAAGAAAGGCTTCTCCCAGAAGATGGGTTTGGGTATTACATAGGCGATACTGCATACTTTATGATTCTTCCTCATCTCCAAGAACATGCATCCTTTTGGCATTTACCCAATTGCGCAGTGCCCCGTTAGGACTCCCGTCATCATTCGAATCCTATTTTTGTTGAAGTTTAGGAGCTCGAAGAACCGTTTCGGTTGCTAGCAAGCCAGAGTGTTCAGGCAGCAATATAGCCTGGCTCATTTTCTCACTTCATGCTTGCCAGCTCCCTCATCCATCATCTCGTTGCCTATAAAAACAGCCAGGTACCTAGATTATCGCAATGTAATGCTATGAGCCACCAGAGCTTTGATAGCAGCTTGGCTAAATCGATCTCCCCCATATTGTTGATCAACTTTGCTACTTACCACACTGCCTTAAATATGCTGATTCAATCTTAAAGGTAATAATGTAGTTGAACTGCTAGCTCCACTTAAAAAGATGCCAGAACAATACCAGTTTTCGTCTTGGAACCATCTGTGTATAATGAAAGCTTGTCATGCTCAATGGCGGTACACTTCTTACAATAATCCCACCGATGGAATCTTGTATAAAGTCGTTATTCTATTTCAGTAGCATGGCACCCATTATTTACATTCTCTTCACTTCTAGATTCTCAATATAAGAAGTTCAATAATAATGATTAAAACATTTTTCTCCGATGAATTAAGTATTTTAAGAAGAAACCTGCGAAACTTTCTTTCAGATTTTACGGAGGAAGATATTTTCAACTAATAAATTTTGCAATTATTTACAATGAATGAATGCAGAGAGAAATGAATCTAAATGGTATTTATAGAATATCAACAAACAACTATAAATCTTCAAACAATAATAACTTTGAATTATATAGAGAGAGCCCAAGAAAGCAAATATATTTAACATTTGGAGAACCCTTTTGTTTTAGATAATAAAAAAAAACAAAAAAAAAAACAAAAAAATAACAGAAACAGAGATAAGTGCAAACGTAAAGGAGAACTACAGATAAAACGAAAGCAACATTGAAAAGACTGCATTTTGCAATCATAAATCACTTTCGCCAAAAGATAAACACAATCAGTTAAAGAAAGTATCCAGAATATACTTATGTACATAGGATGAGAAACCAGTTAAAAATGTTTTTCTTTTTATAAATTTTGCAATAGTTTTGTCGACACAAAGTGATTTTGCCATTTAATTTTTTTTTTATTATTTTTTTTTTTTTGTTTTTGTGTCAATGGCGCCTTTTCTTCTACATGTCCTGTGCAAGACTTTATTTACTTTCTTTGTATGATTCTTGGCAACTAAAGTTAAAGATGTTGGCAGCGTCTTGAGACAACTACAAAAATACTATTACATACCACCGTCACGACCAACATCATCAACATAAGGATACAGAAAGAAAGAAAAAAAAATAACTTCATTTGGATACCAAAAAGTTAGTTGCAAGTAGAAGAAGGAATTATGTTGCCACAAAATGTAGCTGCCACTGATGTTGTTTGTTTTCTGTGGTGGCGCGGATGATGATGATGATGATGATGATGATGGTAGATATAATGTGGTGTGTTTACTTTATGTGATAATTGCATTCAGCGACAAAGAGAAACGAAAACAATTTTCAAGTGCAAGGCACTTTTGCATACTCGTATCTCGTTCCTTTCTTGTGCACGATGAGTGTGTAGGAATATTTTTGTTTAACGTTTTTTTAAATATTTTGTGTCTGTGCACTTGAAATTTGTTGTGTCTGTTCCTTTTGAAGGAGATTTTATACTACTGCATTCATTCCCATTATCCACATATGAGTAAACTGGGTATAAAAAAAAAAACAAAAAAAAAACAGTTTGTTTGTTTGCATTATCCTATGAATCCTTATGTGTCAACGACGGCAAAACAACAAATACCGGCATACTGTCGGCATTTCGCGTTGATAATTTTATATATATTTATTTCTTTTATTCTCCCTTCTATTCTGTGTGCAGCCACAGACTCACATTCTGTATGTAGACTCTAACTGTAAGGGAATGTTCTTTGAAATCACTTAATTTATATTTTTCTTCCTTTGTTCATTCTGTTTTGATGTAAAATTACACCGAAATGCGGGTAACTTTTATCCTTTATACTGATTATTTCTAAAACTGAATGAATATTTTGATACACAAAATTTTTATTTTGGTGTCTTTAAAACTGTATAAAATTAAATTTACAAAA
Source organism: Amiota minor (assembly GCA_037043295.1). Lineage (NCBI taxonomy): Eukaryota > Metazoa > Arthropoda > Insecta > Diptera > Drosophilidae > Amiota > Amiota minor. The sequence continues at coordinate 129,770 of JBAMAW010000485.1, forward strand.
TTTTGGGAGAAGACTCCGCAAATTACGTTCAATTTTTAATTAATAATATTGTTGGAATTTTCCAATTGTAAAATTCCGTTTTTCGCATTCTCCAAGATATTCGTAAGAATGTTTATGTGTAGTATGATGGAAGTACAATATGAAAAATCCACACCAAACCATTAATTTAGCCTTTTTGTTTAACGTAAGCGACCCAAATCTTCGATAAGTACCATCTGTTCTAAACTCGCTGTATACGACCGATTTCAAACAATTGACTCTGATGTACCCATCATCGCCACATATGCATATGGATGACAGAACCATCCTAGTAAACTCTTACTTGGCCCAAGATGCCTCAGAGTCACTACAGAATTACTTACAAGGATCCCACGCCTGACCAAGCGTTAAAAATCGGAATAAACACAGAGAAATCGTCAAACTATATATTTCACTGATAAGAGCCACTCTTATCCAGTTGTGAACTATGACTTCAGAATCATTATGCAGGTGACTAGTTCCTCGGACTTATCCTGGACAAGCCCCACACATGGTGAGGCATCACATCTGAAATTCCACAGCATGACATGAGGTGACGTCGACTAAGAAGTGTCCATCATTATGACCTTCTAAGCAGAAAGTAACTATCTAGATAGATATTTACTAGGATATAATCACCCCACGTCACTGTTCTTTATAAATATAAGTGTATTTCATGTTTTTTTTTTTCGACAAAATATTGTAAAAACCATTTCCAAAACAAGTAAATAAATAAATGTGTATAATTCTATCTCATCCAGTAATCGAGAAACTCCATCTGAAAGATATTATAAAAAGTATTTGTGCATAGCTTAAAATTAAAGAAAGAAGTTTGCACATAACTAATTAAATTAAGAAGAAACTAAATTTTTAAGAAGACAAAAATTTTTATTGAAAGTAAAATTGTTTTCTTAATTAGATACATTCATTGTTGTATATACACCCTAGAAAGGTGGGGAAGAAAAGACCTTAGAGCATACCTTATTCTGGGATGCTCAGATATTTGTAATTAAACATGCAAGGAACAAAATTCCATGATTCTTAAAGGATTAAAACAAGTAAAATGGCGAAATCTGGTATCTCTAGGGAAAAAAAGAAGTTAGCTGATTCCTTCCTCCTGGAAGTAAATCCCATGTCATCGGGTCAAGGATAGATTTAAATTTTACTGCAGTATTTTTTTTTCTTGTTTTTTTTTTTTTGTTTTTTTGTATACAAAAAAACTATATATGTAGCAAAAATTAGGAGGAAGATGGAAACTTGGTCTGGGTGAAGTAAATAAATATTTATTTATCTAGTCAATTTCCCAATGTTAATTTCTGAAAAATATTTTCCCCTCCACAAGGTGCTTTACATCAACTTCTGTGTCATTTAAACTAATTTGTTTATTTGTTTATCTTAAGTCGAAATAAACAAATTTTTTGAAAATTTTCCTCCATGCAATTTGATATCTTTAAGTAATAATATGGCCCTAACTTAATTATCTTCCTCAAAAAACATTAAATACCGAGAGATACGAAATTGAATGCAATTAATTTAAAGTGCAGGCAATAAAGGAAATTAAATATCTTTGTAGATCCCCCCTTCCCCAACTGCACTATTCCTCCCTTTATAATGGACTATATACAATTTAAAAACAACAAAACGAACATATGAAAAAAAAAAAACCTTCGAGTCACAGTCAATCCAAAAAATCTGCTGCTGCCCACACAAGCATATCAAGTTTTTCATATGGATTATGGATTTTCCATTAAAAGTAAAATTGAAAAACTCTCGGTCTTCAAAAATGCACAGCTGTATGTCTGTCACTGCCATGGAAAATCGACGCTGATTGTGTTTGTGCCGTTCGCGTTTCGAATTCAAATGTGGCGAGTTGTGTCGAGTAGAGTTGAATGTTGTTCAGTTCAGTTGACTTCAAGTGGCATTGAAGAAGGAAGGAAATGCATCAACACTTGACGCTTATCAGAGCTGAAAATAATTTTTAATGTATTTTCCATTCAAGCTGAAATTGTAAATGTACCATAGACATACAATATTTTTGTGTATTTTTGCTTTGTTCTTCTTCAATATTTTTCTACTCATCAATAATTATGTAATAAAATATGTTCCCCAGCAAGGAATATTTTAAAATTTATGAAACAATATTCAGCCAGCATTGAGGTTTTATCTTACTGCTTGTTTTTTTTATTTTTATGTGTTCGTTCCGCTTTCAATCAAATTTGACCCTTTTCTTTTTGAAATACCGAAAGAACAGAATACTGTACACATCATTTCTCAAGTATGATTAACTTTTTGTTCTTGGGTGCATTTTTAATTTATCAAAACCAAAATTAGCTGATAATTGTCTGAGTGAGGGTGACACAATGTCATCAATGATATGTTTAAACAGTTAAAAAGTTTTTTTTTTTTTTTTGATGGTAAAAATGCATTTTCCAAACACACAACAAGCCTGCATAGGATTTTGATCTAACTATGCTTGCGTTGCTCATCAACATTGTCAATTGTTGATTGATTTCTTCAACTGACACATGAGTAACATGGTTACAGTTCATCACAATTGGTTTCATTTAATGTTTTTTATACATACGAGTACCTTACACTCTAGTGTAAATGGATAATTTCATTTTGTCGTAATATTTATAAAGCGTCGTACAATGGATGATTCCCTCTCATAACAAGCAACAGTTTTCTTTTAAAATAAAGTTTTTTTTTATATTTATTTTTACATATTCATATATAATTTTCTAATGATACTAATATTGGGTTGGAGAAAATTATCTCCATTATTTTTTAGTTAGCCAAATTTAGTATGTTATAAAGCTTAAAGTATTGGGCACACTAATTCCTGCTTGGGCTATATAAATGTGTGATTTCGCTCTAAGACACTTAACATTTGTTTTTTTTTTTATAAAGGCGAAAATACAAGCAAGGTGTTTGATATTGCGAACGATGTGTTTGGCTTCAGTACTGTCTGAGGTAATTCTGCGCAATTTCGGTTTCGACGGCCCCGTTCCGGAAATTTTGACGTGCAAGATGCATCCCGTACAAGTAAGCCCTTCGTCGAAAATCGCGATAAAATCGTGGAAATGACTGAGGCAGGCAGCCATGTCAGCAGACGCAACACTGTCCAGGAGCTTAATATTTACCACAAAACAGTTGTAAACCACTTACGACATTTGCAAAGCTTGATTTGTGGGTGCCACACGAATTGTCGGAATAAAACATAATCGATCGAGTGTCTGCGAATCTTTGACCAAACGGAATGAAATGGATCAATTTCTTAAACCGAGGGTGACTGGTGATGAGAAATGGTTCATACACGACAATGAAAAAAATCCTGCTCAACTCACAGTGAATCAGCATTGGACTTTGGAGCTTTACTGGACCATTTAAAGCTCAAAAGGTATCCCTCTATCCTCTGGGTCTATCTCATACACCGTAATAGGTAGAATATGTAGTTCTTTTAGTGCCACAACTACTGTAAAATAATTTTGTGGTATATCATCCATGGTGCTAGCAAGCGGGTTATATTGCGCGAAGCATCTAGTTCCCATGATTGCGTCGAAAAAAGAAAGTTAATATTGGTACTCATGCCAGCAAAACCCAGGTCTGGCACATTGTTTCGAAGGCTAAATACCTTCAACGTCTAAAACTGAAAGAAAAACCACTATTCAACCCTACAAGTAAAGAAATACGTCGACTTAGTAAGGCAAAAAATAATTAATGGTATAAAGTGGTGCTTTTTGATAGAAAATATATTCAATTCGGAGGGCTTCAATTATTACAATATTTTCATGAAAGGAAACTAATCAGTTTGATCGCTTCATACTTGAGTCGGCGAAGTTATGGTTTGAGGAGCTATGTATATTTATTATGGGACCTGGGTACTTAAAAAAGCTTTCCGTCATTTGACAACCTTTTTGGGCGCAACGCCAATGTGATACAATCGTGGATGGAAACGAAAAATGTTACCCTGTTAAAGTAGCCACCATACTCGCTGGTCATCATCATAACAAAAAATTCGAAATATATATGACTTTTGGAAAACAGTATTCAACAAAAATTGCACTTATTATTACATAATTTCTAAAATCAGTTTATTAAAGTCCAAATTGCTTTTAGTCATTCTTCTTTCAAAACTTGTATCAATAGAGTTTTTTATGGTCCATTTTTATCGCAATTATTAATTAAGAAGCTTTTAGTTTTTATTTAAACTTAAAACAATTGAAGTTGGAATTTTCTTTCATTAAATGCAAAGTGTATAACAAAATAAAAATTATTACAAAATATAAAGGGTACGTGACTTTGTCATAACGATAAAAAATAATTTCCAATTAAATTAGTAACGCAAAAGAAAAACTTTTAAAACCCACAAACAAACAATAATAATATAAAAAAAAAAAACAAAATTTAAAAATAAGGAAATACGCATTTGAAATTTTAATGCATTTTAAGGGATTTCAATAATAATTCGAAATATTGTCGAAATCGTAGCGCCGCCGGCCTTCAATGAAACAATAACAAAGACGATAACCGTTCAAAACAAATGACAAAAGCAACAAACTTGACATAGGCATATAAATACAAGGGGACTACATATTTATCATATCGTATAAATAAACACGTAATGAATATTTTAGAAATTAACAAAGAAAAAGTACAAAGAATTGTTCTTTATGGAAAGAAAGGATATAATCATAAAATTGAATTTGAATTATGTACATTGAATGTTGGTAATGACTAAGCAGCAGCAGTCTTTTGGATGACACGCGTGAAATATTTTTTATTTTTTTTCTTTTTTAAAAGAAAAATAAAAAATTATTCAAAATAAATTGACGCACGATTGACATATGAACAGTGGATTGACAGATAATAGAGAGAGAGAGAGACAGAGGGGGAACAGATTTTGAAAAGCGGACTTAATGAGTATTATATGTTTACAGTGGAAAAAGGGTTAAGCACGAGTGACATACGACAAGGAATGTACCGATGTAATCACAAATTCAAATCGAATTAGATGTCAATGAAAATACATTTATACATACAATAAAAAGTAAAATAGAATAGAAGGATGGCTAAGTAGAATCATAAAACAATTCTAAAGTATTACTCATCATTTCGAAATGTTTATTCTGTTGTCTGGTTCCAACTCCCCTATGCATCTATTGTACTTACTTTATCTCTTGGTTTTTATCAGAATTGACCGCAAAAGTGAACAATGTCATGCAAAGAAGACGCGACCTCATTGTTTGTCAATACTTTATTCCAAGTATGTATGTATTTCATTCAATTCCTTTTAAAAACTCCCCAGAGTCATCTGGTATAATAGTAAACACTATCCAGCATCGTTTTGTCAACGTCTTTACGACTCTTGGTTTTTAGATTTTTTTTTTTTTTTGAATTCATGCAGTCAATGCGCTCTTAATGGTTTAATTAGAACGCCCCCCATTCTCATGTTGTTGTATGCCCTTCATCCACAAATGTCAAGTATTGAGGCAGCGAGTATTTAACGCTGCAATTGAACTCATTTCCAGTATTTGTTATCAGTTCTCAAACTCGAACACAACCTCAACTCAACCATTGTCCATGGCTCATTAGTTGAAAATTGTTGACTTGAAAACTATGCACAATAAGTATTTAGTATACCCTAGTGGTTGTTTGGTTGGTTGGTTGGTTGCTTGGTTGCTTGGTTGTTCCCCATTGATTGTGAATGGTGATAATAATATTGGTTTGGGTATTGGTATTGGTCTTTGTGATGGTGGTGGTCTTTCCTTGCTGATTGCCTTCATCTAAAGCATCTTATTGATTTTACTTCGCCTCGTTTGTTAATTAATCCCATTAAATATTTTTCGTTTTGTAAAAAGATAGAAGAAAATTATCTATTGAATGGAAAAATCAATAGAGGGCAGCTAGCAATATTTTGTTCTCAAGCTATGTTTTATTTTTGTTTCATTTTTTCGGTTATCAAAATTTGATTTAGTGACGCATTTAATGGGTGTGAGATTATGTAATGTGGAATTGGATGTGGATGTGGAGTAATAAAATTCATTCTAAGTATTTACATAGATTATTTTTAATTTGAATGTATTTGAAAATGTTTATAATTTTTTTTTAATGAAATTGATATTTTGTTTATTGAATTTGTAATCAAAATGATGTGTTTTTAATCAGTGAAAATTATGTAGTTTTACAAAATAAACCAAAGCATAAGTAACAAAATATAAATTCATATTATTGTTTAATAATAGAAAAGTTTTATCAAAGGTTAAAGAGTTAATTTGAGTTTTAGAAATACGAAATATGTGGTTAATGATGTGACAGATCTGTTGTAGAGACAAATTTTTGTAGTGACAGTTGAAACCCAGGTAATACATTTGTAGGTAGGTGATATTTATAACAGCCGGCACTTCACTTATATGATTATGAATAACCTGCCCCTGAAGCTACAGCTACGGTCAAAATAATAGTAGCGCTAGTTGGAAAATGAATTTGATAAAAAAAAATGAATGAATTGGTGTTTTAATGTACCAAAAATATTTTTTTTTAAAGTATGATGTGTTAATGTGAAAATCATAAGGAAATAATAACAACTTTATGTCATATGACAATAAAAAAAAATTTTTTTTCCAAAAGTTCAATTAATTTGCACGGTCAAAATAATAGTAGTGCTTAGACAAATATTGAGAAAAAAATCATTTCGTTGCTTCTTTATACCAGAAAAGTTTACAAAAAGTAAATATTATTCGTTTATAATAATTTACAATAGTTATTGATCAAAACTTTTAGTCATTTCTTTTCCTACAATGGGTCGAGGCAAGCACTGTACACCTGAACGGCGTACACTCATAAAAAAATTGATTTCTGACAGAAAAACGTACAAGGAAGTTCAAAACATGGTAGGTTGCTCTCCTACAATGGTGCGTAATGCTATAAAATTCATATCAGGTATTGAAACACGTGGACGACCTCGCATTATGTCCGAAAGATTAGTTACCCGTGTAGTAAGATACTCAAGGCAGAACCCATTTCGGTGCTCTACAAAATAAAAAAGGAATTAAATCTGAATGTAAGCGTAGAAACCATACGGAGATGCTTGAAAGAAAACAATTTAAATGCTCGGAGCCCAAGAAAAGTGCCCCTTTTAACAAAAAAACATCTAGCCGCACGAATTAAATTCGCCCATGATCACATTGATTGGCAATTACACAAATTGAGAAACATTTTATGGTGGACCTGGATCTCGTCAGTATGTCAGGCGGCCGCCAGAGTCTGAGTGGCAACCAAGATTCACAACAAAAGCTGTAAAAGACGGAGGAGCTCGCATTATGATCTGGGCTTGTTTTTCATATGACGGCGTGGGCCAATATATTGGATCAAGGATATCATGGATCGGCACCTGTATGTGCATATAATGCAGGAGATAATGCTGCCATATGCTAGTGAAGAAATGCCACTGATTTGGGAGCTTCAGCAAGACAATGACCCTAAGCATACAAGCAAAGTTGCCAAACAGTCGTTGCAGGCCAACGGAATAAATGTACTAGAATGGCCTGCACAGTCACCAGATCTCAACCCAATTGAGAATTTGTGGTGCGACGTGAAGAATGAAGTTGCCAAACGTCTACCCAATAATGTTCAACAGCTTTGGGAAGCAGTTAGAGATGCTTGGAGCTCCATTCCTTCCCAAAGGTGTCAAAATCTTATAGATTCGATGCCAAAACGATGTGCTGCAATTATAGCAAACAAAGGCTATGCTACTAAATACTAATTGTAGTGTAATAGTCGTAATTTTAGTTATTTTAATATTATTATTGTCATATGACATAAAGTTGTTATTATTTCCTTATGATTTTCACATTAACACATCATACTTTAAAAAAAAATATTTTTGGTACATTAAAACACCAATTCATTCATTTTTTTTTTTATCAAATTCATTTTCCAACTAGCGCTACTATTATTTTGACCGTAGCTGTATGTCCCATTTTTATACTTTAACTCCGAAATTGCTTTCCATCAAGTTAATTCCTTTTCATATACTGCAAAAATGATAGTGACTAGTATTGCTAGGCTTTCTAAAAGACCAAAGAAGATGTTTTCTAAAAAGGTACCCTCTCTTATCATCTAAAACATAAGATAGGAAGCACAGTTCTTAAAAAATCTTGGACAAAACGTTAGAAATCTCTTCTGACTATGCATTCTTTAATAGAATATAGAGGGAAAATCTATTGGTTTATAAGCAATTTGTGATCTTTGTGGAAAGAAGAGGTTTATACGAAACATCTTAACATTTATTTATTTATTTTGAATTAAGGTTGATTTTTCAAACTAAATACAACAGAAGAATCAGTTATTTGGAAAATATGAATAAAATGATGTGAAAACAGAATAAAATTTTCTCCCACAAATGGAAGCGTCTACATTTTGCAATCAACTCAACTCATTTATTTTTTAAAATATTGTAGTTTGAGTAAATCTTAATTTTTACTTTAACAATCCAAAAAATAAATATGGTTTTGTTTGAGCATTCAAAAAGTTTCAACTAATAAAATATTTTGAAAATTAGTAAATATTGGCATCAAACATGACCGTGAGTGATGTGATGAGGTGGTGGTCATGGTGATGGTGATCCGTTAAGTTTTTCGGGTAGTCAAAAAGTTTTTGACTGGATAATTAATTTTAAAAATGATTACTGCATGGGAATCTTAGTTTGTGGCCGACAAAGATAAGTAAAGGTTTTTTGTTGAGCAGTGAATTTATGACTGAAAAACCCTGTCAAGTGTCGAAAGAAAGATATGTTGTTTTGAGTAAGTGTGAGTGGGAGAAATACTATAAGAGTACGTAAATTAGGCTGCTAAAAGCTTAAGAAATAATAATAAAAACAAAAGAAAATCTAGTGATCAAATGAACATTTCATTGCCCACACATTTATTATTTGTTGTGTAGAAAGAAGAAACAAATTTTGATTTTGTTTTTTTGTTTTTTGTTTTGTTCGATGTTATTCATAGTAGTAGTAAATGTAAATGCTTCTCTGGAGACGCGTCTTTGTTTTAAGCACTCAAAAGTCAATTTGACTCACCTCGTCGATGTGCGTCGTATCTATCTGTTGCCGAATTGTTTTTACCGCAGTAATAAACAAGAAAAAGTGACTTTTTATTGGACACGCTTGGTTAGACAGACAAATTCGGACAAATAGACAGACAATGAATGGTTTGTTCGATGGCTGGTTGAATGAATAAATATCTGAATGTAAATAGGTATGTACTACCTTCATAGTAGTAGTACTCGTACAACACAACAACAACTTACATACATACATACATACATACTTGTAGATCACCGCAGCGCGCCTTTGGCTAGACATAAACTCTTACAATGCGGTGCGGTGTAGTATGGAGTGGGTGAAATTTATGACGTCTGCCGCTTGCAACTTTGCAGCCAAACCAAAATACTCATACAGCAAAAAAAAAAAAAAAACAAAAATGTGTGTAGTTGGCGGCAAAATGCCAAAAAAAAAAATGTTGCAAAGAATCAAATGAAATGAAAGAAAGTACAAAAGTTGAAAAAAGAAATTAATAAAAAGTTACTTCTTTTTCTTTTGTGTATAACAAATGAAGTGAATAAATAAAAATTCGATACCTAAACTGGTTCTGTGGGAAGAAAAAATCTTCAACCAGAAAAAGAATTACTCTTGGGCTCATCGAAATAAAGAATATCCTTCAATTGTAAGCCTATATAGATTATGGAACTTATTTCGGGAAAAAATGCAATGACAATTTCTTTCTAAGTTTGAATTTTGAAAGGTAATAATTTTTGAAAATTTGATTTGAGAACTGATGAATGTTTTCATAGAGCATAACTTCTACTTCCAGAAAGACTTTCGACCTAACCTTTTACTTCAATAGTTTAATCATTCTAAATACAGTAAAATATTTAAATTTACACTTGAGTCTACAGGAATTTTAGAAGATTAACTTGTGTTGAAATGAATTGACGAGTTGATTATAAACAACTTTTTTGGAATATTAAGAAATTTGATGTCAAGTAGAAAACCAATTATTTGAGGATCTGTTAATATCTCCGTAATTCCAACAGCGAGTTCAACAATCTCATTATATTTTCAGTATAAAAAGACTATTCTATTCTTCAATGTTCATGTTAGACCGATTTCTATCATCATTTTAATAATAAACTCCTACTAAAAATTGATATACCCATACACAAGGTTTATATGGTACATGAATTTACAAAAACAAAAATATACGATGTACATATAAATTTTATTGAGTGCCACAAAAGGACAAAAAATCCAAAACTTTGTTAAAAGTATGAATGAGAATGCGAAAACTTTAACAAAGTATATTGCAAAAGTTTTGTTCTATTTCGTTCCATGAACATTTTCAAGTTCATTTCTTTGGTAACGAAAAATAATTTACCTTTGTCAGTTGTTCTATGATCCTACATCATATCCAGTGGGTGGCGGTTAGTCTTTACTATATATACTTCACTTCACTTCCCTGCCACTACTACTACTACAGTCATGTCTATTTTGGTATTTGTTGTCTGTCCTTTCATCTGTTACTTTGCTATACACAGCGTTGAACTTTTAATCTCATTATATGCTGACTTTTGTCTTTTGGTCGTTGTCTCTCCGCATGTCTGTTGTTAGTCTATCAGTCCGCCTGTCTACCTGACTATCTGACGTTGTTTGAAGGTGTTAAGAATTTTTGTATTTTAAGCCAAATTTTAGATTTGAGCTTTTTTTTTTTTTTTTTGTTTTTTGGGGATTTTTTGTTGCAAAAAAGTTTAACTCATAAAGTTGTCATGTCTGGAATTTTATGAATTTACCAAAGTTAAGATGTGTTAAAAAAATAATCCAATAAGGTTTTTCAAAGGAATTATTTTGATATTGTCTGTTTGTCGCTCTTTCATTCAAAGCTGTTAAGTCAAAAAAAGGCAACAGTTCTTTCTACTTGTTGCATTCATTCAATGTTGAAGTATATTTAATAAGATTTGTCAGAATTTTGAAATAATCATGAAGACATGTACTCAATATGTAAACATCAATTGATATCTTGCATTGTATTTATTTATGTACACAATGGCAAATATTAGAAGAGAGAGGATTAAGGATTGGTTGATGATATTCTTAAGGAGGATTCGGTTGGCAGACTTCTTAAAAAACTCGTGTTATTAATATTTTTACAAAATATTTTGCATTTATTTTTCAGATATTCATTTTTAACGATTTCAAATCATCAAAGTCTCATACCTCAGGGTCCATTATGTTCTATTATATTTTATAATGAGTACATACCTGAAAAGAAAAGAATGAAATTTGTGTTAATTATTTTTATTTATTTATTTATTTTCTTTATTAATAAATAGAGACCTGACTATATTGATAAGTACATAGTTTTATTTCTGTTTTTACGTTTGTTTACAATATTTACAGATGATTTTTTTTATTACACAGTACGAACCGGTTTTGTCTGGACTTGCCGCGCATTCTAACGCCCAGTTTGGGATTAAATGCTTTAAACTACTAAAAATTAATGAAATATTTTTATTGTTGAATCAATTGTTTATGTTCATGTTAACCTTCTGGAATAATATTTTAAATGACAGTGAAAATCAGATCAAAATGCGTTGCATGTTTTAGAAGTTCTGCGTATCGAAACGGACAGGAATTTCGACCTTGCTTTATACTATTTAATAATGACGTTACTACACTCTGAGAATTCGGTCTATACTTAATACTTATGAACATATTATGAAAGCAGTATCATCTAAATAACCTACAAGTCTAGTTATAAAAATGAGCGATTGCTGTTGATGTTGAACATTGTGAATTTAAAATACAGTGACGTCATTTGATTGAATATCATTTAACTTTTTGAACATACAATACTTATATATATCACGTCATTCAAGAAGTCTATGGCCTGACACATATTTGGTAACATTGTTATCACACCCATCTACTTCAAGCGACACTTTTTAAAAGTTCATGACATTCATAACAGGTTACAGTGGTTTAAATGACTTTAGTATTACGATTATCAAAAGAATGGATAAACAAGAATTTCATGTGTGGATTGATTGATTTGATAAGTGTTATGGAGGCTTTCCACCTGGGAAATTAACTACTATTGACTGGTAAGTTGAATTTAAACATGGTCGTATTACTTACGATGGTCGGACAACAAGCTCTGGTCGCCCAAAATTAACAATTGTTCACTTAAAAAAATATTTCCAGTGCAGGATTCGAACCCCACGGCCTCGGTTTGCAAATCCTGCCCTCTTACTACAACGCCACCGATACATTTTAATTGTATTTGCATAAATAGCTGCAATATAAAAATAATATCGTCAAATTTTGATTTTCGTCACATTTCATTTTCATATCGTTCTACCAAAAAGGAGCATTGGAATGAGGATATTGATGAAAAAAGTCGGAATGGAAAATATGCAAATTTATATGTGATTCAAGGTAATTTTATGCGAGATGCTTTAGATGTCAATGAAAAGCGAAGGAAGGATTTAGATCTGTGATGAAGATTTGGTAAGGGAATGAGTGCTACAACAGTAAAAATTTAACAAAGTCGTGAAGGAAAAGGTTTCTTTTATATAGAATAATCTATTATATTATTACAAATTTGATCAATCTTTTATATCTATAAAATTGTTTTTGTTTTCAACAATGCATGGGTGCATGTAAGTCTTTTTTTTAGTGACTTAATCCTTATTGGTAAATTTCTTAATTTAGTTGTAAAAAAATATAAAATAATTGTTGTAAAGATAATTATTTATATCTGAAATATATCAGAAAGAAATGACTCATACTAAATAGTTTCATTTAGTTTGATTAATTCTGTGAACATGATTTCAATGTTGTCTTACTCATATCAGCTGTCAACTGTCACGCCAGAAACATCAAAATTCTGAGTTACACGTACAGTTTTTTATGCCACAGATTGTTGTTGAGCTTTGTTACAACAAATAACAAAAGTTTTCTAACTTTAACAACAGCAACAACAACAACAATAACACAATATACGATAAAACACAAAAATCGATTGCTTACATTACAGTAGCATACAAAACTATTCGGACAAAGAACATACCATGAAATGCATTTGCTTTTTTCTTTACTATTGTAGTTTGGGCGTGCCTCGGCACAAAATTATGCAAAATTATCGGGAGCGCACGATTGTGTGATTGTCTTTCTGTCTGGCAGTCTATTTCTGTATGCGTTTGTGTGTGCATAATTCCTGATATGTATGTATTCCCGGTAAAATTGTACACTCATCTGCATATTTCTCGATAGGTTTGTGGTTGTGTTCGTTGGTGGTGCCACATAGAGGAGTGAATGTGTATGTGCTTAAATTCTAAACGCGTACATGACGCGTTCGCATCGATAAATCAGTCAAAAATGTCAAATAGATGCATAAATAATTTATGCAGTGTAAAGAGAAGGTATAAAATCCATCGAAAACTCAACGATGAAATCGGGAACTGGAAACTGTTGCTTATGCGGATGTATCTACATAGAGAACGTTGATACACATATGATGCATATGTCCATATAATTCAGTTGCATTTGAATATGAGTATTAAGTATATGCAAACATGAAACTAAGTGGACATTAGCCAAAATGGTAGCGAACGACATGAATGAACTTTCATTGTAGTTAGTTGGTGCAGTGCATAATTTAGTATGTGTCAACAGATGGTAGTGGGTGATGCGATGAGTTCAAAGAAGCGGATTTGTGGTGAAAGATTGATAAGCAGAGGATATTAGAACGTTTATTATTATTATAATGATGATGAAGAAGATGCAAAATTAAAAAGTTGCTGGGTTGATAAGTTTAATGACAAAAGTAAAATGTTATTGTATATGTATGAATTCTGAAATGATTATAATCTTGAAGTCCTGGAATTGGAAAAAAGAAAGCCTTCATAATTAACAAGAATATGACAACGACCTAACAATTGAGTAGATCCAAAAGTAATAAACATTCTGGTTGTCAGACTTAATATAGAATAGAATATAGAATGGAACTAATCAGAACTTCCCTTTGAGGAAATTGAAATGAAACACATTTGTAATCTATTGAAACAACTGCAAGGCCCAGAAAGCTTTTCGTAAGCCCAGAAAGCCTTGCAATTATCATGAAGGAACTTTCTGTTTAATTCTAACCAATGAAAAATAGGTCAATGAATGGACAAATTATTCCTGATACTAAAGAAGAATATATTGTGACAGACAAAGTCTTATCTACCTTGAAATTCTTTTATCTCTTAAACATACTTTCATTCTACCTTTTCATATCATTTTTATTCAATATTTAACGAATTTATATTCTTCCGTTTAGGCCTTACAAAAAATGAAATATTTTCAAAAACGGTAGCAATCTAAGTGATCTAAAATATTTTGTTTGTTTCAAAATCTGGATAATCATCTACTTCATCTTCACAACCAATTTTTGTTTCAACTGAAGAGGAAACAAAATCATTAAATAAATTTTAAGTGGATAAAAATCCAAAAAAAACAATTTAGCCACTTAACCCTTTTTTTTTTGGGAAAGTCTGACTTCTCAAACCCTTTTTCTTCTCTTTTACTATCTTTCTTCTTCCAAACTCATTGCAAACCAAATTTGGTTGCGATCGATTGAATTGAATGCATTCGTTTGTTGGTTGGGCCATGTTAGTTTTTTTTTTTTTGTTTTCTTTATCAAATGTTTGACATCTCAAGTGTTGCTTAATTTGCATAGATTTTTTCCTCACACGTTTTGACCGTTTATTTTATGGTTATACAGACAACTACTATATTATAATGACTTTGTCGTTTGAAGATCATAATAATGGTCTCAATGATAATAATAATGCATACTACGGGTGATGATGATATCGTTGCGACCGTTTTGGGTTGATTGCATTTCTTCTTCAAATTGATTTGAAACTGAAACTGAATCGTTCAGAGATGATATGCGTTTTTTTTTTTGTATTGGCAGCGAAGTAGTAGAAACCATGAATATTATGATAATGATGATGACGATGATGATGATGATAATCATTTAAAATAATGTTGCAATGATGCTGCATAATATGCTTCTCGTTTTTAAACTTTTTTTTGTGTGTTATTTATTGAGTATAAATCAATATTATCTGCTGGCAGCGAGTCTCAACACGATTGTTGTCTCTAAATCTTTGTTTCATTTATTTTTCATAGTTAAAAGAAAAGAAAAAGAGTTTTATTTTTATCTTTTGGTTTTGTTGTATGATTTGTAAGCAAGTCATGAACAAAAAAACAAAAAAAAAAAAAAGGTTATGTAAATTGTGTTTACAAACGTAAAAATTATTTTAAACAATTAAAATTTAACCAAATATTTACGCAACAATTATGAATTGCTTAAAGTTGTTTAATTTTTTATTATAAATTCTCTTTTGATTTATTGTCTTTGTCTTTATAAAGATCGATAGGTTATAAATGAATGACAATCTGATGGTTTATTCAATATAGGAATTTATTATCTTTTATGAGTTTCCATAATAGAAACTTTCTATACAATATAAAAATTTTAAAAACAATTATTTATGATCTCTATCTATCCATCTATGTATCTTTGGCTTATAATATGATATCCTAAACCTTCTCCTTAAAATTCATAACAAATCCTTATAAAGACAAACAAAAAATCACTTGCACGATTTTCCACTGCTGACCCCATTTCCAATCCTCTCTAGTACTATAGTATTAAGAGTCTAGTCGTCGCCATCATCATCATCATCATCATCATCATCATCGTCAGCAACAGTTCCCATGTTAGTAGTCATGACAGACAGATCGATCGATCGATCGATTGATAGACTCTCAACTATGAATTTCCAATGCAGATTATGACAGTTCAACAGTAAAACAGTAAAAAGAAAGTCAGTAAGTCGACGTCACCGTCATCGACATCGTATGCATTAAAAATATGTTAATAGAATGACAAGAGTTTGCAAAGAGAAAAACTATCATAAAAGAAAAATGAAAAGGGTGAAAAAACTACAGCAAACGACTGCGACATGCAGAGGTCACTGAAAGGTGACAAGCACGCTTCACAAGTAAATGAAGTAAAAGTGCAGTAGCAGCATAGACCAATCCATTGACAAGACCAAACCATTGATGATGACAACGTTGACAGCCAACAAAAAGTAAAGTACAGACAGGCAAGGCTTATATTCGTATGACAATATGCCACATACAATAAATGTTGCATGACGCCACAATAAGGCGACATTCGGAAGGAACAGAATAAAAGAAAAGAAAAGAAAAAAAAAATTAAAAACTTAAATCTCTAAATGCAAATGAGGCATAAAGCGAACGCGAGTAGGCGATGACGAAAATAACAACAACCATAGCACACATAAAAACAGCTGAATCAAAGCCGTTGACAATGGCGCTGACTTTGTGCTGTGTTGCAAATGCTGCACGATGCGCATGCGCGCAAGATAAATACCAACACTACAGAAGAACCCATACTTCCCACATGCAACATGAATACCGAAATACGCTCAAGAAACCAAAACAAGACAAGAGCACAGTGGTTTGTAAGGAACATTAGAGGAATTTAAATTTTTAGAGGCACTGATTTCAGAACTTTGGATATGAAAAACTGCTTTTAGAGGGTCTACGTTTGCCTTATGTTATTGAAATTATTTTTACAGAATTAAAAATTGAATATTGTTTATAAAATCATACTTTTTTTTATCATTTTCTTGGGGATGAGGTAATCGAAATCATGCTTAGGAGTCTATCTATCGAATTTTAACCGCTCCATGAAACCAATTTTACTTGTATATGTAGATTTTTAAGGCATTGGTGCTGAAATGCCACCTTATCGGCTTAAAAGGCCCTAATAGAAGATAAGCTATTGCCTGCATCGCTCTCAGGATCATTGCATGAAAGAAATCCTCGAGGAGGCAAACTTAAAAACAGGAAAACCCTGTAAGTCCGAATGTCTAAAAATTGTACCACGCAATCACAAGGTAGCAGTTTTACCATCAGACTAGAGAACCTGAGCGACCTGATTACTGAAACTGACAGTTAAGAATAAAAATAGTCCGAAACACATGTCGACACTTCTCGCTCAAATTTGGAAGGTTTTTTATACTCTTGTGTTCCTCCTAGAATCCAACTGAAGTTAAAGGAATTGAATATGAAACCAGTTTAACACAGTTCCGAATTTCTTTAGATAAAGCGAAGAATTTAAAAAAGAAATCTAAATTTTGTACTTTATTTGTAGCCTTTTAGAACAAAAATCTGGCATAATAAAGACAGGTTTTGCAATTGGTAGATGAAAGGGAAAAGTTTTTAAAAATTACAATAACATCAGCTTTGTTTAAACAAAAGAATAATTTTTGAAGTGAAACTACTTTAGTGAAGGGGAGTTAATACAAAAAATATGAAAATTAAATGTAACGAAAATCAAAATTTTATGATGTTATTATCAGATTGGAGCTATTTAGACAAATACAATGGAAATGTCTCGCGGCATAGTGGTTAGATAGTATGACCTTCAAACCGATGGCGGTGGATGAGGGTTCGAGTCCTGGGAATATTTTTATTTTTTATTTTTTTTTTCTCCAATTAATAGAAGGAAACAAAAAGTTTTTAAAAATTACAATAACATCAGCTTTGTTTACAAAATAATGATAATTATTTCTTTTCAAACCTTTTGCCTTAATGAAAAATTTTTAATTTCCATTTTATATATATATTTTTTTTTTATTTTTTGTGACTATCCGCACACTGTGCAACATATAGTTGATAATGCTGATAATGACAATGATGATGATGAGAAAGTTTTTTTTTTTTTTATTCTTGTTATTTTATTATTTTTATTCTTTCTTTGCAAGCAGTAATTTGTGCTGACTGTCAAAATACTTGGTTTGCCTTGGTATTGTGTTCCGCTTATTCCTACCAAAACATATTCAATGGCCCTGGCCCAGGTCTTTTGCTTACCACGTCTTCAACAAATCACGCGCAATGAGCAATTAAATATGCGCAGTCGTGTTCTTTCTCTGCTCAAACTCATTGCAGCAGCAACAACTTTTTCATCATCTTCATTTTCCTCTTATACGAATATGTGGCGTCTACTTTTCTTCCTTAGAAATCATACAATAAAAAAAAAAACAGAATTTTTATGACCTCCATAAGTGGCTTGAGCAACAACAGCCGCATGGTGACGAGGTAGAAACTTTGGCTTCTACGAGGACTCATAGAGTCAGAGTTAGTGTGTGTTTCGCTTAAATGAACGTAACCAAAACTCTTTGCTTTCAAGTCAAAGTCAAAGTTTCAGTGTCAAATTTGCGCAGACGCTTTGAGCTAACAGACACTAAACAGTGTCAGGTGTGCAAAAGAATGAGTGTAGAAAATTGAATTGATGTGATCTTAGCATTGCAGCGAATGAATGAAGTTTAGAAAGTTCTCTTTAACGCTTTCATATTCTCCAATGATGCATTTAGCATTTTGTCATGTCTTGTAAATATTAATGTAAAGAGAAGGAAATTTATTTTTTTTTTTATTTTTTTACACTTATGATAAAAATGTTAGGTATTAGCACTTTCTCGTGATATTTGTGATGAATTGAATAGGATATTGGAGAACGGATGACTTATGGAAATTCATCTTTCAAGTTTTAGGGAGGTAATGTATGGATATCTACAGTATATTGGAATATCATATTCCCGCCTTTGGTTTACGATTTATTGAAAGGGTTTGAAATGCAGGCCTAGATTTAACAATTAATACAACATGTTCCTACTTTAGACGATCATCACATAAACTTCTTTTCTTAGACGATAGACAACAATCCACTGGCATGCGTTTCCACTTTTAGTGACCTTAGATTTCTTTTTGAACCTAAACTGAGTTTTAATCATCTTATTTCCTCAACTAATCAGAAGGTGCATTTTTGGAATTATTAAAAGATGGTCAAAGCATTTTAATGATCCCTTTATTACAAAGCTTTTTTTTCTTTCATCTCTCTAGTCTGCTCAGTAATAGAATACAGCTGGAGTCTTTAATATGAAAAAACATCAAGACTGCTTTGGGGTTATATAGAAACAATTCCTTCTTTTTGCACTTTATGGGTTCAATTTGAACCCGCTTACGTTTATCATTATATTCAAGTAAGCTTTATGTTATAACTCTGTCATTGTTGAGATATAGCAGAATATTTCTAGGTATAAGCTTTCTTCATAAACTTATATCAGGTGTTTGAGTCAATTTAGATTCTGTCTCCCTAGTTGTACCACTGCAAATTTCGTTCCCGTAGCTCTAGATACATAGGTGCTGACATATCGGCAGTGATTATGGGCATACCTAGCTTATGTCAATAAAATACACTTAAGGGGTTAGAGATTTTGTGTATTTGTATGGTTGGTTTCAGCCTTGAACAATCATCAAATTGGATCAAATTTTTTATATATAGAACATATTTTAAAAGGAAACAAGTCTTCTATATCAAAATCCTGTCAAAAAATATCAATTTTTATATGAAAGTATTTGATTCATCAGATATTTTTCAAAATTATTTCAAGTGTTGCGCAATATACTACATTTTTTTGGCCAGAGAGGTGTTCATTGTTCTTGCTTTGGTAAGAGATTGAAATTATGTTATTTATCTATTTATTTGTCCATAATAAAGGGCAGTAGGAATCAAGAATAAAATAAAATCAAGGAATTTAGTTGGCTGTAAGACGCTAGTCTTGGTACTCTAGTACTTAATAAGTTCCAAGTTGGTGGTTCTTTATTGACTGTAATATAAAATAAATTAATTTATTAAATAATAATAATGGTGTTATATAATATCTTCAGTTTAGTATCCCAATACTTTTTGGAAATTTATTACATAAGGTACCACAGTATATTCTATTTATAAAAGCAATGTTTGGACTGTTAAAAGCTTAAACCTTGAATTATACATTTTATATAAAAAGATGTTTAACGTTTCTATCAATTTTTAAAAGAGTCATGTATAGATAGATATATCTGATGTTAAAATATAATAACAAAAAAGTACTTTCTTACATATTTAAAATTCCCTTCTAAAGAGGAAAGATTAAAATTATTCCCAGATTAAGAAGTAAGTACCCCCAATTTCAAATCAAATCTGAGAAATGTCATATTTGAGCAGAGTCAACCAATCTAAGGAACAAATCAATTGCATATTGATGAGGTTTATAATAAGGATTTATGAATTTTGTACGCTTTGAAACATTAAATATTAAACAATTGACAAAAATCGGTAATCGGAAGTGATAAAATGTATTTATAGTATCTACAACCTATGATGGTAGTGAGAGAGAGGTGGCAGAGAAGGCGTGGAATTGATGTGTCATATTTTCGTGTGTATTAATGGAAAAGCTATAAAAAAAAGTGTTAAAATTCAATAAGGCTTAAAGCAGTAAAAGGTAAACTAAGTTCATTAAAAATTTTTGTTGGTTTTTGTTAACTTCTTTGAGTTTATTGTGATTGAGATTTTTACAGCTTTCGATTAAGATTGTGATCATGTTGGTTGTTTCTTCTTTTTATATTTCAATCATTTTGAATAAATGATCAAATGAACATTTCGCCTGAATGCGTTTTTATGGTTGTTATTTTGAAAAGAAGACAATAATCTTTTCTTTTCAATTTTTGGTTAGGTAAGACTAATAAGCCCTAACAGTGCGAGAGCAGGTAAATATTTTGATTAATAAATCTTATGAGTTTTTAGAAAGAAAACCAATAAAATTGCTTATTATTATTATACTAGTATTAATGAATAAATGAATCATCAGTCATGGTATTAAATTTTATTTAAATATATAATTTTCAACAAACAAATTAAGTTTGAAATATGTTAAAAAAAAAAAGAAAAGAAACAAATTCCCTTGCACTTAAATTGATTACAAACACGACCACTATGGAGAGAGAGAGAGAGAGAGAGAGAGAGATATGTAGAAAGTGAATACAAAAGCAATGGGTAGTAGGAGAAGATACATTGTGCTTCATCAATCAGCAATGGAAGCTCATAAAACGACATGCACTTGCAGCCTTAACAACAGCAGCAGCAGCCACATTTCCAGGCGGCAACATGCAGTGTACCGCAACTGCAAGCACATCCTATAAATGAAAAACAAAAAAAAGATACTATGCCATATTATGCTTACTTTGAAGTGCTTTACCTAAAAGCCGCCAATGCACAGTGCAGCGTCTCAAATCAAACAACGCAGATAGAAGCATGCATGTATCTTATAGATAGATAAACCACAAAAAAGAATATACATAAATACAGGTATAGGTATGAATGTAGATGCAATACAAAAGTTCCTTACCATAGCATAGTATATCATTGTAAGAGTATGCAACAACAAGTTTAATATCCTACAATGCAACATGAGGCTGGTAAACATAATGAAACATTCTCTTCTCACAATGCTCACCGCATTTAATTGTTAAGAAAAATCATACGCTAATGGCTTTAAACCGCCTCATAGTATCTATCTATCTATCTGCTTATCTATCTATCTAAATATATACTCAGCATCATGTACTCATACATATGTAAAACACACGGGCTAAGAACAAATCTTAACCCGAAATATTATGTGCAATAAAAGTGAACAACAATTTATACAAGTATCTGCTTGTACTTATGCTATATGCCGCCACACTTGAATGCTCTTTACTTCTACTTCTGCATCTATCTATGTACATCTACATCTGATGATTCTAAAGTCTCTTGTTTGCACATTAAAAATTAAATAAACAATTTGCTGCATTTTCATTGGAAAATGTGATTAAATGCGCTTTTGGTTAAGAATTTTCTTAGCGTTTCATTTTTATTACTTTTAGTTTTTTTTTCTTTTTTTTATTTTCCTTGGTGTTTTCTTCTGTCTTTGTGGGCTCTTTACTCATATCTGTTGAATGTGTATTTGTTGTCTCTGCCAACCAACCAGTCAGCCAATCTATTTGTCTGTGGTATTTGTATCTCGTATCTCTCCTTCATCATTCTTTCTTTTGCAGTAAGTATAATTTCACTGCAGTTTAAGTACCTTGGTGCTGCAACCAAAGAATTTGTTATTTTACCATAATTTTTATGGCAAACGGATACATTTTCCAGCGATTTTATAGGTGTTCGGAGTATCTTGTTTGTTTTGTTGAGTTTTCCTTGTCCATTAGTGTTCATGAACTTTACTTTTTGAGGAGGAACATTAGAAAACAATTTAAAAGTAACAGTTTCTTCCGCCTCTTTGTGCATCAATGACTTTTTCATTTGCAATTTTTAAGATGATACTGAAATAATGATGTTTCTTTGATTGTTATTGCTGTTTTTTGTTTCTTAAATCAGTAGAAAATAAAACTGTGAAAAATATATGGGATTTTTCAAAAGTTTAACTAATAAAAAGAATTCGCCCAAGTACGGGTCAGACTCGCACAGGGAGGGTAAAGGCACGAACAGAATGATGAAGCTGAAACTTAGTCTGAAGCCCGAAAACAGTGAACAGTGTGCGACGTTCAGCCTCAGTAGGGTTGTCAAACTTTGACAAATAAAATACCTTAATAAATAACTAAAAATAGACATAGTTATAATTTTATTATTGCGTTGGAGAGAGATAGGTGATTTGAAGCCAAGTGGATTCAAGATACTGTTACTTTACGACTTCAGCTTCAGACTCAACTTCACATTCTCATCATTCTATAGGAGGTGGTTCGATCAAACTTAAATTTAGACGCAATAAGTTTCTAATCTATTTGATTTGTTATTTCCACCAATCAGGCATAGCTTCTATGCAAACCCATATGTTTCTTGTTTGGGGACCCCTATCAATTTTTAATTATATTTTAGTTTTAGTATTTGTTGCTGTAACCTCGATAGAAAATTTCAACTTTTTACTTATTATGGACAGTCTAGCCTTAGTAATACGATTCCGTTTGGTACCCCTTGGTTCCGGAACCCTATAAAGACATAAGTATATTTGGTTGTACCTTCTCCCATTTGAATTTATTGCCAGTTAAAAATGAAAAAAATTAGTAATGTCTAAAACAAACACGATTTCTAATCAAATGTTTTTAAGAAACTCTAACTAAAACATTATTTTTGTATAAAAAAACTCTGGTTAAAAGTTTTAGCTCGATAGTCAATCACTGAAGGACTTCGTTTGCAGGAAAACAGATCGCGACCACTTGTGTGACTCATTTAAATCACTTAAATTTATTTGAGGAATTAACACACATATAGTGTTTGTTTTTAGAATGGGAAAAACACTTATCCACAATATTTTTAGCGTAAGGTTTCAAGAAACTCATTTCAATATGTGCAAAAAGGATATTTATCACCTAATTTAGTCTGCCTGGTATGGAATTGACTAGAGCTTCTAATGTGGAATTACTTATTTTGTTCCATTCCAAACCATCTTTCAGCTGCTCAAGGGTCTCAAATTGCCTGCTGTTCTTAGCTACTTGATCTATTAGGATTCCCCAGAAGTCCTCAACTGGCTTAGTCAGCATACTCAATAATGTTGTTCTAGTTGGTATAAAGAAAGGCGGAACCTTTCCGGCATAACCAAAAGTAGTCTGAGTCCCCACCGCGGTTTCCATTTAGGTGGTTTTTCAGCGGATGCTCTAAATCACGCCAGTACCTCTGAGAACTATGTATGTCCTAAGCACTTAGGAAATTTATTCACTGTCTTACATGTCAAGAAGGCAGATTCCATTTAGATATTAAATAATATTGTATTAAAACGATAAAAAAATTTATCTTTTAATGCAATATGTCAAACATATAGAAAGCAAATTTCAACTAAAAAAATGATAATTAAATTAAACAAGGAAATCAACGAGATTCTTCCTTATAATGAGAAAATATTTTTACTTTTATATTTTCATTGATTTATGACTCAACTATAAATTTTTTTTTTGCTGAGATTTTCTACCATCAACAGTCATAGAAATGTTTCCATTAAAATGTCTTGTGTAACAATTCACTTAGTATACTTAGTATGAATGTTTGTTTTTTAACAGAACTCAATCCATCTGAGAACTAATGACAATAGATAAGTGGAACAGAACAGAACACATAACATTTGTAAATCATCATTTCGACCACCAAAATGTGATGACTAATAATGCGTAGGCCCATTAAAACTGTTTTTCATTTCATTGCGGTTTAATCGTAAAAAAGTCTATATTATATTGCATTATACTGATACTGATATCATTCTTCTACTTTTTTAAAAGCAGGACAGCAATTTTATACTACGAGTATGGGATATACTTACATATATTTGAATTGGATTTGCAAGGCAAAGTGATTAAAATGATTTTTACGACTTAATGAGATACTCTTCTTGATAATGAAAATACTAAATAAATGAATGAATGAATATGACGAGTAAAGAGGACAGAACAGAAAAGCCAAGACTTAAAGTTGAAGAACTTTGAAAGAGCATTAAAATAATAAAAAATAAAAATATATACTAATGATCTTTTATACTTCATGGAAAAGGTGACAAAATGATTGTCTTACAGTCAATTTAATGGTTGGCAAAGATGGTTTTAGTGAAGTGGATAATAAGGAGACAGTGCAGTAAGAAGCTATGGAAACGCATTTAAAATGAAGCAAAGCGAAGTGGTTATAAAAAGATTATGTCTCTTTTTTTTTTTGTGTGTACGAGTATATGAGACGACGACTGTTTCTCTTTAATTCGTAATGTATTGTATAATTTCAGATTAGAGTTTGAATAAAGGAAAGTAAAAACCACACAAAACATAAAACAATAAAATTTTCATGCGTAAACATCTTTAGTGAAGGAGAGATCTAACGTAAATAATTGCTACGTTTTTTCTTCCTAGATATTTTATCCAACTTTAACTTGCAACAAAATATACAGCTGACAAACATTTTCTATGAAAAAACACTTTAAGTAACTTTCCATACTTTTAGCTTTGGCATTTAGTGCAGCCAGAGTCGCTGATTACTAATCTGGCAAATCTGCGAGCAAGACCCAATTGAAATTGTATTACGGAAACGAAAGTACGGCTGGCTGGGACATACCCTTCGCAAAAATAGCGACGAAATACCCCATGCCATATTGGAGTGGAACCCTCAAGGGACGAGGTCCAGAGGAAGACCGAAATTGACGTGGAGACGAACTGTTGCGGCTGAAACAAGAAAATCTATGAGCGAACTTCGCGCATTAGCACGCAATAGAGATAGATGGAAATCCTGTGTTAATCAGCTTTGTAAATACGTCATAAATATAATTTAGTGCAGCAAGAAGGTTCATGCCAGGGCCCAAATATATAGACTACATTCTTAGTAACATGTTTACTTAGCCTAGGCCAGGTCTGCCGGAATCAGTTATACGAAAAGTTGCTAGCTCTTTGGGAAAGGCACACCGACTTGTTTCTGAACCATTTGAGCAAAAGGATGATACCATTTAAAGAACAACCTTCCATGTTACCCAATGTTAACACAGATTGTTGCAACAGAAGACATACGACTTCGTATATTGTAAGTTCTACAAATGTATCTATGATTATTTTCCTTTTATTAATCATTAACAAAATAACGACAAGTTTGCTAAAAAGAAAAAAAAAGAATAAATGGAAAAAAGATACAACGGAAAAATTTGTGTAGTTTCGTAAAGATTGTCAAAGGAAAGATAACAGAAAAATACAATAAGTACATTTTTATGCATTTCCTTTTTCCTTTTTCCTATTTTTGGTTTTTAAGTTGGTAATTTGTTTTTTCTATTATTTTCGTTCGTACGTCGTTCGTATGCTCAATCAAATCAACGAAAATTTGCTCCAAACTCAATTTAAATCAAATGCTTTTGCGTCGCTTTCAATTCAAGTTCCTATATCATTCATTGATCGATCCAAAGCAGACAGCATTTTACACATACTACGAGTAAAAAAAAAAAAAAGAAAAGACAGCGCAAGGAAGGCAAGGTTTGAATTGGGCTCTACTCTACTCTATACTTTGGCATCTTCTTCCTCATGTTGCAAAATGTGGCAGCCACAATTTCTGTCTTTGAAGACTTTGATTGTCAATTTACGATTGTCTCGCTTGGAAACAGCATCGAGATACAAACTACGAGTACGTCGAAGGAGGAGGCATCAAAACATTGCCATTGTCGTCTTTTCTAGTATTTCGTGTTCAGTACTGTTCTATTTCATTCCATTAAATTCTATCTATATACACTTCAATACAGTATGGTTTATTTGGATGTTCTGTACTCTTGTGTCTATTTTACAGTCGTTTTTGCTGAACGATTGTTATGTGGTTTGGTAATTGCTGCATTGCTGCCGAGGTGGAGAAGGTGGTTGACTGAAGGTGCCAGAAATAAAAAGAAAGAAACTTGTAAATAGAGGAGAAATTTAACCAAACGAAACTAACATAAATACGCGTCTTTGTTTCCTTCTTCTTTATTTTTTTTTGATTGTGGTAAAAAGGGTTCGTGATTGACATGAACGCGAGGCAGAAATTGGCACTCGAAATTGTGTTGTGCTTTTTTTTTTTATTTTGATTTCTATCTACGAATGAGTTAAGAGAGTATCTTTGCCTAGGATTGAATGGCTTAAATTTTAATGAAACCTGGTGAGTGAGTGTGTGAGTGAATGAAGTTATCCTGCGGGCGTTGTTGCGATAATGAGCCGCGTACAAATTGCAAACGATTAAACGAGCGCAATAATCGTGAGATAAACTTTGTTTTCTCATCGACACACTATCAGATACACACATAATAGGCGATTGATATATGTAGATTGCAAAGGATTGACAATTTAATTTCAGTTTGAAATAGAGAGAATTGTTAAAGGAAATTGCGTTTTAGATTAGTTACTACACAAACAGAGTAGTTAGATGTCTGTTATAGTCATCTTAAAAATAAATGTCAGTCAAAAGAAAAATAGACAAAGGATTGATGATGATTAATTTTAATTAGACTTAATAAGAAAGGATTGCAAAGGTTTTCTATTATAAATAAACATTTATGGTACATAATTCACGTTTTTGATTTAAAGAACAAAGTCTATGATATTCCAATTCTTATAAGGTATTCAATTCTTAAAGGCAGACGTATCATAAATAGAATTCTCTTGAAAATCGAATTGTCAAATATAACATGAAAATATACAAAATACAAAAGATTGCAGAAAAAAGCAAATCGTAGCTTCAGATCCATTGATCGGTATTTGAAAAATCCATAAGTAAATGGAGACGAGTTTCAAGGGAGAAAAAACCTTTAGTTTTCGAGAAGAATATAAAATTCTGAGAAATGCTTCCAATTGCACAAAGTTGGCAGCCAAAATAAAAGAAGTAACCGGAATAAATGCGAGCGTTCCAACTGTACAATGCAATATTTCAGATGTAAAGCATCGGAACCGTTTGAAAAAAAACCATTTGATTATGTGACGTGACCAGCTCTAACTGACTTTGTTCAATGATTAGCGATCGGTCGTCTTTACCGATGTAAATTACTTTCATTTAGACGACCCTGATAGACACTAATAGTATTTTCACGATTTGGAAAAGTTTATTTATTGTAAGCCGCCATAACAGTCGTGAGGGCGGTGTCATAGTATGGGGAACGATTATGCTTTACGGAACGATGGCTTTAATTTTTGTTGAGCAGAGTATGAATGATGTTTCAAATTATTATCTATTTCCAAAGATAAACAACCTTTATGGATCGTTGCAAAGAGGGTTTGAATTTGCCACCGTACTGTCCAGATCTAGGCATAATTGTAAATGAGTGGGGCTAGCTATCTCGTTAGGTATATGAAGGAGCAAGACAATACGAAGATAATGAGTCGTCAAGGACAGCAAGGATCAAAAAAGACAATAGTTTGGACACAGTAATAAAAGCAAAACACTTCTCAAAATGAATCAGATGCTGCGTTTAATGAGACTATGTGATGCTTAGGAGCTGTTAATATTCAGTCTCATAAAAACTAAGAAAACGAATTCAGCGAATTTCTACTATAAGAAACTTAAAGAACGAAGTCATCGAAATATAGAAGCAAATTAATAATTTCATCAATTGGAAAAGTTTCTATAAAAAGGGTGTTCCAGAACTTTATAGAATTCCGTGAGATAATACAATATTTTACAACAAATAAACAAATGCACTACATGCTATTAAATTATTATGTCAATGTTGAGTCAATGGCTTTTAGTGTCTTAATTCATATAACACGATTTGATAACAAATAACAGTCATACTAATCAATAAATCAAATTTAAATCCTCTATAGCTTGGATCTATAAATTATTCCGAAAGGTGTCAAACTGATTTTATACTTATGTCTTTATATCAAAGCAAAAACTTCATTGTTTCTTAAATATAATAAAAATAAAAAATATTAAAAATGTGTTCAAATCTTCAATAAAAGGAAAGTGAAAAGTTAAAATGATTGAAATGAGCCACACACTTGGAATCACATCATTCGACTGAATTTATGCCATTAACTAGATACAGATACATGTATTTATACATGCATACATATTGATTCTTCTTGTTGTCTCCAATCGGGAGACATTGTTGACTTTGACTTAATAGCCATTGATAGTCGTTGTTAACATAAACTTCACTTGTCGACAACTGTGAACTACAACAGAAATCCATTTAAACGAGCGACCTTTAGTTAAGAGTTGAAGACATTGAAAACACACTGAATAACTCGCTCGGTTCGGGATACAAGATGCCATGGAATTGTTGCGTGAGCTCAAAATGAATATTGAAGTTACGCCTGCCGCTTTCAAAATAAGAAACATGACTAAATTTTATTGTATATGACTTCAGTCACAAACAAAACTAAATCTTGAAATAAGAATAAAGAATTAAGAACAAGACACATATAAAAATTGTTGCAACAGCTTTCAACGCCCTCATATGATGATGGCAAGATTGTTGTTGAAGTAAATATGTATGTATCTACTAGCATACTAAGGTTGCATTGCCCTTTTCAATTTCAACTTCGATTCTGATTTTTATTTTGTTGTGTCTTTCGGTATTTTATAAATTATTGCGACACGAGTTCATTTAAAAATTTGTTTTGCGTGTTCAGTTCAAGATCATGAGGGTAACGATGAAAAATATTGCCAGTAAAGGAAATGGTAAGAGACGGCGTACAAGGTAAGGAAGGTGCAAGTCCTCTATGAACACAGACTAAATCTGTCTGTTTGCCTACCTGTGTCTACTGTCTTTTGATTGTCTGTGCTTTTGAACCTTTACTTGATTCTTTGTATCTTTTGTTTATGCACAAGTAGTAAGTATATTGTATTGTATTTTTCTTTTTGCTGCTACTTAATTTATGTTTTAGCTATGTCGCACATTTATATTTTTTGCCAATTTATTTGTAAAGAACAAAAAAAATGATTTTCTGTTCATTTAATTTATCTCTTTGTTTTGTTGCCCAGCATAGAATATCTTTGCGTTACTTATTTTTTTTTAGTAAGAATATCTGAAGCAAATTGATTGTTGTGAATTGTGTAAGGGGAGTGAGAAAAACTTTTC
The DNA here is from genome assembly GCA_037043295.1 of Amiota minor. Classification (NCBI taxonomy): domain Eukaryota; kingdom Metazoa; phylum Arthropoda; class Insecta; order Diptera; family Drosophilidae; genus Amiota; species Amiota minor. The sequence goes on from JBAMAW010000485.1 coordinate 159,344, forward strand.
CAAAGGTGTCTTGTTTATCGATTTTTTTTTTCACAAATTTTTGCATATTTTTGCGCATTTTTGCGCAATTTTTGCTAAACTTGTATCGTCGTCGTCAGTATCATAAAGTCGTTCTCTTCTGTCTAGACCTGATTGCGCGAGGGACTCATTTTGAGTGCAAACTTTGTTATTGTGTTGCTCATTGCAGTTGCTGTGGCAATGATGATAATACAATAATTTTCGTTATACAATTTATTTAGAAATTTTACACATTTTTATAAGAATTTTTTTTTTTTTTTTTAATATACTAAGTATAATGAATTTACTGCCGCTTTTCATGAAAGAGAAACATCATTTAAAAACATTAATAACCGGAAATTGCAACCAAAAAAATTCAACATACAATAAATATTCCATACTAAACATACGCAAGACTACTTCATCACAATACTTAGTTTCAAGAGAAGAGATTATGATTTGTTGCTACATCAGCAGCATCAGCTTTAAACTAATCAGAATTCTTCAGCCTACAAAGTTAAGGCACGAAATTATCATCAAGGAACAGTAACAATAGCAACCAACAACAACAACGACAATAACAACAACATCATCATCTTCATCTTTATCATATGTAGTAGAGACAAGGTTAAGCTATAAAGAATTCATTGTCTACAGTTCAAAGATCGCAAATTGAAAAATTTATATACAAAAGGCAGCAATGAAGGATGATGGGTGGCAAAGGGGTCTGTGGAATGGAGGCAATGAAACGCAGCATAAACATGCAACAAATAGGACTTGGACTTGGATGTATAAAAGTTGGAAGTGCATGAGAATATTAATAAATTAAAGGCTACAGATAAAGTCAAAAGACCAACCACAAGTTACAAAACCAACAACAACAACAACATCAATAACAGGAACAATAATAGAAGCAACCAAAGATTGGAGTTAGCGTAGGAATCAATGTTGTTGCAACAACTTTAGCTAAAGTAGCAAGAATAACTTGGCATGCATCTATGTTTAATATATGTATATATATATGTATGTAAGTACTGGAAGGAACCACGAAAGAACGAACGAAGAAAGTATTATAAGTAAACGTACAAATGCCGCGGCTTGGTTTTTGGTTCTTATAAAGCTCAAGCTGAAAGCTACAGAGAGATGCAGCATATGTAATGTACGTACTTGGTGGCGCGAGGTGGAGAAATGAAGTAAATGCAGCATGGGGCACAACTGTGATGAGATCTTTATTGAAAATGTTGCGGCAAATGTTGCAGCATCTGAAGCAAAGAATATTAGCCACAAAGTGCGGTGTGCGCAAATGTTGTAAGTTGTTGTTGTTGTTGTTGTTATATATGCTTTTGTTGCATGCATGCATTTTGTTGCAAATATGTTTGTAAGTATATTGGTTATATTGCTGGCTTTTGCCTTTTTCTTGCACTTGCTTCTTGCGGTTTATCTTGTTCTTGCTTGCTGTAGTTAGCTTTGCTCTTGTACTCGTACCTTTCATGTAAGATCTTTTTTGTGGTTTAAAACTTCTTCTTTCCTTTGCCCTTTTGCATGAATTGTCGGCATATTGCAGCAGCAATGTGTTGCACTTATATGATAGTATTTGATGGTCTTTTGATCCGTTTGATTTTTCTTTATAGCTGCCAATGCGGAACAGGTGTAGTTGTTTCTAATGATGAGTCATTAGAGTTTATTCTTTTGAATTAAAGGAAAGATGAACATGACTTTACAAAAATATTTTAGCAATTATGATCTAATGTCTTTCATTATTGTTGACTCTGCTAATTTTTATTATTATTATTTTTCATAAAATTAAATCATTGATTAGATTTTAGTTCTACCGAAATGAGGCATACAAATATGACATAAATAAATTATGTAAAGCTACCTAGAAACATTCCACACCTTGGCCAATCTGTGGAACATAGCTAACAACGCCACCAAATTCACCAACTGCGTGATCAATCTCGGATAAAGCGGCAAGCAGATATGCAAGCATCACTCCGCAGATAGATTAAATCCGATATCTTCGTCTAATCCTGAACGAACGCCTAACATGGCGTTTATACACAAAGGTACTTTTGGCACGCTGATACCTAAAAGCTTAAGAACTTCAAGTGGCTTCTCCGCCCTTGAAACATGCTATCTTTAGCCAACAGAAGGTAAGTTGTAGCACCAGATGGGCGTTACGGCATCCAAGTACGTAGACTACAGCATTGTCAAATGCATGTGAACCAGTATAAGATGTTACGAAAGATAACGGGCGGGCGCCCTTGGTTCGGCCGAAATAATACGCTACACAGATCAACACGCTCAAGATCCTGATGGTAATGGAGGTGATCAAATCATTCATGAAGCTTCTGATGCATCTCAATCCGCTGGGGTCCACCTTCATCCGCACAATAATGCGTAGACTGAAAAGGCTACATTCGTACGATCTCCTCCTAAGAAGGAAATTTACCTTCTCAGATATCGTCTTAGACCTCGAGGCTCTAAATTTTGCATGTCTAGAAGCTACTAAATGCCTTTATTCCTCTTTCTTTTATTGGAATTAGGAAAATGTTAAATTATCTCTGTCCCTGATTTTAAACTTTAGGTAAACCAGGATCAGAATAGGATGAATTGGCTTCCCACGACAAAGTCAAGTTTATCTAGAAACTTATCAGCCATTTGTGATACTCGTAGCTTATTAATAGTATTTACAATCTACATGTTAGACCAAGGATCAAGAAACAAGAAACATAAAGTTACCTACTTCATACTTCATTTAATTTTCAATTAAATGTTCTCATATTGCAAATCATGTTTACAATGGTTCATAAATAAATACTTAGCACCCTAAAAAAGATTACACAATTTATCAAATTCAAACGAGTTTTCTCTTTCTCAAAGCCATAAACCTATAATTCTTTATTTCAAACAACAACTGAGGCTTGATACCACAAATAAGAACGGAACGTGAATATTATAACCTACATAAATATGTAAGTATGAATATATCCATTCTTTAGAAAGATGGTGATGAAGATGCAAATGAATGTGAAGGTTTCACTTCGTGAAAACCTAATCTGCAACAAAAGGCGAACCATTGGCGAACCGGCGGCCTTAGTACATACGTAAATGTCGCCTTAAAGATGCAATAAATTTTCATTTTCAATAAAGAATAACGAGAAAATATAATTTCCAAAAATACCGACGGCGGCTAGAATGATGTTGGCTGTTGGGCGACCATGAGAAGATGAAGTTATAGGAGTAAAACATTCAAGGAAGGAGACGAATAAAAAAAAACCGGCAAAAAATGTTAAGAAAACGCACAGAAATGCGCCAATAAATTGTGTCCCCACCAGAACAAATCCGCAATGGCAACGTGGCACGTTTGTAAAATTGAAATAAAGACAGCAGTCGGTGCGGTGGTTCGGTGTGTGCATCCAACATCGATCTGAATTCGGCGGCGGTGGTGGTGGTGGTGGTGATGGTGAATGGGATGCCGAAAGGAGTAGATTTTTAATATGAATAATTTCACATAACGGAATTTCACGTAAATCAAATATGAAACGAACAAAGTTGGCGGCGCAAAATGATGCTGCCTCATGACGACTACAATGACTATGATGATGCTGATGCTGATTCTGATGATGGTGATGGTGATGATGAAGTTCCGATGACAATGCTGATTGCAGAGCAAGGACAACAACGGCAACAACGAGTGGTTTCTTAACATTTCTTGGCCTTGCATATCTGCTTGACATTCTTTAAATGCTGTTGGAGGAGTCTGTTTCACGCTTGAGCTCATATGACATTTTTCTTTTTTCTCTATTCGTTTTGTATACTTTACCTCGCATTCATAGCAGGCGGATGGAAGCGAGGTAGATGTGGCACGGCCCATTGAAATCATTCAAACTGTTGGCATTTTTACTGTGGTTTCCCATTCTTTGCTTTTCCTTCCTGTCAGACTCATCATCATTATTATCCCGAACACTGTCATCATCATCATCATTGTTACTGTTGTTATTGTTGTTGTTGTTGTTGTTGTTATATGGTACAAAGTTGTCGTCTCATGTTTGCTGCTCACACATGTGTTGCATGCAATATTGTCACAGCTTAAGTCAACGAAAATAAATATTGCATACACAAATTTAAATCAACTTTATTGAGTTTTCTGTTTCTGCCTCAGCGAAATTGTGAAATTATGCCATTTCCTCTTTTTATTGCTTCAAAACATACAAATAGGGAAAGAAGAAATATTCTTCTTACGAATTCATACTTTGTTTTCTTGTAGAATCAATTTTTGTTGCATGAACTTTGCACTTTCAGGTTGTCACATGAGATGAGGTTTAATGAAGGCGTATAGATTCATTAGACAAAATCGTTCTTTGTAAAGTTCAAAGTTATTGTATTACAATGTTTTATAACATTGATTGCTTTTGTTTCCAAATAATAAAAAATAAGCCACTTGCCATTTAACATCAAGTTGCCATAATTTTGGTAATTTATATTTAATAATTTATGTAGTGAACTTGATTTTGATATCATTACCATTTTGACCTTTGTTAATAATGGGAATTTGCATCATTAATTTTTATTTAATTAAATCACATTTTACTTCTTAATATAGAAAAAAAAAAAAAAAGAAAAAGAGGAGATGCAAATCTATTTGATTTCAATACACATTACAATAATAAACTTTCTCACTCAGATTTCGAAAACCATCTTCAAATCTCACCCCAGACTCATTGAGAAGTCAAAATAAAGTCAAGCAGCTAAAGCTAAACTCAATATGCTCACGCTTTCGATTTGTTAAATTTGATAAAAATGAAGTCAAACTGATGAAGTCAAGCCATTGAAGTCATCGCCTTCGTCATTGTTGAACCATGAACTCCATTCACACAATAACCTCTTGGCATACAATCCTAGAGCCGCAAGGTACTGAACTGCACTTACAATATTTGTAGTAAATTGAAAAACCCGCGAAAAGAATTATTGATAATGAACTTTAGATTTGCAAAAGAATAATAAACTAATGTCAATGAGACACGACAACACAACAACACAAGTTGCGCGCCTTAGATTTTGATAATGAGACTTGACTTGAAAATCTGTTATAAAGTTCCCATCGAAAATCGAAATGGTACTAAGGGAACAAACAACGGTCAAATGGATCACGAATGTTGATAGAAGAGAGAGAGAGAGAGAGAGAGAAAGGGGATAAATACGAAGCAAATAGTAAATATGAAAATGCATAAAAAAGAAGTTAGAGTCAAGCAGTGGCGTATTGTTGGAATTTGTACAATTACTTATTTTGTCATTAAAAATAAAAAGATGTTAGAGATTTTAGATTAATTTTCATATTACATATATTATTTTAGACGACCATAATAGTCGCAGTTCAGTTTCTGTTCAATACTTAGTTTTTCCTGAAAGAAGATGTACAGCTGTACACCTTTATTGCAGCATCAATTTGTAAGGCACCCACAACAAATAAAATTCATTTCTGTTAAAAAAAAAGTAAAAGAAAGTAAGTAAACTCAAGCGGTAATATACACTTAATATAATAGTGATCATGTCTACGTCCCAGAATAACCAGACTTTGTTAGTTTATCACCAACTTCAACTTCACAACTTTAGGAACAATCTATAAACAAAAGCTTTGTTGTAATCTTTGAACAATTAATATTTGTTCAACATTCTAGTCACCTTGTAAGATCTCCCATTCCTTCAAGAAACACATTGCATCATCGAAGAAACGCTTGTCTATATCTTTTACTAAACTAGATCCTTATAATCATTAATTAGTCTGCTCATTCATATTCACTTGTGAACTATGTATATGGTATTTTTTTTATCATTTAAGATTTGTTTACATATTATAAGTCCTAAGTAATTATACCTGGAGATTCAATAAATAATTAATTTATGATCTTTTACTAAGTTTTTAAAGCAAATTCCACATCATCTATATAAAATGTCCCCTTCGAAGCGCCCCTGTGAATAAATATTGTACTATAAGGAGGAATAAAATGAGAAAAATCTGCAACAAAAATATCAACAACTGAATTTATTGATCATGATTATTGTTGGCCGCACAGCAAGCATTATATTGTATACAGTGGAGTCGAACTGTGAAGAAGAAATTGCTGCTGGAACATCACATGTGGAGGGGATCGGTTTGAGACACTTTAACTACCTGTTGCACTTGGTTGGTTGGTTGGTTAGCTGTTTGAATGGTTTGTCGGTCTTGTAGTCAGTCGGACGCTTGATTTGTTCGATTTTCGTGCCATTGCGCAATCTTCTTAAAGTTGAGATGAGTTGACTGGTTGGTACCACTGCCGCTCTATGTTACTACTTCATTCAATATATGTACATAACTCTGTGGTGGTTCCTACTACTTCTTTAATATTCTTTTTGCTGTTGTTTTTTTATTTTTTCCTTTCTCTCGCTTATATGTATATCAATGTAAAAGCATCTCTATACTATATGTGAATGCAGATACTCGTACTTTACTCTCAGTCAATATAGCAAACTTGTATCTGTGTTTCAATTGAATTGAAATCGGAAATTCATAAATAAACTGTGAGTGTGTGCGTGTATATAAGATTTTTATTGATAAATCAAAGTGAAGTCTTCAAAAATAAAATATAAAAAAAAACACAAAAAATAATCATACAGAAATTGCATTGCATGTGGGTTGTGTTGTTGTATGAACTTGTTTTTCCTTAGCTTTTTTGATTTTGTTGCATGCCACAAAATACGCCTGGCAGTCATCAATGTACATAGTTCTATACTCATATGGATGAGTGCATTCTCTTTGTATTCATAGTACTTACATACATACATTGAGATACATTAACCTACACACTACAAATGTATTTAGATCTGATTGTCTGATTTGTTGTGTTTGTTCTGAGGCAAGCAACATTTTTTTTTTTTTTTTTTTGTAGAATCTTAAAAGTATTTTTATTTGCAAAAATCTAAAAAGAATTGTCTGTAAGTATTTGCTTAAAAATCGTTCATCTACTAAAGTGGAATTCAGGTGTGTGCACTATACATACATGTGACTACTGCAATGCAAGGGTCTACTAAGACCTACTTTTTTTGAGCAATTTATTTAAGCTTGGAAATGAAATTGAATGTTTTTAGAACACACAAAAAACTATTGAATTGCATTTGAAGTGAGATGATGATTGTAAATGAGATTACAAATATAATTTAAGTGCTAAATTCAGAAGGACCATTGATATTCAATTGAATTTATAGCTAAGGGCTGTAAAAAATTAATAATGTTGGTTTTTTGGCTAAAGTGGATATACAAAAATGTCTCTTCCATTTTTTTCTTAGAACTATCTTCCACACCTGACCTTCTTACAAATGAAACCATGTGTCTTAATAAATTAAACTTAAACATTTTTAATTTCCGTTTCCCGCGAAAAAAAAAACTCATCATCATGGGCACGTTCGTCTTTCACCTTTGAAGTGAATAAAGAATGAGTCAGTCTTACATATTAAAAAAAAAATTCACAAATATTTCTTTTACCTTTTATTTACACTTATAATCAAACGCTAATAAAATGCGCACACGCCCCATTAAAATATATAAAAAGGAAGGAATTTCAAAAATTAAATGGCAATTTCTTTATTTCGCATTCATTAATTGAAATTTGTTAGTTTGCTTTTGAATACACTTCACAATAGAGAGAATGGTAACAACACACTGTCGCCTGATGTTTGTCTCATAAAAAAAATCAGACATCAAAGATATCAGAAACTATACTCACATGATCAGAATTGCATTTGGAATCCATTTAGCCTATTTTGTTTTTCTGTTCATCTGCCCTTCTATGTGTGTCTCAATGAAACTTAAATCAGTAATACCATAATCTTTACTATCAGATCTTTTATAGTGTATCTAAGATACGAACTTTTTTTTTAGTATGCTCAGAAGTTTTTTTGGTTTCTATTGCTTTACTAAGCCTATTTGTTTCAGCCGCAATAATCGAAGAACTGCATTGCCTAAGCCCCATATGAGGCGATCATTCTTCATTAATTTTGTTGATGGGTGTACACAATTGTTTTTGAGATTCTCGAAACAAAACCCCAAAACATTTAAGGCTAGCAAAGCTCTATCTGTGTGAGCGATTTGTCCAATCTATCTATTTTCTTAGTCTTTGATGTGGCATTCAACAAGTGCCGTTCGGTGTTCCATCTAAAATCCATTCAATGTTGACTTCTTAAGCAATATTTTATATAAATCTTACATTTTTCAATGGAAAATTTCTTCAAACTACTCATTACATCAATCGAACCCGTGTCAGCAATGTCCTAAATCCATCGTGAAAATGGATTCTTCGGCTGCAGTAGTGATGTTGCTTTGGGTGAAGAAAATTTTACTTTTAGTTAAGATAATTTAGCTTTTAATACACAATGTTTTTCTCATCTTTATTAGAATGAAAATTTATGAGTGTTAAAAGAAAAATTGTCTCAATTTTGTCACCAAGATCGCGTTCAAAGCCTCGATGTAATTGAATCAATCACTTAAAATAAAATGTTTTCCATTTTTAAAGAAAGCAGACTTAATTTTAAAACAAATGTTGGTAGACTAATTTAATAAAATAAAATTTATTTAAAAATTGAACTACTTAATTATTTAATTTATTAACTCAAACACGTTATAATGTTAATTATGGGAAATAAATATTAATATAGGTAAATATAAATAAATTAAAGATTCACAAATATACAATAGTATGAAGTGTATGTAATCTTTGGTGAGATCAATGTTGGTATTATTTCTTGCTTTATTATTTATTTGAAGTCTCACCAAACAAGTTTAAATGATCATAAAAACTCACAAATGAGCTGCGATCAATTTTCAATTCAGAAAGAAACCGAAAACAAGAAAATAACAAACTTAGAGCATCAAAAAAGCAAAACAAAACATTCCTGAACAAATATTTATAATAATATCAAAAACAGTAAATTAATTGTATAAAAGATACAAAATATTCTGAGAATTTGTTTTGTTTTTATAAGATATATGTTTTGAGTGCGGTGTCTTGACAGCTTTCAAGCGCAAGCTTTAAATTAATTGCGATTTAAACGATTTTGATTGGTGATTAGCATCATTTTTTTCTTTTTGTATAAAAATAAAATAAAATTGAAAAATTGCGAAATATTCTAAATTTTATTTAATAATCTTTGGATATGTGTGTTTTTTTTTTTTAATTATTTTAAAACAGTATCTTTTTTTTTTCTTTGATTATTATTATTTTTTTTATTTTAATTTACCATTTAATTTTGTTCTTTAGTTTTATTTTCCAGACTCTGAAATTTATTTTATATTTTTCACAATCTCATCCTCTTTGGTTTCATCTGGTTTATATTTGTATTCTTTTTTTTATGAGCAAGACAAAATGAATTATGATGCGTTGCCACGCAAAATCTTAAAAGGATCATTAATAAATGTTTTGTTTTCGTTGCGCGTTCGTTTACTTTCATTTTTTATTTTCATACAATTTTTTATTATGTTTTCATTTTTCTCTGAATCTTTGCATTTGACGTATTCTTACTGCGTGCTGCGTTGCGTTGCGTTGCGTTGCGTCAAATGCCACCTTAGGGCCTAAGCATATAAGATATGAGTTTACACACTCCACAGTCAAATCGAATCGAAAGCTACTTAAGATTGTAGAGGCTCAAAGGAAGGCAGACTGACTGACGAGAGGACTGGGGTTATGGCAAGATTGAGTCTATTTTCAATGAAGAAGATGACGATGTGATGTGTTTATAACTTGGTGCTTTGGGCATTTTTCAAATGTTCAGATGTTCACTCTTTCTCTTAGTCACAGTTTTATGTTATGTTATGTTTGCCTGTATTTCTTCAGCTTAGTCTACGACATATCATCGTAAACCTCAACATGCCGCTAAAACATGCAAAATGTCACTTCATCTTCATCGCCTTCACCGCCTCAATCATCGCATTTTAATGACTTATTTTTACTTTACTTGCCAGTTTTTTATTTATTTTTTGATTTAGCTTAAGAGATTTTATTTAGTACTCATGTTAGGCAGTTGACTCAGTCAGAGTCAAAGTCAAAGTCGAAGTCAGTATACTCGTATGTAAGTAGTATTGTATTTTAATCATCAACGTTCAACGTGCGCACATGTGCCATCCCAACTTTACCATTCCATCCATGTCTCAAAGTTAAACTGACACCTAAAGGGAGAACTACACTGCATAAACTTGTCATTTATTGGTCTTTTAAATTATTGTATTTTCATTTTCTTAAAGATTTTTATGAGCTCTAGCATATGAGATACTTAATAATAAAGAAAACAGTCATATAAATTATGAAAGTATCCTGAAGCAGTTGAAAAGGATTTTATTGTTTTTCAAAAGTTTTTTGCTTGGATTATGAAACGAACTCTTAATTAGGATATTAATATATGTGTGTGTTTAAGGGGGAAAATGAATGAAGAAAGACAATCTTGAAAAGTGGAAATTGAAATATGGTTTTCCCTATTAAAATAATGAAATTTTAAAGTAGACAGAACATTAAATTCAGTTCATTGAAGCTTGCATGCCTCTCACTTTACTATTTATTCATATTTTGTATATGTTAATTGTTATTCCAAAATGGTTTTGTGAAGTTTCGTTTGAATATCTTAGAATGTAGAAAAGGTTTTTATGATAGTCATACTAAATATTTGCCCGAGTGATCAAATTTTTTTGATCAAATTAGTAAGAAATTAGTTTTAACAAAGCTTTCATCAATTTTAATTTAACAACATGGATTATTATATTAAAATTTGTTTATAACCGTCTGCCAATTCATTAAGTCATCGGATCTATACCAAATTTCATATTTCACGGAAGCTTAAAGTTTGATCTTTGCGCCTGTATTTAGGTCAAGGCAGATAATGCTGAATAGATAAATCTCCTCATATTGATCATTTGTATATATTATTGTACATTGGGAGTGCAAAGAAGTTAACCCCTTTTGAAAAAAGATGGCCCCACCAGTAAGTTATGCTTGATATTTTCATATAATATACGTTATTTCTTAAGGTTGGATATCTGGAAACATCATGACCGCATTGTTTTGCGATTTGCTATCAGCATCACATAATTTTTTCCGTGCGAATATGTCGAGCTTCAAGCAGAATAAGTATAACTTAAATAATTCTTTAATTTGGGAAAAAATGCTTCCTCAATAAAAAATGTGTGAGTACTGGTTCTGGCATTTTAAAAGCAGGGATTTTGATATCAGCGCGAAGTCTAGTAAAGTTTGAAGATACTGAGTTGGTGGCTTTATTCCAGCTAAACTCAAGAGGAGCTCATTGAAACCTTGCGAGTGACTTAAGAAGTAATTTCAAACCACCTCATGGTCATGGTCATGGTTCACAAACAAGAAAATTGTGTTCTATATGAACTGAAGACAAAGGACGTCACGTGCGAACAACTGCTCCAAAGGCAAAATCGCATGGGGTTTTTCGTGATGTGCAAACTGGATCCACTACGACAAGTAAAAGTGGAGAAAATCTTAGAATAAGCCCGGCCATGCCTTGACTTCAACGGCTAAAACGAATATCTCATGCTGTGAATTTCGGAGTGATCTACTAATCCAGCTAGCTAATCCAGCGTAACGAATCCATCAGCAATTAATGCAATTCAGGCGATCATTGAAGTTCAAATGCCAAAATATATGACAAAGTGATCTTTCGGCTACATGTTGCAAAATATGTCAAAGGAACTTTACAGATGCTTCAATGGCCTTTCTTACCTCAGTGGACGTATTTACTAGACATTGCTCCTACCGACAACCACTTCTTCTGCTCGATGAAGCATGGCCTAGCAGAGAAAATGTTGATTTTTTACGAAGAAGCCAAAAATTGGGTTGATTTTTGGATTGCTTCAAAAGCTTAAGAATTTTTTGAACGGTGAAACTCATATGTAGTCCCATTATAATGAATAGTGTCTTGACACACAATTCTCTTTGACCGATGTTGTCCCTTTTGATAGTTGATCTATGAAAATATTGTAAACTTAATATACTATTTACTTTATGAAGGGTGCAAAGTTCTTAATAAATGATTCCATTTCCATTCCATCATAAACAGAAACTCATGGCAAACCGCATTCATAGTAACTTCTTCTTTCAACTTCTTGCATACTCATACAACATACAATAATTTTTAATAATGTACAAGCACTTCCACTTACTCTCTAACATATTCTAATTCATATATGCAAATATACAAATATTTATGTATGTAGTATATTTTTCCAATAATAAATATTCAAAAGCAAAAACCAAATGAAACAAAACCAGAAATACCAGTAAGCTTAGCAGAGCAAGTACTAAAACAACAACAAATAATGTAAAACTTCCGCCTTAGAAATTCAATTAAACTAATAAATTTTCCATTATCCTTATCGATGGCAGCAATAGCAGTAAAAGCAATACAGCAACAGTATCACAAGCAATAATATCATAGGGACTTGACTAACAAATTTGGCTGGGAGGTGGTGAAGTTGAGAAGCAGAAGCAACTCTTTGAAAATTTAAATGCGACCAAAGTAAACATTAGCATACTCGTATATTCAACAACAACAACAACAATAACAACAACAACACAAACAACATTAATAATAACAACAGCAAATACATCAATTGATGCAAAATCAGTAGTAGCAGCGTAAGGACAACAAGGACATCCCCACACATACATACTATATACAAATACATAAGAAAATAGCAACAATTTGCATAAATTAAAACTTAAAATCAACGAACGCACAACAACACATTAAACAAAAAAAAAAAAAAAAAAACATCAAAATAAAATAAATAAATAACGAAACAAACGCCCATCCGCCCATATGATGGAATTAAAGGGGGCATGGTGCGGTATAGTGTCTATGTATAGAAGCGTATGAAGAGGGTCAAGAGCAAAGTGCAAATTGAAAAGTTGCAAATAAACCAAGTGAAAAAAGTTGTAAGGCTGAATGGATGCATTTGCATTAAAGGATATACGAGTATTGTACCACCATACATACTACAGAACCGGTGAAAAGAGGCGAATGGTGGTCGTCACATGGCAAACTGCGTGTCAAAGTGTCAGCATGAGGGCATCTCATATGAAGAAGGACTCAGCATCCTAGACCAAATTAGACTTTGCCCTCTTCTTCATGTGGAATGGGTGAATGCAAAACCAACCAACCAACCAAGCAACGCATGTTCTTTTTAAATTCAAACATATTAAAGGACGATGACGGACAAAAACGAAGCCTTTGCTATTTTGCATGAGCCAAAAACCAATGGCAATAGATGAGAATGTGGATGGGTGGTGTGACAGCAGACGCTCAAGGGCTGCAGTAAATCCTGGCAAAAGGTGATGAGAATCGAAATATGGCGCAACCAACGGAGGCAACTTTAGACACACATCCACCCAGGAATCAGGACATGTTTGTTGTTGTTGATTGTTATTTGTTATTGTTGAGTGTTGTTGCTGTTGCTGTTGCTAGTGTTGTTGCTGTTCTTTGCATGATGCCTGCAATAGCAGGAGCACAAACACGTAAATTAATCTGACAAGTGATACTTCTGCCCTGAAGCTTAAACATCAACATCAACAGAAACAACAAGTCCTACAACAGAAGCAGACCAGAAGAGAACATAGCAGGACACTCGCCATATGTAGTCACCGCAACGCATGTCAAAATGTCGGTGCATGAGTGCAAGACAATACAAAATAGAGAGAGTGTATGACAAAGCATAGCCAAAGAAAGACAGGCAAAGGAAAAAAAAACCCAAGATCTCATAAAGTGAGGCTGTATAATAGTCACTGGCAGCAGGAGCAGTCTGGACAAAACTCAAAGTAAAGCTTCACTTCCGTCACTGACTGACTTTTTACTTTCTCATTTATGTTGACAAAGCTGTTGCTGATGCTCCACTTCTTGCTGTTCTGTTGTACCTATAAAGGAACCATCATCATCTGAAAGGCACAAATGTGGGCGTAATAGATGCCACCAAAACTCACTTTCATTTGTTCATTATTCTGCTGTCCACTCTGTTTTGGTATTTTATTTACATACGACAGCTACATCGTACGTATGTATTTTACTTATTTTCCTATGTAATTTGTATTTTCAATTTTCCTTCATCTTTGCTCCGTCTTTCATTAAAATGGGGTTTGCTTACTTGTCCTTGCCAACTTTGGTGTTTTTAAATCCTTGGTAAGTAAGTAGTGTTGGTCTTCTTCTAACTGTAGTTGCTTCATTTGGGTCCTGAGTCTTTTGTCCTTGTTGTTTATTGATTTTACAACGCATGTTTTATAGCCTTCAGACACAAAAAGATACAGAGAATTCACAGGATTCTGGACTCTATTATGAGGGATTTATATACAATATTAATACTCTTCACGTAATGAATGAAGTATTATATTGTATTTTTGCCATGAAAAATTCATGCTCTTTTTAGACAAAGTTTTTTGAAGTGAAACTTCTTTAGCGAATGTAAATCCAAAACTTATGATAATGAAATGTGACGAAAATCAAACTTTGACGATGTTATTATTATATTAGAGCTAATTAGGCAAATAGAATTGGAATGTCTCAGGGGCGTAGTGGTAAGAGTGTAGGACTTGCAAGCCGAGGGCGTGGGGTTCGAGTCCTGCACTGAGAATCTATTTCATTTTTTTATTTTTGAACTGAAACTTCTTTAGCGAAGGGGAGTAAATTCAAAATTTATGGAAGTGAAACTTCTAAAGTAGATGGTCAAACAATAATACAGAATTTTGTAAACCAAAAAATATGAAAATGAAATGTGACGAAAATCAAATACAATTGAAATGTCTCCATGGCGTGGTTGTTAGAGAGTAGGACTTGCAAACTCAGCGCGTGGGGTTTAGTTAATTCTTTTTCTCTTATTTTTGTTTCTTCTTCATTACTCATATGAAATTGACTTAAATGAAGTTATCTAAAATGAACAAGTAACCCTTTCTTATTAATAGATAGTTTGAAATTTATTTGGGAACTGCATCTACAATTGTTTAGTTTTCTTTTATTAACCAATATCATCAAACGTATTTTTGGTGAAGATAAACTGCCCTTGTTCCGTGATTAGGCGCCGTTTTTCTCGCGATACACTTTCAATTTCCCTAGCGCTTCCTCCATGAACGTTGGCAATAATTAAAAAATTCTGATCTAACTCACGAGATTTTCAATTAGCAATTAATATTTTTCGTCCTTGCTTACAATTCCAAAAACCTAAGATAGAAATATAAATTACAACATCGATAATTCAATAAAATAATCATAGAAAGCTAAGATAAAATTACGGAATATAAATTTAAGAACATAATCAATTAATCGTAAATAAAATTAAAACACATCAAATTAAGACATTATTTCTAATAATAAATAAAATATTTATTTTAAGGCAACAATTTTCTACAATAAAATTATTCAGTAAGGGAAAAAATCACCCCAATTTCAATTCTGATTCTCTTCTCATGTACTAAGTAGTCTAAGCAAGTCGAATTTCTTAAGTTTATCCATTTCAAGCTTCAAGGATGTTAAACAAATATAATCACTCAAGTGTGTCAACTTTTTACTCTTCAATATCAAGTGATGTCGTGGCTTCAATAACCGTGACACGTGTCGCAAGTAAACATTTTTAGGTAAATATTTTTACAATTCTTCAAAATTACTTGCAAAAACAAAGACAATAATGAAAATTGTGTGTTTACACAAGAAAATCAAAATTGCGGTTTTATTGAAACTTTAACGAAATTTTCAGATTTCAGTTCTGTTTAACTAGAGATTTTGAGATATATATAGAGATATAAACTCTTAACCAGATCCCTTTACATAACATGAAATGAGCTCATTGTTCGTGCTGAATCATCATCATCATTATATTTGATGCTACAAGGTTGGGTTTTCAGCGCAATGAAGGCTAGGCCGAATTTCAGCCACGATGGGTTATACCGTCCGTACTCGGTAGCCAGGATGCACCAACGTGTAGATAAGGTTGGCGGTTGAATAGGAGAGGCTTTATGTATGCATTAATATCCCATTACCATCTTGCTGAATATAGCAGCCAAAAATGCACTTGATAACTTTTTATGAGGATCCAGCAATGTTTTTTATTGTAAAGGAAATCTTAAAAAAAAGGTAAGCTATGAAATTTTCTTACTCTTGGTAGTAAGTTGTTGCTTCGCTTGATATGAGTCTGCCAGTTCAGGTTGGCCTTCGATCCTTTCAATATATTAAGAAAGGCTATAGATTTGATCAATCAAGAAAGTAATGTGAAAAGATTCTTAGATGTAAACACAATTTTCCAATACCCAACCCATTTGTTTAAATGAAAATTAATTTTTCCAATTTGTTTAATGATTTATGGTCCAACATATTTTACTATTTTTAAAATAAAAATTTCCAAAATCCTTTCCATGGTGCAAAATTCTTTATTGTCCACTTAGTGCAATAATGAATAATCATCTGAAACTTGTTGAGGAAATATAATGCAAGTATTATAATATATAGTATAATATATTCTATAATTATACCATAATCACCATTCATATTAAAATAGGTCTAAATGAAGTAGCTTCTTTGAAAAATTATCAACTCCTTTCAGTTTAAATTAATTGCGGAAGGATAATTGTTTTCAATTACTAAGAGTTTTCTTTACAAAATACGCATAAAATTTGCTGATAACCATAATGACAGTTCATTAAACACTTCACTATGTGCGTGTGTGTGTATAGAAAGACATATGGGGTATAGTATTGTAATTTTTGGGGTAACCCTCTATAATGATGACCATCACAACAGCAAAGAAATAAGTAAAAGAGAAAATAATGCGACACTCGAATGTAAATTTAATATGAAAATAAAATTTACAATTTGAAAATGCAAAATAAATTAACGCGTTTGCAATCACAAAAAGGAGGGTTAACCAAGGGACGGGACCAATTTGATGTTGGCAACTGTACTTTTGTATACTACTATAATGCACTAAAATTGCACATTACAATAAGAACAGCAACAACAACGATAACAACAAAAACTTTTAACAAAATAAAGTGAAATATTTGCAAATAACCCTCGTGAACTGACATTTGCTGTTAATTTATTTCGTATTCGACGAGAGAATTTTTGTATGTATTGTACATACGAGTGAGTATATTGTAGAAGGACAAGACTATAACGACGAGAACATGGATAACAACAAAATTTCAATATTTTGCTTATTGTTGTTATTGCAGTAGATACTCGTATTGTTCTTGTTATTGTTGTTGGTTGCCGCACATTTCCTTTAGTGCAACTGATTAATTGCAATGGAGTTTTTGGAGAGTTTGAGCTCTCAAGAGTTGGTAAAAGGCCGCAGACAGGACAAACCTACAGACACAATACTTGTTATGTAGTATTGTAGTATAAAGGACTTGGCCAAGCCAAGCCAAGTCAAGCCAACCAAAGTATAGCTTTTGATGTCCTTACTCTGTATATACTTATGTTGTACTGTGTTTGATGGTATGTGAGTTTCTGTTTGGTGCCTTTAGTTTATTAAATTCGTACTTAATGCAAGCATTATTAGAAATGTACACCATGTCGCGGTAGCAAACCTTCAGTTTGACGGCATTACTTGCTTCATGTTTATGCAAAGTGGTCGTCGGTCGATCCGCAAGGAGGCTATATCCGAGGTTGTTGGCCACCCACCTTATTTTTTGTTAAGCAACCGTAGCAGGAACAGCAGCAGTTGCACCTTTGATGTATGCGTCCACCACTTTCATCATTTGGCTTTTGCCATTTTTCAATCGCACCCTGTAGAACAAATATCTCCACCAGCAGCAAATCATTCCACTTCACTCTACTGTGCCCCTGATGAAGTCGAGTCAAGCTAAGGACCAACTACAACTAGCTGCTATGATGACTCAACTCAACTCCACTCAACTCTGATCGACCACTTTGAATTCTACGCAATGTCGACTTTTACTCTTCAGTTTAGAAATTGTAAGTGCGGGTGCGGGCGTGGACAAACGAACGAACGAACGTTAAAGGGTGCCCTACTTGACCTGACCATTTGCTGTTGTTGACGTTGTTCCCACCGCTACCTGGTAATCAGTCCGTCACCAGTCGACTTCTTCATCCACAACTTCATTTTCATTCGCTTGGCAGCTGTTAAGTGTTTTGTTTGAGCTCTCGCAGTTCTTGCTGTTGTTGTTTATTTTTTCTGATTAACTTTATGGCGTGCAACAATTACAAAAGCAAAAATAAAAGAAAGATGAAAAAACAGTATTGCGTTGAACGTTAAAAAGCTTCCTCCATCCATCCATGCCATCACATTCTATCGCATCACATCACATCACATCGCATCGTATCGTGGTTATTTGTGTACGGTTTGTAACGATGGCTTGGTAAATTTGCTTTCGAATTGATTTAAAAGCATACTTTGAGGCGTAATGGCTGGCAATTCGCTACAAACTGATGTTGTTATAGTACTTACTTTACATTGATTCGACAGCAGTCGTTTAAAGATGTCCAGACATAGATACTATTACAATATTATTACTTGCCATTTCTTTCTACATTGTAGCTTTGGAAATGCAAAAGTATGGTAAAATTCACAGAAAATAACAAAACGAGTTGGTTTGAATTAATTCTTATCTGTACATAAATTTTTTACTAGCAAAAAAAAAAAAAAAGAACCATGAAAAGAAGAAAGATATCGAACTACAAGTTTGTATAATAAAACTACTTACTAGGTTTTGTAGAACTGCTATAAAATCTTCACTGCAAGGTCTTTGTTTGTTTAGTATTTACAGTGAAGAAAATTCTTTTTGCCAGATACGAGGGTCATTCCATAAGTAACGAGATAAATCAATTTAGCTTAGAAACAGGTTGTTTAATCAATACAATAGTTTCAGGTCATCAACTTGGCATCATTACATTTTGTTTCTCAACAGCTGTTATTGTTGCAGAGGGAATCGAATATAGTGAATTCCACTAAAGAATGTTGGAAGTGTACGGGAATAACTGATTGAACAGTTCAAACGTTTCCAAATGGGTACAACAATTCAAATGTCTACAATGAGCAACAAAGTGGACGATCGGTTGAAGCTGCAACTCTTGACTGAAGGCATGATTTTGCTTCCCCCACATGCTACACATTTGACTAAAACAACTTTTCAAAAATTGGGGTGGGAAAAAATCTTCCATATCATCCCTACAGTTTATCAGTCTATTAATTTAGAGCCCTAAAAGATTCTGTACGGATGAGACATTTTCGATCCAATGATGAAGTTTTTTTTCTGATTTTTATCAGCAGCAAAAGTGGCTTTGAGATGAACCCAAAGAATTTTATGCCAGAGGTTTATACAAATTAGAAGAACGATGGGACAAGTGTATAAATATTGCTGGGGACTATGTTAAAAACTAAACAAAGTTTACTTATTTAATGATCCTCGTATTTAGGCAGTTTGAGTTCTTGTAAATAACGTTTTAAAATCCTCATAGAGAAATCAACAATAATATTATTTTAAAAATTGATGGGTGAAGCTGCAATGCTTGAGAGTTTTAACTGGACTAGGATTGTGGTCCACCTGGAACTATAACGAACATATATTAAATATTTTGTTTCTTGTTAGTTAAGAGATTTTCATTCCCCCAGATGGTAAAGTTGGTGTTTGAGTTCGATCTCGTTTTCAAGTTGTTAATATGATTGTTGATGGATTACCTGGTATTTGTGATCTTCTGACATTGTTACATCTGATCAAACTCTCAGTTCAGAAGTTACGAAATTCAAGTTGAATCATTAGTACAACATTTTTACCATTACTTTGTTCATTTAAATACTTTTCATGAGGCAGGAATGCATCACCATAAGCATCAAAAACATTGATTAGTGACTAGTTTCCAATACCACTAAGTACTATGCACTCGAATTCTGTAGTTGTTCCCTACTTTATCTAACAGATCTACGTCTCTCATAGTAGGCTCTCAAAGCTTCATACTATGAAATGGGACTTGAATTCCTTGATTTGTAATTACGGTATCAGTATTCTATAGAACATCTTTTTTGAATGATAAACGAAATCACTGTATCCACAAGCGTTTTTTTTTTTTTCTCATCAAGAAGTCTTCATTAAAGGCACAGTGGAGATTCGCATCCCGCATATTGTCCAAGGGACGAAATAGCTTAGCTTTCACCAACTGAAAATTAGATTGTGAGATGTGTAAAAGTTGTAAAAAGAAACAGCAGTCTCACCGTGATCATAGCACATGTAAAAGTGACGAAAACGACGACGAGACACAGATACCAATAATCATATTTAGTTGGAAGATTGTCTTACCAATGATAATGATTCACAAACAGATATAAAATACTTAAGCGCCCCTCCGTTCTACTAAAAAATTACTAAGAGTTTATAAATGAAAACAATTCCGAAATCGGAACTCACAATGTGAACTATGAACTTTTGCATTCACATATATTGTAAACAATCAAATTTTTTTAAATTTATTCTTTCAATTAATAATTGTATTTTCTGAAAATGAATTTCTTATTTGAAAGAAACATTCTTCCATTTACTCGAACAATGAAAATTATATTAATTATCATCATCATTATTACGCTTGCGATGCGTTAATCAATTTAAAAATACAAATTTGCATATTAATTTACTCAGAAAGAATGAAAAAAAAAAAAAAAATGTGACAACAAAGCAATAAGATGAGTGAGTTGGTTAAAAGTAAGTAAGTATCTGCAGGCTCTGTAATAATTCATTTTTTGCGCACTTGCACTTTGCATTATTTGCTTTTGAAGGCGCGTATATTCAGAGTTTGAAACATTCGTTTCACCACTTGACCGAACGATATGCCTCACTCACATAATGTTTGCCAATTTGTAAATATAGTAAACAACATCAGCAAAAGAACAAAATTGATTAAAACATCACGTAATCGTAATTTTTTCGCTTATTATAAAGGGAAAGAGGAGAGATAGGAAAGATGTGGTTGTGTATGAAATTGACTGGAGAATGGCGCCAATGTCACTATGGATAATAAGCAATGAAGATCGTTGGGACTGCGCCGCCTTAACATACCATTAGAGACATGTATCACTTGTACACAAGATTTTGTAAAGAAATTCTCACATGTTTACACTAAATTCATTAAAATTGGTATATTACATTTTATATGAAGTTTGTACAATAATGTTAAAAATATTTATAGTAATCCAAGTAGATTTAAGCTATAAATCTCGTTTATCAATTATGTTTAGGTTGAAAACAAACCCATGCCAAATTATTCCAATTTGTTATTCTTGAAATGTATAAATTGATTCGGTATTCATCAAAAGTAATTCATCTACATAAGAGTATTTATAAATTTGCATTCAACTCAATTGGGATTTTAGCTTCGAATGAGTAGTTTTTCTGGGAATTGCGACGCCGTCGTTGGTTGATTTTGTTTCAGATTCTGATTCATATGAGTATGAACCGCATGTAAGTTCCCCTAATGAATGTTAATTAATTCAGACAGAGTGAGCAACAGCAATTTTTATTTCTATTTGATCTATTAGAGTTTTTATATTAAAAAAATTTTTTTTTATATTGAAAATAAGCAAGTAAAGAAAACTTTATTGTCAATTTAATGCGAAGAAGAATCAACAAAATTTGTATGATTCATAAAGTGTTTCATGTGGTGTTTTTGTTTTGGTTTTATGTATTTTGTTTTGTCTCATATCAAATTGTGTCAAAAAATTATAATTTAAGAGTCTTCGGACCAACGACGACTTACAAAATAAAACCAAGCACAAATCTTATCGCTATCACCATAAATTTTACACAAAATTTAAATAAATTTTGCTTGTAGTCAGTTTAAGTTGAGAAAGAGAAGGATTAATTCTTCAATTTTTGTGGAGTCTGAAAGAATGAATTACTATACCAAATGATATATGTAAGTATTTACATACAGAGTTTTTGTAGATTTAACGGGTTTAAAAGAAAGAAATTACAAAAAAAAAAGAAAGATTATATAAGAATCGCAAAGGGAAAAGGGTTTGTCTTTAAATGCAGACTTCATAAATTTTACTTTTACGATTACATGACAAAATGACAACAAAAAATTCTAAAGAAATAAAATTAAGAAAAGAAATCATTTGTCTTTTGTCATCAGAAAATGTTGGACAGGTTTACTGCTTTAACTGGTAACTTTTTAACAATTAAATTTACTTTTGTTTTATTTTGATCTTGAAATTGTTAAGAATTTAAGAAATGCTTGTCTTAATTTTTTTTAATGGAAGTTGTATATATTTTTATATAGAATATTATGTACTTTACACTATTGATAAATGTTTTAACTTACTTTTCATCAAAGGAAATAAAATGGAGTTAACTAAATCATTTCCATAAGCGAGGTTTATTCAAAAAAGTAATTTGTTGCAGTTATTTGTATTTGTCCGATTTTCGGAATGAATCTTTGTTGTGAACATCTTTTAGAAATAGTTATTCCTATCATCAACTGTACTAAAAATTCAAATAAAGCGAAGCGACATATTTTTGTATAATAAGTATTATAAGCGATTCCATGAACGCCATGATATTCTTCAATGCGATAAGCACCAGTGGCGCCCCAGCATATATCAACGGGCATTGACAAGTTCCGGAACTTCACTTTTTTCAACTTATTTATAAGTTATCTTCCTCTGTATAGATCACATACTCGTGTGGTCATATATACTGATGATATAAAACATTGCCTTTCATTTAATGATGATTTTTCCCATCTTAGACAGCAAGAAGATCAGTTAAATCTAATGACCTTTCTGTTTTTTTTGATCCTAAGCTTTGTTTTAATCGACACATTTTCACCGTCGTTAATAAGGCAAAGAATGTATTTGCTTTCACAGAGATTATTTTTATTTCTCTTGTGCAACCACTCCTTCAGTATTGTTCTTGCATTTAATCACCGCAATATAAAAAGCATCAACATCAAATTGAATCGGAAGCAATTCTTTTTATCCTTCGTGGACTCAACTAGATCCTAATTACCGTTTGCCATCTTACTCTGATAGGATCCTTTACATGAGTCTTTCATCTTTTGCGCTCTAGGGATTAATTTTCTTTATAGATTGTCCTTATCTCTTACTTCAGTTTATCTATTACAATATATCCCCAGTCTTTCTAAATAAAATTGTGTCCCCTTAGCCCTGCATAGATGCGCCAACAACTATGTTCTATGTGATAACAAGTTCTATTACGCGCTCATCGTCTTTCACTGCCTTCGTGAATCGGAACACTCTATATGTTGGATAACCCATCCTGATCTATCTCGCACCAGTTTGATTACATCTTTCTGACCACACATGGGTGTGAGGAGAGGTTTAGCTTACTATTTTGCATATAATTTTTAATAATTTTTTATAATTTTTAAAGATGTTTACACATTCAAAATATTTACTCAAATTGTTTTGTACTCATTCTATATATTGTAGATTGTTTTGTTGTCTGACAGTGTACATATGTGATGTATTCATTTATTTATTTATTATTCTATTTCTCTGTCAGCATTCGATTGACTCTATTTGACTTTAAGGTTGTTTTTTTGTATCGCATGAAAGCGTAAATCAGATTTGCAAAAAAAAAAAAAAAATCATTCATTTAATGTACTTTGACAAATAAATAAATAAATTCTATTGAGCGAGAATCAGTTGAGATTTTTATAAAAGGCTTTTGAATTGTAATGTTGGCTTTGATTGCTACAATATATTTGGTTAAAACAGACATTTGTCACACAGTTAATATTAAATAAATATTTTTTTTTTTTTAAATCTATACAACACTACAACTCTAGTATACATAGATTCTTGCTTCATTCAGTTAGTTTACATTGTTTCGCCTCTATAAGCTTTGAAATGATAAAGGACTAGAAGATATTTTTGGTTTAACCGAACAACAAAAATTATATTTTTATTATGTTTTACAATTTTTACATTTCAATTTGGTTCAGGGGTAATCAATCTACTCAAAAGTAAAGTTCTTCTTATTTTAATTAATACCGAGATATGTTGATTTGTGATTTAGATTTATTTTGAGGTTGAATTAATTGAGCTTCACTTAAATTGTTTAATTAAGAAAATGGGTTAATCGAAATGCTTTATTTTTCTAGAAAAATAACTAATCAATTCTATAGAAATATATGATGCAAATATGATCATTTTATTGCAATTTTGCCTTGTATTTAATACATAAAATTTAATAAAATAAACCACTGCGTATGAGTTATAAATTTTATAAGGAAAATATCATTTTGTTAATAAATAGAAAATACTTCTTCTGAGGTAGAGAAAAATTACAAGAAAAACAAGAAAAAAAAAAAAAATCTATGAAAATTTTCAACAGGAAATTGAACTCTCTTTTGCAGACGACTAAGCAGAGGCTTTTGCAAACATGTCAAGTGCAAAATTTATATTTAAAGTTACTGCGAAGGATCGACAAGTTGTTTATATACAAAACATGTCTACAAGTAGCAAAGAAGAGATTTTCAAAGGATACACGTTTAAGTCAAGGCTAAGAAGGTTGCTTACAGATTGCGAGCTGTAGGCAATCACGAGAGTCGAGATAAATATAGAGAGGAATGGAGAAAGAGGAATGGATATATGTAAAGATGAAAAATTCAAAGAAACTTTTACTGAAAAGTGTCGAAACCCTCAAGAGTCTTGTCCAATACAATATACAACAAGCAAGACTAAGACATAAAGGAAATGTGTGTGCGTGTATTGGGAAAGTAAAGTAAAGATGCCAATGATGGCATCTCGTTGACATTGACATCGTCGTCGTCGCCATTACTTTGACAATTTAAACTTCCGGTTTGTCATTGGCAGCCACATTTATTTTATTTTTGCCAATCTACCTTCTCTCAGCTCCCGTTTCTTTAGTACAAATATGAGTTGTTCTTCATGTGATATTCTAAAATTGTCTACTAGTATTTCTATTTATTGTTATGCAATGCATGTAAGGAACTCACTGCGTTCGCATTAGTATGTGTCTTAACACCTTTGAATACTTTTCTATATCGTCTGGCGATGTTGTGTAGTCTTTGGCTACTTACGATGAAAAGACAACAACATCGCCAGACGACAAGCTTAGTGATTGAAGATCCATACGCGTGTGAAATGTGTATGGATTTTAAATTTGTTGGCGCTTCAAAATTTGCATATGTTAGATTTGCTAGCAGTTTTCCTTTTAGTCAATGGATTTAGCTTTTAGCTTTACAATCAAACCAGTTCGTACCACAATATTTACTTGTACTCGTACGGTTTAAGGTTTGTCATCGTTTTTCACACTTAGATTTACGCGTTGTTTACATGTTTGACAACAAAATGCTACTTAGGGATTTGTTTCTTAGTAGTCACTTAGAACTAAGCGTTTTAAAAAAATATCCTTCATTTTGTTTTTTAATGATGTCTGCATTTGATTTTTATATATTATTGTATATACAAGTACTTAAGTGAAATACTTTAAAGATATGTATCTCGGAATCAAGAAATTATATAAATTAAATTATGAATTCACAATGGAATGGGGAAAATAAATCCATTACTTTTTAGTTAATATGATTTAGTATGTTATAAGGCATATAGTGTTCGTCACACAAGTTTTCTATTGAGCTTATTAAAAATGTAAGATTCTCCTCTAAGAAATCATTGTAATTCGTAAATGGTTGATTCATTCGGGAGGTAAAAGATGGAGTTCGGATAGGAACGAAATAGGTACCTTCTACAATTTCTTTTTGTTTTTATAATGGCGAAAATTTAAACAAGTCGGCTAAAATTTTGAAAGATGTTTTTGGTCTCAATTTTATCTCAGCCAATAAATCACAATGTTATTTTCGGCGGTTCCGTTTCGGAAATTTCGACGTAATAGATGCATCTCCCATATGTGGACCATCGTGTAATGATGCGATTATATCATGGGAATGACTGAACTGCTTCCTTATGGCCAAACAATGAACCTCTATTGTCGATAAATGGATAATACCGATTGCCCAAAAGCGACCAGAATTTACTAATAGAAAAGTCGGCATATTTCACCGAGGCAGCCTCAGGCACCAGGAACTTCAATAATGATTCGCTGGCAACTCGCGGAAATGGGTTGGGATGTTTTAATGCATCCACCTTAAAGTCAGAGAGTAACACCCCTTTTTATCATTGCAAAATGTTCTTGGTGGCAAAGAGATCGCTTCAATTGAAGATTGCGAAAATCGTTTGGCTGAGTTTTCCAGCAGGAAGGATCCGTAGAGCCACTCTCCACAATCACAATCAAAATGAACAAAGTGGGTCATATTTGACACAAATCGGATAACCCTAACCATACTAAATAAAACTTCAAATTAGGGTACAAATAATGGATATTTTGTTTAGTCAAAAATTTCCACATTATTCCTTATATTCTGTATTTCTTTCTATAGTTCATTTATTATATGAACTTTATCCAATCTATATATAACCAAGTCTTTCTTTATATTAATAGTGTGTGTAATTTTTGGTTGTTGTTCTTGTCAGAATTGTATGCCGCCAACATTATATGGGTTCTCTCTCTCCTGGATACGTGGAATGTGATCTATTGGTATCAATTCGAACTTTTGTCAATGTCAACAACATTTTTATTATTTGCTAAAACACACAAGAAAGTTGGGTTAAAATGAACGAACAGAAAGCAACTGAGTTGTATAGCACTGAGTTTTAAGAATTTTAAATGGCATAATAAAACTAACAGTATAGTAAAAATGGATACACGTAAAAACAAAGTGGACAGCATGAAAACCTTCTCTATGAAGAAGTACATAAATGTGCAAACTTTCATGGTGATCGCTCCACCGGTTTCAGAGTTTAGCAATGTCAAACTATTATTTTCGTAAATTTTTATATATTGTATATAAATAATTCAGTAAATATCCAGGGAATGTAATTTAAATTGATCACGTAAGTGACTTATAATTTTCCTTTTAAGCGTCAATTATGATAATCAGTTATTTGAATCAGTTAATTGGATCAGTACGCCTTGGTATAATATTAAAATTTAATGTATGATGATTTGTTCGCATATGTTTTATTTAGGAAAATTGTAGGTCAAGACGAACGGCATTGCTTCTTAGACTTAAAATATTCACAAACTACGTCGTGATGTATATTAAGATATCTTTAAAGTTCAATAATCGTGGATAATATTCTGCATTTTGCCAGTGTTTACATTGGTCGATAAAGTAACACGGATCAAACTAAATTTTTGCAATCACTTGGATGTTGTGTATGAATTGAAAGCTTATGTTTTTGATAAAGCAGAATCATTTAATAATCTTTTTTACATTCTCAATATTTGTGCCTGTTTGTAGCACAAACTATTGGGTCTTCATCTTATCTAATAAACCGATTTAATGCTTACTTTATTACTTCCATCTATTTTCGCATATCCTCTTCACTTTTTTCATTTAATCATCTTAACAATTCTATGTTTCTAAACAAACCTATTCAATTTTGTTCCATCTAAACTTTACCCTATCTGATTATTGTATTTATATATCATTTATCATTCACATTATATCAAAGTTTTCTGTTTAACTTTTGTCTAATTTGTTTATATTTTTGCTCTGCTCCAATATCTTTTAAGAAATCTCAAGCACACAATGTTTTCAGAATGATTTTTAAAACCCAAAACCCAATGAAGCATGTGATCCATAATAAATTTGGGCCACAAAAGTATCAACAAAAAAAAAAAAAACAAATATAAAAAATGTGTCATATTTTACATTTCAAAAGGAAAAATGATTTATTTAAGTCAAGTTTACACATAACCATATAAACAGGACTATACATTTTCATATTAAGCTAAGTAAAAAAAGAAGTACGAATAACTTATAATATTCACTGAGGCATTTCAAAAGTGAGTCCCACAAGGACAAAATGAAGCTTAGCTAAGCATGGCATAGCATAGCACAAATAGTGATGGACACATGCAAGCAATTAGGTTGGCTTGACAGACGATTTTATAAAACCAACACCCACCCAGCCATAAAACCACTCACGGACCAATTCCTTTTACAAATCTACAAACATGTGTGTGTGTGTGCTTCTTTCTTTGTAGCTTCAAGTTAAATGCTGAAAAAAAGTCATAGAATGACTGGCATCCAGGACAAGATGGTAAGGCAAGCAGGAAGGCTGACTGTCATCTGAGACAATCAGCAGTCATAAAGTCCAAAGTCTGAGTCTGTCCAGAACAAATCTCGGAAAGCACGCCAGCTAGAAATTAACAACGTAAATGCCACGCCCACATTGTCGACCACAAAAACGCCGTAAAGAAAACTAAGAAGGATGGATGATGGCGACTACGATGACTCCAATGACGACGATGACTGAGAATAAGAGAATTGATAGTAAAAAAACTGCCCAAAGGCGAAATGTTGAAATGTAATGTGAGCATTTTCCAAGTGATTCTCGTTTTTTGTGTGATGTGGACATACGAGTGAGTGAGTTGGTGAATGTACGATTGTGTGGCCAGAATGGTAGCATAAAAAATGTAGAAACTTTCACTATAAATGCATCCAAGCGTTAAAGTCAACTTATGGTAAGCTTCAAGGAAAAGAAAAACTCTTCAAAAAAAAAAATAATAGAGAAAAATACAGGAAAATGACATGTTGAGGGAGTCATCAATGTATGGAGCAGAACAGTCAGTGATGTACAGACAAGAATCTGATGAAGATGATGAAAATGTAAATTGACATTTTCGAGTGCACGATTGAGCAAATGAGCACAAAAGTATAGTAAAAAAAAAAAAAAACAGCAACACGAAAGGATAAACACAAAAAATTATTGCATGCTTCAAGGCACAAGGAGCGTGTAGTTCCTTCTTTCTATGAAATTCTTACTCTACGCATGAGTGCACTTTCTCTCAATCTACTTACAGAACTCTCACTCTATATCCGTGCCTTGATTAGCATGTATTCAAGGCAAAATGAAAAGGAAGTTGATAACAAAAATGGTTTGAATAAATAGAAGACAATAGAATACTAGAACATACAAAAAGAAAAGAAAAACAAAAAACACTTGCTAACCATGTTGAAGGACAACGCGATTTGCATCAGTTACTATGCAAGATTGTACATACACACAGTGAGGTTTAAGTAAGCGCATCTATTTTCAAATTAGTCTGGCAAGTTATGATTGGTGGCCATGCTCATAGTAGCTATTTTATATACATTCATACTTGTATGTTGCTGAAGTTAAGTCTTCATTTAATTAATTTTGACAGGATTATGTAGATACTAAGGTATCTTTTAATTTAAGAGAATTAGCAACTTTAATTGCTCAATAGAAATGTTATATCAGACTTAAAGCAACTTATGATTTGTGTGGAATATTGTTAAGAATTTTAGTTTCTTAAATCAGTCAGCAAGTGGTTAGTCATATAAAAGTGTGTAGGTGGGCGGCGTGCAACAGATGCAGTGTGCAGGCTTCTTCTGGCTGTTGCGATACCAGGGCTTCCCGCACCCTGACAGTACTTGCCGGTCCTTAACAGCTCTTTGGCTTCTTGGGAGTGATATGATCCAGTAATTCTAGAGCCTTGAAATTTACGTAGTTAATGAATATAGATTGGGCACTTAAACCATTTAAATTTCAGTTCGATAATATAAAAAACAAAAAGATTTTTTAATAAGAAAATGAATCGTAGGGGAACCACGGGATCCTAGTATCTCGAAATTTACCTGGTTAGTAAATATGGATCAGATCCTTTTTTTTTAAGTAAAGTTCTGTTAGGAGTTACCCATCTTAATGGGCCGATTCGGCTGACTACGACTCTTGTAAAATACATATTTCAAATTTCTAGCTCAATAACTGGGGGAATACATAGTTTGCATATATAAAGAGAATATGTGTATATATACTTTATGAAGTCTCCGATGACTCCTTCTGTGTGTAACAAATTTTATAACAAACTGCTTTCATCAAACAAAATAAAGCACAAATTGAAGTTCCAATTACTTTCTCAGCTATCACATTATCCAAATTATGAATCCAAATGTGTTTACTAGTATTTTCAGGCCAGCAAAGAAAAAAGTGTAGGGCAAAATATAGCCAATACTAAAATCATAGCCCCAATAAGCGAATATTTAATGTCCAACGAGTTTACAAAAAAGAGCCACCATAATGTTAGAAAGGACTATAAAATTTATACATCTCTGATGATAATAAAATATAGTCTTTAAATTTCAACTTCCATTTAGTTTCTCTTTCAATCTGCTGTCCATTACACAAATAATCATAAATCCTGCATAGAAAGAAACTCTTAGCAAACCTCAAAAACTTTCACGTTCAACAAACCAAATCACCCATACAAATTGAAAGCTTACCAGCATTCATTCAACTATTGTGCCTCTTTCAACAAATATAAACTTGCGGAAAAAAAGCCTAAAAGTATGCTAAAACATTCTAAAGTCTTAAAAACCACCATCTTGAGTCATAGAAATCGAAATCAATGAACGAAAAAACACGAACATGTCGATAATGACGATAACAAAGTCTAAGTCAACGAACGAAAGAAGCGAATTTGAAGTTGAAAATAAGCTAAACGCTGAAGAAATAAACGAAGTGGTGCATAGAATTGGTCGAAGCACGCGCTACTATTTTGTGGTGCTCTGAGGCTAATTTCACTATTGTTATGTGTTCGTTAAGGCAATCAAAATACCCTACAGAAGTAACAGAAGCAAAATAGAAAAACAAAAACCACCATCATTCAGTTTCTTGCCAAAATGCAAAAGGAAAAAAAAAAAAAAACAAAACGTACGTAACTAACAAATTATGTGTGTTAAAGGTTGAAATTGAAGCAAGGAAAACTTTCATTCGGCATGTGTATTAAATTTTATTATTATGCCAACCACATACCAACTACCAACATCCTATATACATATAGACACACACATATACACACACGACAGAACACATAGCCAAATAAACAAACACAATAAAAGACGATTGTAGAGTCAACTTCAGATGACGAAACAATTTGATAATGATGATGACGATGATGTTGCTGATGATGAAGATGAAGTCTGTGCATGGTTCAATTATCGTATTTCATGATTCGTTAAATTTTCGCATACGACCAAAAAGGAGAAGAAGAAGTAGAAAATGAAGAAATCCTAAGAAAAACCCCTATCGAAAATAGGAAAAAGAAAAGAAAATAACAATAATAATAATAATAATAACAGAAAGGAAGAGCTTCATTGTATTGTACGAGTATATGGTACTCGTAAGTATAAGATGAAGAAGATGTTGAAAACAGGTTTTCTCTATTGGTACCAACAACTTTGTACTATTGTGCCCAATACAAATGTTGCTAAACAAACCCATGCAACAACAACAACAAACAATAGAGTAAGATTTCGACAATTTGTAGTCATAATAATTCCATTGGTTGTACATACGAGGGTCGATTTGGAACGAAAACACATAGTTATAGTCCTCTTCTTCCTTTGTATCTGAGGTATAGAAGTGACCTAAAGTTTTATTCAATATAAAAGAATTCTAGACTAATTTAAATCATGGTAAAATATTCCTTTAAAACCACTCTTATAGGTCTGCTTATGATAGCTTACTACTTCATTTCATAGCCTTTTATGATCGCGGGGGAAAAAAGTTTTCGAAGGAAAAAATTTCATTTGGACTATAAGAATGATCTCCAATAAAAATAATTAATTACGAAGATATAAAATCTCCATAAACTTAATCAAGTTTTATTTTAATCCCATCATAAGTTTTCTTTTCCAAATACTTTTTATAAATCTTAAAAATCTATTCTAGATTTATCATGTGACAGATGTCAGTAGTCTACGTTAATGTCAAATTTCTTGAGTAACGTTATCACCTGTCATATAAACACTGGAACTTCTTGATTAACCCTCGTATACACGATGTGTAGGTATATGAAACAAAGGGAAAAAAAAAACTAACAAATATGCGAAACTTACATACGAGTACATAGGACCTCCTGCTCTGACGTGAATTGATGAGAAAAGTTTTTGAGGAAATGTCAATAGAGACAAACTACATACAACAATGAGCAAATTCAGATTGAAAACAAACGTTAGCTTTAACATGACTTGAGGTAGAAATAAATATATGGTAGTAGTAGAAATTTATTGAGCTATATACTCGTACAATAATACATACAACATTGATTTTTTGCCTTTAGTTTTCATTCACAATTGGGAACCTGTATTTATTCTTATTAATGTTTGGCATTTATAAATACCAATGAAGATATATTCAACAAAAAAAAACTGTTGTATTAACATCTTGATGCTTTTCTCTATACTCAAATCTTAGAACAGAACTCTGAAATATAAAATCTCGTGGTTACAAAGAAATATTCTTCTTGACAAAATGAATTTCTGTTGAATTTTGCAAAAATGTTAATACAAAATATCGAAAAAATGAAAACTTGCCATTGCAATGTACTTAAATCTTTCGCGTCGTTTATAGATCGACATCAAAAATCTATTCATGTAAAGAAAAATAAACGAAAGTATCTTTGTATGCATATACATTTATATATTTGTATGTGTGTATAAGTGTGTGAGTGTGTTTGTATGTATAATACACACAAGTGTTCTTGAAGGAAAATTATTTGCAAAATTGAACACAATTGTTTTGGATTAAAGTGATTTGCTTCAATTTTACTATATTTTTTTTCAGCGTTTTTGCTTTTATGTTTGTTTCAATTTTTTCTCTTTTTTCATTTCAGTCCATTTTGCTTAAAAATAAATTACAAAGCATTCAGTATTTTTTACGAGCTTTGAACTATTGTATTGTATTGTAGTAGTACAATACATTGGATTGACATAGATATTGAATAAAATTGCATCTGACAGCCTCAATTTGTGGTTTCACATTAAGCAAGCGAAAAATAAATAAAGTATCCAGTGCAAAACCACAGCTTGATCGAGCTCATTGGCATAATATTGCATTTGACTTTGATGTCTTGCCAATTGCCAATTACGCAGAATAACAACGATATCCCAACCAAATAATAGTTGTACTATATGATTTTATTCTAGTATTTATTTATACGTATAAAGTATCGATCGCATCAATTATCTTTTTTGCTAAAATTAAGTTACATACATAAATTGATTGTATTCCATTGCTATGATCAATTTATGAAATTCAAAACAATAAAGAAAACACCAAGGAGAATCACTAAGCTAATGGAAATATAGAGTAGATTTAAATTGAATTAGCTATTTCCAAAAAATATAAAATGTTAATTTTTTTTTTATGCAATAATATAAAAGCTGAATTTCATCCAAGGAAGTGATATTTGTGATATTTTGTTCTCAACAAGAACATAACATCGATTGAATTATTTATTTTTCCCAATAATAAATTTTTCTTTAGTATTCCTTTTGGAAATTGTAAAATAGTTCACGAGTTTAGTGAGAGAACTAAATAATCACAAAGTGACATACAGTTAAATAAAAAATGGTAAAACATGTAATACTAAAAGTCTTCGTCCGATCTCTCATCTTCACTGGTATTTAACCAATTGAGAGCTGTATCATAAAAAGTTTTGAATTCAGCAGGACGAGCGACTTTCTTGATGTCCAGATTTTCACTATTTTGATTGGCAGCCTTTCATTGTATGAAGGATAGCTTAGCAGGTATGGTAAATCCTCTTGCTTTAGAAAGGAAGAAAGCCTCTTATGGGGTATATTTTTGGGTAGTAACCATGCCAACATAGATGACTTCAATTATTTTGCTTTTATTACATTATCTATAACTAAAAACCGCTCCCTGCTGCACTTTTATCAGTCAGAAACAAACGATATCTGTTTTGCGTTTCTTGTTCTAACACCAATATTGAAAAGATTTCTGACATAGTTGAGTTATATATATATTTTAAATGGTATTTTTAAGAAAGGCCTAACATTGCTTCACATGTATAGTTTATGTTTTTCATGTACTCGTATGTTGAAAGTGAACAGTTGTTTTCTTTACCTTATTATGGCTTAAATGATAATAATGATTATTTGAAGTTAAATTTCAAAAACACAAATTATAAAACACTTAAGAGATATTTCATATTCATTATATAGCGCACTCTAGCGGCGAGTTACGTTCAACGCACTCTATTATTCTTGCAATAAACTCCAATTTTTTATTAGAAGGAATTGAAATTATCTTATTGTCAAATCACTTGTTTATAAACATAAGTAAGTATAAACCTTCCGTTAAAAAATCGATAAATGACAGTGAAAATTGTATCAAAATCCGTTGCGCGGTTAAGAAGTACTGTTTAACAGATCGGACAGGAATTTCGACTTTGTTTTATATTATGTAATGATCTATAATATCCAAAGCTACTTTAAATACCAAAGTCTGTAATGTTCGTTACAACTACATCCAATTCAATTATGAATGGGTTTCCTTATGCGAAAATATCTTTTAATATGTGCTTTCTTTGAGAATGAAGACTAATGTAGGAAAAACTAGATAATATGGGATCGATTAAATCAATATCGAACCGGTATTGTCCTTTTTAAGACTGGATTTTTATAATTCTAGAAAGATATATCCGACTTAGTGACTTGAAAGTCTTGCCGTGTAGAAGGAAGACCTCAGATGAAGTCTAAGTACAAAAGTAAAAAAAAAACTGGGATAGAACATACCTTCGGAATATTAAAGCTTATATTCCAAACTTCTGAATTAGGTAAAATTATATTTATAAATATGGAAAAATATGATAAATTTACTTTTAAAACTGTATTAATCATATCAAGGTCTAACAAAATTGTCTGAAGACTTTTTAGTAGAATCTTCTATCATCTTTTTCAATATATGTAAACAAAAACGAATGCCTAAATGTGTTACTAAGGGCAAAAATTGAGAACGGCTCGACCGATTTTGATAAAGTTTTTTGTTGTACTAATCGGGTCATATGTTTTTGTTTCAAATTTTATTTTAATACTAAGACTGACAAATAAAAATGGTATGGGAGCAGCAAAGCACTTATTACTGAATAGGTAAATAACAGTCCTAGCTACATATTGACACACACCTGGGACTAGGTCAATATATTTTAACATCCAACTTTTATCATTTATCGATCTGTGGAAATCATTTTCATTCAACTTTTGTAATAATTTTATCTTGTCTTTTCATTTTTTAACCACACTGCTTATTGCGTAGTTCTTACGAAATAATAAAAAGAACATTGTTTTTCTTAATTGCATAAATACAATATTTATTACCATAAGATAAGATAACAAAATATAAAGACATAGGCATCAATTTACGCTTGTAAATTGTAGACATCGAAAGAATGTTGACACTTTACAAACAAAAACAGTCTGCCTTTTTATAAGTTCCCATGAAATTGGAATTATAGGTCTGGCATATAATTTTCAATTGAACTATAGAAAAAAAAAAACAAATGATTTTCCAGAATTTATAAAATAAGACATTGTAATTAAAGTTTTAGAACAAAGTGTTAAGAAATCAAAGTTCCTTTATTTTTTCTATTATCAAAATTATTGATAAAATATATTTTGATAATATAAAAGAAATACTTGAACAATGAATGGGATTTTATAAAATTGAGGAATTTTGAATTTAAACATGTCATGTTTATTGATATTCTACAATTTCAGACAAATTTGAATATTCATAATTTTTTGTTGTACTCGTATTTTTTTGCTTATTAAAATAAATAATCTTTTTTTGAACTTGACTTGAATGCTTCAATGAAAATAAATATGTGAACAAAGGCATACGAGTATTTTTAAGGGGCGTAAAAAGACAATTAAGCAGTTTCTCATCAATCTCATTATATTTGTTTGTTTACATTTGTACTCATTGTATAGGTAAAATGAATGAATATCAGCAAATGTATTATGTATCTAGAAAGAGGAAGAGAAGCAAGTGAACAACTCGAGACAACTCGATCTTTAAACACAATTTTTATCTTTATTTTCTTTTAACAATATTAAATTTCTCCCGACGCCTCTGTTTTTAATTGACACTCATGAAGTACAACCAAAGCCCCTAGGGGAGAAAACTACGTTGTAAAAAATATAACAAAAAAAAAAAAAAAATTAAAATAATCAAAAAACACATATTTGATGTAATATTTGTATTTATATTTACTTTTTCATTTAACTACAACTAAAGCTAATTAAATTGTTATAAGCAAATATTAATACTAGCAAATAATATTCGCATTTGTTCATAAATAACAAATAAAACTTACAACTACCAAATACATAAAGTAATCAGTTAACTTCACACTTCTGCATCTGTGATTTTTTTACCCATATTTATTTATTTTTGTTTTTTATTTTATTTTTGTACATAATTAATTGTCGCCTAAATCTAACAAGAAATCTCAACTAAGCTGCTGCTGCTGTTGCTTGGCTTCTTGCCCACGCCAAAGCATCAAAGCGCAGTCAAGTTGGCTTTTTTGACTTGGCGTCATTTGTTGGCATCTCGACGCTGCCGCATTTTTTGTATGAAAATATATGTACTTGCAATAGACAACGACACAAGATACTTTATAGTGAATATAAGTTAATAAGAGAAGCAGTGCAAGAGAGAGGGTCATATGAAAAGTCTCTATGAATATTCTTTCAATTTTATTGCTTGAAACTGATCCTTTTTATGGCGAACACGCTTTCATCAAAGATAATAGCATTCTGATCCTTGAAGATCATTATCTCTACACACAAGTGTTTGGTTTTAATC
Source organism: Amiota minor (assembly GCA_037043295.1). Lineage (NCBI taxonomy): Eukaryota > Metazoa > Arthropoda > Insecta > Diptera > Drosophilidae > Amiota > Amiota minor. The sequence goes on from JBAMAW010000485.1 coordinate 196,125, forward strand.
GTTATTATGTTAAAACTTTCAATAGAGCAACATGTTCCACTCGACGTATTAGCAATATATATGATTCCTATGCTTCAATTAGAAGTATTTTCGAAATATTTCTAATAAAATTACTCTTCTATTGAACAGTTTAAATTACTTGCCTTAGAAAAATATATTGTATTATAATATAAAATGAAATTTCTAAACTTAATATATTCTTAAATAATTTAAACCTTAAGAATAGTTAAATAATTTAAATTGGTATAAATAATTTGATATGCTAATCATAAACTAAATGTACAACCCTCGTTGGTAAGTTGCACAATCATAAACAGAGAATATGCCGGCATATAAATAATTATAAATATAAAAGAGTGCGCCGCGCGCTTATCACAATTTATGGAAAATAAAACAAAAATATTTAAAATAATTGTCATGCTGCTGTTTGTTGTACTAAAATGGATAAAGTCAGCAGCTAAAGTTTGCCAGGCGGCCGGACGATTGACCAGATACTAATTCCATCAGTCTCTATACTGCTGCACTTGGTAACATTGTCGTTGAAGTTGTAACCATTGACGATCGCAACTTACAATCGCAATCATGAGCCAAAAAATGCACTTTTGATACTTCTGTTGCTGCTGCTGCTGTTGCGGTAACTGCTCCTGTTGCTGCTGAAGTCGACGATGCCGATGAAGTCTTATGTTGATGATGAAGATGATGATGATGATGATGATGGTGATTATTAGTCAGATGATTATGGAAGTTGTTATTCTCAACTGCCAATATATCTGATTTTTCTGCATGATGGTGGCAAGTAGGCGCACTCACATAACCCAGAGCAGCGGCTGCAGCAGAATTCGAACCAACACGCATGCGCAACAGATCGCCTACATAAATCGCCGTTATTATCGCATACAAAACACCCAATACAGCGCCGGCCAGCACATCAGACCAATGATGCCAATAATCTGCTACACGACTCAATGATATATACCAAGCTAACATTAGCATAAGGAACTGTAGTATGTGCCTAAAGACACGGCAACTTCCGCGGCCTTGCCACGCATTATGAATATAAAAGGCAAGCAGACACATGGCATAGAATGACAGGGAACTATGTGCACTGGGAAACGAGACATGCAACTCACGCAATTGAAGTGCCGAAAGATTTTTGTTTTCGCAATAAAAATGCTCTACGAAAACACCATGATTCTGTATATCATCACAACTAGTACCATCGTTGAGTCGTGGCACACATACTGTATAGAAATGTGGTCTTAGACGCCCCACAACATGTTTTGCCAATTCTGTGGTCAAATAGGTGGCAATGAATCCAAAACTGAAGGTGGCCAAACTTCGCCACAAATTACGCATATATTGACGCATACGAAAATGCTTACAGATGCGTATAATCTCAACCACACATATGAAGAGCATCGGTAACAGGAGCATCAAGACAAGTAGCATGGGCACTGTAATAGTACATTCACGATAGGGATAGCGAAGTGTGAAGTCGTCACAAAAGAAACCACGTTTAAATGGACGCATTTTGATGGATAGTTGATTGATGGATGGGTTAGAAGAAGAATCTGCCTTTATAAGTATTTCAAGTTTATCCAGTTCAGTTACTTTTTGTTAATTAATTGCAATAAAACAAAAAAAAAAGATTGATTCTTTTGATGATGGTTTCTTGTTTGTTTGCAGATTCCCTTTTAATTTTTTAGTCGATTATTTTTTAAATTTTTAATGGTTTTAGTTTTGTTTGTTTTAATGATTATTTTTTTTTATATTGCATTTGTATTGAAGATTCCTTTTTCATTTCTTAGATCTCGTGAATTGATAATACGATTTTTCAGAGTTTTGTTGGTATTGGTTTTCGTATTGCATTTACAGATTCTCTTTTTTTTTTTTGGTTTTTAAGATTTGAAGAGTAGATAAAATTAAAATGTTTAATTGATTTCTTTTGGAAGTTTGTTGAATTGCATTTTTAGAATTCCCTTTATTTTTTGGATTTTAAAGGCTCATTATATTTCAATATTTTAAAGGTTTTGGATGCCTTGCAATTTGGAATTTTTAATTAATTTATTTTATTTTGATTATCTGATTAAGTTTTTTGTTTGTTATTTTGGATTTGTTATGCTTTGTTTCAGTACACAAATTTTGTATGTTATTCATATTCATATATGCATATTTAAATTGTTAAAGATTATATTATTTTTTAGTTTTGTCACGGAGTCACAGTTCTATTGTATTTTTGCTCTAAATTGTTTTGACAAATTGTACAATATTTTGTATACTTAGTTTTCATTTAAAACAATTGATTTAGTCACTTGAATTTTAGTTTAGTATTCTGTTTCTGATTTAATTTTTTATTAAGTCAATTTTTCATTTCCACAAATCACTTTTGAAATATGCATTTCTTAGATTTTCAAAAACCGAGTATCTTTTCTTCCTTTCAAACATTTAATTTTAACGGACATGTAACCTTGCCATGCTTCATCCGCAAACACAAACACTTTACGATGTTTTCATTTAAGTTACTCACTGCTGTCTGAGTATCTGAGTATTTACTATCTGTGTACCTTGCAACAACGCCAGAAGCAACAACACCAACAACACCACCAACAGCAGCAGCAGCAGCAGTGGCAATAATATTGACTTTGTTTCTTTTAAAGTTTATGAGGCCTCTTGCACGTTGCTTGTTAAGATTACAGTGATTGTTGCTACTACCAACGAAGAAGCAAGAGTAAAGGTATAAACAATAATTGCAGCACAAAAAGGTTTTTACTGTTTCGAAAGTATTTTTATATAGATTTTTTTCGGATAGATTTTCTGTTTGTGTTATTTATCCTCGAGCAAAGTCAGTAGTCTCCACTTAGTGACTGAATGCCTGCCTGCTTGACTGATTCAATTCACTTTGACTTGGATCGGAGCTCTTAAGCTCCCTAAACAACTGCTTTGGCCGCGATCTTGTCGTTGTCTATTTTGCGATATGCGGTGACTCTTTCGTTTTGTTGTTTGAAATGGAATAAGACTACAACGAAGTCTTATGCGCCGACGATGTCGTCCACGACAACTACAATACAATAAAAGTATCTTGACTTCGAATGCCGTCTCTTGGCTCTTTCACAGTCCCACAGTCAGTTGACGGCGTCGTCGTCGTCGTCGTGCTTTAAAAAAGTCGGTGCCGCGTGTTCTTCTTCTGTGTTTTCCGATGCTTTTCGCATTGATATTGAATTTCAATGGTATGCGTTATCATTGACAACAACGACGACGATGACGAGCGACATCAGCAAACGGCATCGGCATCGGGCATTGGAATCGGTGCTAATACTACTACTAGCAGCACTACTTAGTAGTATACAATACTAAGTACACTCGTATTTCTTTTTTAACTTACTCTCTCTCTCTTTCTCTCCTTACCTAATTCACTGATTGTCTTTCTTTCTGTGTAAATATCACTCAGCGTATTATATGTCTAGGTATCGGCATCTAATAGCTTTGCTTAGACTAGACTGTAGTACTACAGTGTCCATTGAAAGCATACTTCGCTGGTTGCCCGATAATAAGGAAATTGTTATTTGTTTCAAGGTTTGTTTTAAAACTTTGCACAGTTTTATGTTTGAACTTTTGCTGGCATTTGACTGGAAATTTATGTCGCAATATTTGATTTTCTTGAGGGAGTGGTTTCAGTTACTACTTATTTGTGGTTCTCTCCAGCTCTGACTCCACTAACTTCAAATAATGTTAATGCTTAGCAAACATTGAGAAAAGTTTATTGTTATTATTTCTTTTTCTCTTCTGATATTTCTTGTATAATTTTTCGTTTCGTTTCGTTCATTGATGTAGGTCAGTGCACCAAGCTGTGTGCATATGAAAAATGAGTGTAGGCGACACTTATGGTGGCATTCTAGCTTAAGAAATTTTGTACGCATGTAGAAGTTTGAAAAATGCAAATAGCTAAATGGTGTCATTAAGTGGATTTAATTTATCTTATAGTGGATTTCAAAATATTTATGAAATGATTTTGGTTTTATTAAGCTTTTGAAGTACAACTTCTTTAGCGAAGGGGAATAAATCCAAAAAATATGAAAATAAAATGTGACGAAAATCAAAATTTGATGATGTTATTATTATATTGAAGCTGTTTAGGCAAATACAATTGAAGTGTCTCCGTGGCGGAGTGGTTAGAGAGTAGGACTTGCAAACCGAGACCGTGGGGTTTGAGTCATTTCATTTTCTAATTTATAGATTTACCCCCCTTCGCTAAAGAAGTTTCACTTCTATTTTGTGTGTGAGGCGCACTACTTAATTTTGTTTTAGAATAACTAAAGATCGAAGATTAAATCAGAAGCTTTTTACGAACATAAGGAGTAGAATTTGAGAATCTCTCCCCTGATGATAGTGCCATAGGCCTGATAGATTCCGAATTAGGCGTAGTCACATTTGAAGGTTGTTATAGCTAACAGGTTTTTCATTGCCTTCCATCATCCAGGTTTTCCGCAGTTGAATTTTGCCAGCCTCTTTGGTTCAGGCTTCCAAGTATATGAGGTCTTAGTTATAAATATACTAGCAGCTGTTCCCGGATTTGCTCAGGCAGTTCATATAAAATTCTGTGTTTTTTAGTTGAAATAAAAGGATATCACTGTTTCATTTTTATTCCTCACATTTTTCTGTTTGTTTTTATTCACTTAGTGCGATGTGGGGTGTTCTGAAATATTGTGGAATGCCTTGGAATACCCTCGAATGTTATGGATTGTTCAAGAAATTTCTAGAGGGCGAAAGCTCCACCCCTTATAACTACAAAAGCATGCCTTTCAGATAAAAACGGAAAACGGAAATGTGGGATGACCTCGGTTTGGTCAACAAAAAAGTGTGGGACAGTCACAGAGGAGGTTCAATACGATTTGGTTAATTAGGAGATCCTAATTACATAACCAATACATAAAATGTTAGTAATTTACAATAAAACAAACAATAAAAGATTGGAGATATTCTTTGTAAAATGTCTATTAAGAATTTGACATAAATACATTAAAATATTTTTATCTATTGTATTAACAAACATTACAAATTAATAAATAAATAAATCAATCATCTCATAATCAAATCCATCAATAAACAAACAATTCAGACATACTGTACTGTATGTGATAACACTCTCACTCTCCATTTGTATTTCTCTCTCTGTCTCTTTGTCAATTTGTCATTCTATTTCCCTTTATCTTTATCATATTAACAATCAACCACAGCACGCTTTCTGTACTATAGGTTATTGAGACAAATTCATAGGGTTTCTGGTTTTTGATCAAAATATGTAATAGGTACGATTACAACCGATTTGTTAAATAAGTGACACTTTTTTTGTTGTTTTTGTTGTTTTTTGTCTATTTATTTGTTTTTTAAATTCTTGTTTACATAATTAATTAAATATGAGGCGTCACAAATAACATAGGCGACAGACAATCAAGACAAGTGCAAGTGAGAGAATACATTCAAAATTAGGAAAATATTACTTTGGTTTATATGGCTAATAAACACAATTTTTTAACAAAAAAATAAATTATAATAATATTTTTGGGCTTGACGGCAAGTAATAATAATAAAAATAAACAAAGTACACGATCTTTTAATTCATGCAATTTATACAATTATTCTTGATATTTTAGTAAATATTTTGAAAATGTATTGTAACTTTGTTATGACTTTAGCAACATATAAATCAATTACTGGGAAAAATGATTAGCGAAGAATTTCGATGGACTAAATTCATTTTTGTTTTCCATGTAAACAAGACTCACAGTTACATCAATTTATCCAAAGCAAAGTTCCACCACGATTACTAGAAGATTTCAAAAATTTCTACTTATAAAATCATATTAAAGATTTTTATAAACCTTTGACTATCTTCAACTTTTTGTATGCAATAAAATATTCATACGGAACTTTCCAAATCAATTTGAAATTACTAAAAGTCAACAAAAGGAAAGAAAACTGGGATGTGAAAGGTATGTAAACTTCGTTGAACCAAAGTTAATGTTCTGCCTTTTGTTTTTTCTATAATTTTTTTTGTTTTGCGAAAATAAACATATCATGAAGCGAGAAAGTAAAAAGTTTAAAAAGTAAACACCAACTGCTTGTCAAAACGCATTCCATTGATTAAGTACTTTAAGTATGTATTACGTCTTGAGGAGGAGGGAAGCTCGGGTAGCATACAACAAGTGTCGTCTTCCACTTGGTGTGACTGATAAGCATGAAAAGGTGTATAAAACGTAATTATTTATGCTGATACGACCATTGCTGATAGCTAGGATGGTTTATTGGTTAGAAAGAGAGATAACATTCCTGCTGTCTTCATCTTTTAGAATGAAGTAGAGTTTCATAATTGTATATCGGTGGTTTCCCACCAGTATCATACTTATGAAATGATTGGCATTCATGGAATGTTTTGAAGTAATTTCAGCCTTTTGTTTAATTGCAAAAGTTTTATTTACTAATTTCTCGTTGATGATATACAAACAACGGAACGGAAGTACTCAATGAACAATAGAGTATACGCATATTAATATAAATAGTCATAGAACTTTTAGGAATGGCAAAGATTATGACTTTTTTCATACTTTTATATAATATTTTTTGTAGCAAAATTGGTATTTAATTTGCTAAAACATATTTCCTTTTATTGTAGTGAGATATTCCATTATTTTAATATACGAAAATCTTGCAGATTTTAGGTCTAAATCAGAATTATTTTAAGGTCATTCGAAATTCTTCAGTAATTGGAAATTCTTCATTAATTTTTGCAACAAAAAAAAAGAAAAGAATACTATTTTCAGTTAATAAAAGAAACGGCAATCCCACAGAGAGAATCTATGAAGTATTTAGGGCTACAATTCAATTGTAGGCGAATTTGGAAAACCTTCACCAAGAGCAATAATATGAAACTTATGACTGCTTGCAATCGTAGCTTTAAAAATAATATTCTGCTCTACTAAGTGATGCTAATTGTGGACTTACATATGCCATGTAACTTTAGGGAACTGCAAGCAATTGTATCTAAAATAGGCGGTCTCAGTAGAGACCAAATACAATTATAATCTAAAACCAAGTCAAACAATAATATAATATTTGATTTATTATCAAAGACAAATAGTTGTGCTAACAAGTTTATCTATCTATGTGGCCGCATGACCGAAAAATAAAATAACTTTTTTGTATTGAAACAATATAACACTACAATACTCTGTATTATTGCTTCTCCATCTACTTTAGAAGTTTCACTTCCATATTATATTTGCCTAAATAGTTCCAATATAATAATACTTTACTCCCCTTCGTTAAAGAAGTTTCACTTGCAAAAAAAAAAAATAAAAATAAAACCCGGTGAAGGATTCGAACCACACGCCCTCGGTTTGCAAATCCTACTCTCTAACTACTACGTCACGGAGACATTTCAATTGTATTAACCTAAATAGCTCCAACATTGTAGAATTTTGATTTTCGTCATATTTAATTTTCATATTTTTTGGACATACCCTTCGCTAAAGAAGTTTCACTTAAAAAAAAAAACTCTAAAATTAAGGCCTGAATTCAACCTAGGCATCCCTTTAAGGGAATTCCATCGTTGTTGCCTAATATAACTGAATTCGTCCCTCGGGAGAAATAATCCAGTGAATGAATTTAGCCTCCGATTACATTTAACCATCGTAAATCGCATTATGCTATTCTGAAACGCTTTATAGAAACAAATTTGAAAAAAAAAAAAAAAGTCCTTTCAAATAGATTTTAGACTTTGTCACTGTGTTACATGTTCGTAATCCTCCCGATTTATTTTGTTACACATTCATTATCGTTCAAATAATAGAACTTTTAATGATTTAGAAGCCATACAATGCAATGCAATGCACCATTTTTATCTTTGCAGTCCAGCACGGATAGGATTTTAGAGGAGTTCAGGCATAATCCATTGCAGTGTGTCCTTGTAAATGGTGACAGAATGACAAAGAGATTGGGAGATTTTGACAAATTGACGAGGTTTGATATTTTTGAAAGCAATTGGAGAACCAGCCCAATGGACACCAAATTTGACTGGGAATTGTATTAAGGATCCTTGTGGATGGAGATTTGTATCACGTTTAAATTGTAGTACAAAAAAAAATCAAAGCAACAATAAAAAGTGAATAATATGAACAAGAAAAAAAAAAATAATAATAATTTTGAGGCTGAAATAAGTTCTACTTGGATAAGCTTTTTCTGAAATGTTTGCTACATTAGTTTATAACATACTTTCGGGGCTTTTAGTTATCAATAAAAAGCTCAAGTTTGCATCATTTTGAAGTGTCAATAAAAATTGTCACGAAACTATACGACAGCACGACGACAAACATGACCAAATTTGAAGTATGTACTCCAAGTTCCATAGTGCTGCTTGAAACATAGGCCAATTTCCTAGTTAAAATGATCAAATTGATTACCTGTTTGTTTTTTTTTAGCATAATTTGTCATTTCGGACTACAAAGAAGATTCGCTTACCTGTAATGAAAAAGATAAAAATATACATATAAAACTATTTTAATTTCAACAAGAAAAGAAAAAAACATATTAATACTAAAATATTGAAAAGATTTTTTTTAATAAAGAAACAATTAAAAATTCATTGTTTGTCAGATTTACAATTCTATCAGATCAAAGAATGATGTGGCGCCCATATGATGTTAATTCAATTGAAGAATTTTTATTGTTTTCAGATAAATTTAAATTGGTTGCGCACCTCTAAATAAAAGATTTTTGTATTCTAAGCATTTTTAATTAAACTAATTTGTTAGATGTCAATTCTAAGCGCATTGATTGATTTTGATTAGAATGTTTAAAAAACATTTATTTTGCTATTACAACATAAATTCAGAGCACAGCTGCATGTACTTAATATCGGAAATTTTTTAATACCAATAAACACATATTATATTACTCATCTATGGACTAAGAACATTTAATGAAATGAAATGCAATTCTATTAAATTGTCGTCATTCATAGTGCGTGTATCTTCTCTATGCGATAAGCAAAACAAGTGATCTTATATAAGAAATGATTTATGTATAAAATCATAAGTTATAAACAAAAACATATGAATAATATTATAATATTAAATGAAAGATAAAGTCAAGACTATTTATAAACCCATCATGTTAATTATTAATCAATAGATAATTCTCTCTCTCTCTAATCCAAAGGCTTGGAAATACGATTTTATAAACAAATTTGTTTAATTACTCAAATAATTTAATTAAAAATTTATCCATGATTTATCTTAATTTCTTATAAAATCTGCCTTTTCATAGTTTTATCTATCACAAGTTTTAGAAAAACTTGAATGCATTAATTTTCTTTTGAAACTTCAAAAGATTTTGAAACAAAAATTTCTTATAAAATCTTAAATCTACTTTAAATTTTATAAAAATTTGAAATCAAATTCAATTTGCTTATATTATTAAAACAATATTTTAGAAACAACTAAATCAGGGCTAAAGAACTAAATAGGTTCACTGGTATAATAAGCCTTCTTGCCTATGTAGCGGTGATGTGTGTGTTCTCTATGTTTATCAATGGGATCGCAATGGTACTGGACTTGCGTCTCAGGTTCAACAGCCCTAAAGTAAGCTAATACTCGTTTTACAGTAGATCATGATTCGAATCAATCGTGATTCGATAAGATCAACATGGAAAGTTATGTAATCAAGAGATTATTGTTGTAGAATGTGATTCGAATCAAAGCAGAATCACAAATTGATACAACATAATTCGGTTTCTTCGAACTGCTCACCGTCATCAGCTATTTTTTAATGAAAGTTGTCAAGTTTTTGGTTATGGACCCTTTTTTTGGTGGCTGTCAGGTGTCGTCTTCTTACTTTTTGTTGCGGGCCAATATAAAACAGCTGATCTTGATTTTATATAATTTCATGTTTTAATTTTGTTAAAATTACAATAAAATAAGGAACGGAAAAGGGAGTTGCATGTATTTTCCATATATTTTACGTTTGAACTTAGCGCAATTTTTCATTTTTGTGCCTAATCAAAACAAAAATGGCACTGTTATCACCAAAACGAATCACCGTGATGCAGCGCCACTGTAAACGGTTTATAAAATCGCTTTCCAAATGCCAATTTACTTCTATTATAATTTTTAATACCGAAATTTACAAATTTCAACACAATTATTTGTTAAATTCATTTCAAATTATATTTAATGTCATTGAGTTATTTATTGAAATTTTGTTAAACGAGTCATAGAATATATAAAAATAAAATGATACATGTGAAAATTATTATCATCATTATTATCATCGTCATCATCCATAATGGAATGTCGATATGTGACGTCACAGTGATTAATACTGCGAAATATCAACATCTTAAATGGATTTACACATTCATTTAACCCATAAAAACCAGTTTTGCCATCTTCCTAAGGTGATTCCTAAATGTTTGAAACTTGATATGAATATTATTATTAAGAAATCTTATTAACAGAACAACCGACGTCACTGAATAAAATCCTTTAAAGTTCTAAATAAATGGAAGAAAGAATGAATCACTAATAAATGTTGTTGTCGTCACTACACTTTGAGAAATTATGCCAAGATATTTAATTATCAATAGAACCGATTAACACTTAATTGACTATAAAAAAAAGAAAAAAACACTACTCGAATTTTAATGCAGTTACAATAAATGTCGTGAGGAGGTGTCATTGATTACGTTTAATAACCGTAAATGAACAGTAAATTATGCATCTTCTCTATGTGTGCACGGAAGAGGAAAAAGTATCTTGCAATTGTATTGTAAATAAAACAATAAACATTACATTCCAAACAAGTTTCTGTTGCTCTGTGGTTCTCGCTCAGCTGATGGAAGAGAACTAAATACAAACAAGTAACTTGTTGTCGTCGGTACAAGTGAATAAAGTTGGTTTTGCTTATAAAACCAACCATGAATTGGTGTGTTTGAGAATGTTATTCCGAGAGGCTTTGACAAACAAGTTTTTCCCATTTTAAAAATGAGAATTTGCCAAAAGACTAAGTCAAAGGCAAAGACAATGACGTGAAATAGGTAATAATTTACTTGTAATTCATTCTTGTTATTATTTTTACACTGAAAGAACTTAACGGATATTCGATTATATAAAAAATTATATAAAATCTTCAAGGTTTTTTAATGAAAAGTAAAAATTCGTCAATAATTATAAAATTTATTACCAGTTATTTTTATTTAATTTTTTTAATATTTCTTTAAAAATTCGTAATAAATTATGAATATTTTCCCCAAAAATACTAAGAAAATTTTATATCTTTTAGTGTACAAGTGTATTTATTATGTTCATGTGCCCATTGAAAAGTTATGAGCAATTATTATTATAAACAATAATAAGTAATAACAACATGTGAATGAGTGTTGAATGAGGAGGCAAAGCTACAGTTAAAAGTATCTAGATACATGCATATATTGTAGTAATTGTTGCCAGAGTAACACTTAACATATAACAACAACATCAAGAGTAACATAAATAGGAATGAACATTTTGACAAACCGCAAGGCATTCACGTACCAGACACAGACATTTTGGACGACTCACCGACATATAAATACTAACAATAGATGAATGGATGGATAGATAAATAAACATACATACTCATCAAGAAGAAGCGCCTAAGACTTTAGCTGCGAAAAAGACTCAAACTACCAGGCGCACAGCTGCTGAGCCAAGCCGAGAGTTAAAGCTGAATTGATTGAGTCGATTGCGCTGAGTGTGCACCGGTGAATGAGTAAATCTGAGCTCTGAAGTTAGTCACACAAGTCAGTTAGTTATAGGCGCTTTGGCAGTGAAGTTCGACTGGTCGCGTCGTCTCGTCATTATCATTAGTAGTTTAAGGTTTTACGATATTCAAAAGAAAGATAAAAACGAACGAATATTTTTCAAAAAGTTTAAAAAGAATTTTATGTGTGTGCAGTATTAACGTAAAAAAAAATACCGAAGGTGTGCGACTTATCAGACAGACATATCGGTAGAAATAGTCTTTGGTTTGATTGAATCGAGACATTGAAGAGTGAAATTTCTCGCGTGAAAGTCTTCTTTTGCTTACTTTCGTACAAAAATTATAATTATTAATAATAAAAATACAATTTGAAAAATAACAGTCAGGAATCATTCGACCATGTCCAAATACACAAAAATTGCACGCAGCATATGTGATTTGTTGCTTTTTGCTGCACTTAACGTGTCCATCTTCATGTTACATCGAGTGCTTCAACGTCAAAAGCGTGGTTTCTTCTGCGGCGATGATTCACTCGGTTTTCCCTTTCGAGAGAATACCATTGGTTTGGGTATGTTACTCAGCTGTACCGTAGGCATACCTGGCGCAGTGATAATTGTCGTTGAACTCTTCAAACAATTGGGAAGCAATGGACATCTTGCAGAGAAATCCAATCAAAGGGCCAATGGGTCACCATCATCATCATCAGCAGATAGTTGCAGTTGTGGCTGCCGCATTGGTCATCGTCTTCTGCAATGCTATAAACAGTTGGGATATTTCCTGTTTGGTCTGGGTTTAACAGTTTTCACAATGCAGCTGACAAAGTATTCGGTGGGTCGTTTGCGTCCACATTTCTTCAGTGTTTGTCAACCAGTCTTACCGGATGGCAGCACTTGCGCTGATACTCATAATCATGGCAAATATATTGACGCCTACAACTGTGCAAATTCGAATGCAACAGATTTCAATATAAAGCAACTGACACAATCCTTTCCTAGTGGTCATGCATGTCTGATCTTCTACGCAATGACTTATCTAGCGATTTATCTGCAAGCTGCACTTAGTACCCGCCTCTCAAAGTTATTGAAGCATTTGTTGCAATTTATCTTCCTGATGTTCGCTTGGTATGTCTCACTGACGCGTGTCGCTGATTATTGGCATCATTGGTCAGATGTTTTGGCTGGCATTGTGTTGGGTGCTGGTTTTGCTCTTCTTGTATCTGTTTATGTCGCCGATTTGTTTGCCTTTAAACGTTATTATCGTGGCAGTGCTAATGGTGCCTTCAAGACACAAGCCAAACATCAAGCATCACCCAAAAATTCTGGAGTTTCAAAGGCATCAACAGCTTTGGCTGTAGCAACATCAAATGGGGCGCCACCTCCTCTACCCGCATACACATTTGGCACGTTACCATACTTAACTCATCCTGCGCAGGCCCAATATGCTCAAACATATCACAATTATGGCTATGTACCGTGAAGAGATTTCATTGGGAAAAACTTCAATTAATTTGTAACTCGTAAATTTATTTATATTGTAGATGATATTTTATAGAATTTGAGTATCTCGAAAGCAAAAAACTTGTTTAACGACTTTTTTTACGTTATTGTAAACAACATTAGCGAATTATTATTATTTTTTTTTTTTAATGAATAAAAGATAAAAACATCTTTATTTTTATTTATTAGAAAGTTTATCTATCAATGAGTTTTTCTTTGCATTTGAATTGAATTGAATTGAATGAACGAATCAATGTTTTAAGTTTTAGATTTTTCAGTATAAAAAATTGATAAGAAATAAATACAGACAGAATATGATCCACTGTATTAATATATGTGTCTATATCTTTATTATGGAATATGAAACAACTTTTTCTATAGAAGCAATTCAAAACATAATAAACATTCTAATAATTTGTATTGCAAAAACAGAATAAGATGAGTAAGACGAGTTAAAGTTTGATTTCTTATCATTTTTTTACTATTTAAGATTCGTGATTTTAGTAATTTCAGCGCATGAAGTTAAATCTATTTTTACCAGACACAAGGACCGTACAAAGTATGGGTAACAACTTTGCTCGAGAAAGTGGATAAGTTGAAACTTTTATCTATCTTATCTTCATCTACCCAGTATCTCACCGTCGTACTGCTTATACTTCTTGAAGACAGGTATTCCAAACCGGTATTTATATATGTTGGAACTGATCTTGACATAATCATTTAAAAGCTTATTTTGGCTAGGAAAATAGTAAAAATTGGCAGGTATTCTGGTGTGATAATTAACAATTTAATGCCAAAGATATTTAATAGAAACTCGTGGATAGTAAAAAGTGGATTGGTAATAGAAAACGAGGAAACTAAATAGAAACAAGTAAGAAGTTTAACTATGCTGAAGTTGATATACTCTTCACGCACCCTCTAGAAAACGTTCATGCCTACGTTCTATGATAGATCATTCAGAAATATTTAATTAATGCTTTGGCTTATGATTAAAGTATAGTCAGTACATAAAGAGCATTTCAACACTGAGACCGATATATTGTATTTGTATGGGAGCTTTACGATCCACTTATCCTAGGACATTGAAATCTACACAGTTCTTAAATATGGGTCAGACACTTGTACAGTTCAAATTTCAGTTCGATAACACAAAAACAAAATAGTTTTTCTAATAAAAATTTAAATTTGAATTATGGTTTGTATGGGAGCTTTACGATCGAGTAACTCTAGGGTCTTGAAATTAAGGCATTTTATGGATATTGTTTAGAAACTTGTGGTATCTAGATTTTAGTTCAATAGAACAAAAATAAAAAAGTTTATCCAATAAGAACATGAGTTTAAATGGGTGGTTTGTATGGGAGTTACCGCCCCTAATAGTCCGTTCCGGCTGGTTCCGACAAATGTACTGCGTATGGTTAAAAGATAGGTTCATGCAAAATTTCAGCTCTCTAGCTCAAAAACTGAGGAACTACTTTGCATACATACTAACGGACAGACGGACATGGCTTAATCAATTCGCCTCATCGAGCTGATCAAGAATATATAAACTTTATGGTGATTCTGTTGTCTCCTTCTGCCTGTTACAAACTTCATGACCAACTTAAAATACTATTCACTGCATGAAGAGTATAAAAACATATGGAACAGAACAAATAAAAATTGTTTATTTATTTTAACAATGTTATAAGAAACTTTTATACTAAAATACACAAAAGTATTAATAATTTTTAACTGCATACAGTGTCTCTAGACAAACTCTCAAGTAATTTAAATAATGAAAAATAAATGTGTTATTTTATACTTGTATGAACTCCATAAGATTGGTTCTGCAATGAAAAGTGAACAGAATAGAATAAAAAAACATAGCGCTAAGAAAACAAGAATGTAAGACAAATGCCAGGGGGTTACGGGAATTAGAACGAAATTATATAGCAGCTGGAAATAAAGCCACCAATAGTTTATTAGTTAACTTTCAAATTTTTTTTGAGATCCAATCACCAAATAGAGGTAGAGTTTGTTTCACTAACAACTATTTCACTGTCCTAAAAAGATGATATTCCAGTCGTTGTCTTATCTAGATTTATAAACTATTGAAATACTTCTGGACCCATCTACTATGTTCAAATTTTCATTTACTTTTTCTCCAAGGCGTTGCTTGACCAACAAACGGAGTTTATAATCGAGTCAAACTCATAATTCAAATTTTTAAAGAAAGTAACATATAGGCAAAATTCAAAAAATTTGTAGCATGATTTATATAATTTTATCATATCTATTTTCATTTGGTGCAATTTTCGACTTGATATCCCACTGATATTAATTTATTAGTTTAGAACTCAATAGTTTCAAAGAAGATGATAAATCCAAAGTTTGCTTTCAAAAGAAACTAAAATAATCTACCATTAGCATTCAATTCAATACAAATTGAGCATTTCGGTTCGGTTTCATTTTATTTATATAAATTATATACAAATTTTTATTTAGCAATCTGCTAAATGATATAAATTTCATTTATTTGAATTGGATATACAAAAATTGAATTATTGATTCAAGAAATTATTAATCAGCCAGTAAAGTAATAAATTGTTTATTTATTTTAAAAACTTGTTTCCGTTCTCATCATGTTTTCACCAACTTAAGAGACTGGAAAGTTGCCTATAAAATTTGCATATAAAGATTATTTAACATAATTTAATGTGTGATCTGTTCAAATATTGTGTGAATATAAAAAATATAGTAAATATAAGTAGATTACCCAAATAGAAAGTGAAATTTAAAATAAGTTTAGATTTATTCCTTTCAAATGTGAGTTGTTAATCTGATATAATTTAATAACACTAGCTTACAAGGCTTATATACTTTGGCCAAAATGTGTATTTTTTTATAGATTATATACTTTGAAAGACATATTCACACCCATGGCACAATAGTTTTTTTTAATAAACCATCATTATTTTCTTTATAATATTCATTAATATGATTTCCTTAGAATCTATATTTCTCATTAATTTTTCCTGGAGTAAATTCATTTCGGACAGGCCAATATTTTTCGATGTAATGATGTCTAGCATACAATTGTATACTCGCCTAGTAAGCCACATGTCTTCCAGTTGTCCTGTTCGATTGCATTATTTGCATTAAAATAGTCACTGCTTTATATGTTTCTTTACTGTTTACAGTATCGCCACGTGATAGAGATGGTTTCATGTTGTATTACCATCATGAAGAAATACAGCTTTCAGAAGCAAAAATCCTTTGTTTTCACTATATTTAAGTTCACAAAGTCTTAAGAGAACGGAATATAGATACAAGTTCTCATACTAAGACAAATGTGAAGTGATAAATTTTTTAAAACTTCTTTAGCGAAGGGCAGTAAATCCAAAAAATATGAAAATGAAATGTGACGAAAATCAAAAGTTGACCATGTTATTATTATGTTGGAGCTATTTAGGTCAAATCGGACAACTAGGGAGAGTACCTCCCATTTTGTTGTATATATTTTTCTTACTCATGAATAAGTATTCATTCTCTACACTGCAGACAAGCCCGTTTTGTGCGTCTCCCCACTACATCTCTGTAGCATCATCGCATTTTGATTTTCGTCACATTTCATTCATTTTTGGATTTACCTCCTTTCGCTAAAGAAGTTTAACTTCCATATTGTGCTTATCAGGATCAGGCACACTACTTACATTTTTAAATAAGACCGCCTTTCCTTATAAAAAATGTTAAAATTTGTAAACTAGTGTAATTAGTATAACTTAATGACAGATGTGTTTAAAGACATGTGGCATTACTGAGAGATATTTCTATCTTGTACTAATATACTCGTATTTGATTCATAGATAAGTTATGAAATGGCAGTCAATATGGTCTCTTTAAAACCTTATGTGACTAATCCGTTCAATTGAAAAATGACTTTATGTTTTCTCCATTCTCAATCGGATATTGTTTTTGCTTATTTTATGTACATTTAGAAACCCGTTTACTGAAAACAGTCAATTAGAATATGAATAGGTTTGCATATAAAAACTTCATTCATTTAATCATTTGGTATTTTTCTATTGTAAGTCCAAGTTTTGTTCTTTTATATTTCATTTGTATTGTATTGATCAATCTAACTTAATTAAAAATATTCTAAAATTTGCATTTATTTATTTTGCTATTGAAAATAAATCCATTTCTAAACATAACAGTTACAATTGCTTTTGAATTTTTGCTTAAGAAGTTGCAGAACCAGTCCATTACTACGATTCAATAAATTTACAAATGAAAAGAAACAAAATTTACATTAGTTAAAATACCACAAAGTAACCATGAGTAGAAAACAGACAAGAAATTAAACATAAATGAATAAATAAATCAAATTTGCATATGTAAATATTTAAAAGCGATTGTTCAAACATCTTATCGACAACAAATGGGGGCCACAACGAAAAACTAAGAGGCATGAAAGATACTCGATACGACGACGACGACGACGACGACGACAATATACTTTGTATACAAAAAGTATAAAAATCTTAAGCTTATTATTATTGTTTTGAAAACAAGATTCTTGAACAAGTTTTTTTGAGCTGCTTTAACTAAGAAGATGAGCCAAGAAAGTATGAACAGAATTTTGAGAAAATC
Source organism: Amiota minor (assembly GCA_037043295.1). NCBI lineage: Eukaryota > Metazoa > Arthropoda > Insecta > Diptera > Drosophilidae > Amiota > Amiota minor. The sequence continues at coordinate 214,046 of JBAMAW010000485.1, forward strand.
ATTTAGTTTTAGTTTGATTGTCTTGTGAAGTGGAACGACTAATTGAAAAAGAATGTGTACAAATCCAAATACGCGGCTGTTATGCCGCTTAATCATAGATTTTTTACTATTGATTGGCATCTATTGCATCGCTTTGATTGTTTTACCTCAGACACTGAAGACTTCGGAGAGTGGTTTTCATTGTCATGATGCAACATTACGTTACCCTTACCGGAAATCAATTGTTACAAAGGTTCATCTTACGATGCTTGTTGTTGTTTTGCCTGCAGCATTCATCATTGTTATAGAATTGTTGCGTAATGCATTCGTAAAGCGAAATGCAGAATTAAAGCAACATTTTGTATTTGTAGGAGTTCGAATACCAAGTTTCATTAGTGAGTGTTACAAGATTATTGGGGTGTATCTATTTGGCCTTGCATTGACAATGATCTTTACGAAAATTACCAAATATCGTACTGGCAAATTACGTCCTTATTTCTTCGATGTTTGTCAACCCAATTGGGGAAATGACAATCCTTGTCCTGCCTTCAATACTACCTCATTCATTCAGGATTACAATTGTACGGAATTTGGTGCTTCAGCGGAACTTTTAACCATTGTCCGGCATAGTTTTCCTAGTGGTTATACTTCAACATCATTCTATGCAATGGTATTCTTAATTGCTTATGCGCAGGTGCGCATATTTGCCCCATGGCTGCGTTTATTGCGCACCGCATTACAGTTTGTATGCTTCGGACTGGCTACATTTGTGTCCTTAGAACGTGTTGAGAGCTTTCAAAATCACTGGAGTGATGTGGTGGCTGGTGTTATACTTGGCGTTGGTCTGGCAGCCTTTATCACGGCCTTTGTCGCACACCTGTTTCGACGCGTGCGTGTGAAACGTTCGCAATGGCCGCGCACAGAACAAATTTACGGTTATGCAGGCAACTACAAACGCAAACGCTCGACTTATGGCTACTAATCAATACTAACTATACCATATCAAATGTAATGTAGAAGAATGTAATGTTTATGATGTAAGTGTTGAAGTATGTTGGCGACCAAATACAATAAAATCTTAAGTATTTATTATAGCAACTAAACTAAACCGGTTTATCTTTACATCAAATCTTTAATTGATCGAATATTTATGGTCAATTTTAAGGTGTGCATAATTTTTGTTAATATGCAAGAGAAATCGAAGATATTGTACAATAATAAAAGAACCAAAGATAGATTTAGTATTATTGTTTTTGGTGAGGCAACCTTAGAGGTTGAATTATTTTATATTTTATGTTACAAGTTTTGTTCCTACTATTGTAAAATTGACTTTAATTGCGAAACGAAAGCTGATAAGATCAGACGTAAATGATTCCGACCTTACTTATATAGTTGATTTAATCCAGACTTAGCAAATCGAACTATATTGACTTGACATACCTTTTTAGTAATGTTATCGACCGCGACTTTATTTTACTTGATTGACAATTTTACAAATAGAATGTTATAGGATGCTTCTCCCATAGCAAGTGCTCCTAAATCAACCAAATGATCGGAAACTGTTCAATCTCTTTTGACTACCTTGAACTACTTTGCTACGCACTGAGTCTGAAAAGGTCAGACCTTGATTTCTCCTTTCTTTTCCGTATTTTTGGTTTCAAAGAATATTGATAATAAACAAGAAACAAGAAGGTTAACTTCGGCTATTCCAAAGTTGTCTTCCTCTTTACGCAACCCTAGAGCATACAGAGTCAGTACACATGGGAGATATATGATTCAGGAATCGTAGAGTCTTAAAATTGGTGAGAAAGGGTCCAGGTACTTTTAGTATTCAAATTTCAGTTCGATAAGAAAAAAAAAAAAATTAGGTAGTGTGTCTCACCCTCATAAGCATAATATGGAAGTGAAACTTCCTTAGCGAAGGAAGTAAATCCAAATATTAGAATAGAAAATGAAATATGACGAAAATCAAAATTTGAAGTTTCACTTCCATATTGCATTTGCCTAAATAGCTCCATATTTATGGGATTTACTACCGCTCGTTAAAGAAGTTTCACTTCAAAAATTAAAAATAAAAAATATTCCCAGTGCAGGACTCGAACCTTACGCCCTCGGTTTGTAAGTCCTACTCTCTAACGACTTCCCCGCGGAGACATATTAATTATATATGCGTAAATAGCTCCAATATACAATAATGATAACATCGATAAATTTTTTGATTTTCGTCACATTTCATTTTCATTTTTTTTTTTATTTACTCCCATTCGCTAAAGAATTTTCACTTCAAAAACTTTTTCTAATAGTAATCTCAATTTGAATTGAAAGCAATACGATCCAGTAAATCTAGAATCTTGACCTTCTTGTTATGCCCATTGAATTCTAACGTTTAAATAAGTGCTTCAGATTATTAATTTTTCTTAGTGAAATTGCAGCTTCATTGTCTTCTGACAAATAGTTTTACTATATTTTCTAGATGTAGTAGTAGTTTGTAGTTTGAAGTTTTCTTCTTTTTCAATCCAATTCATCCAGAGTTTCGAACAAGTTCCTTCAGAAAATCCGTAGTACTATTGCAGTTTCTTTTCGTGTTTATATAAAATTTAAATAAAAGGATAGTCCATGGCATGTTATCTTCAGAGATACAATTTATTTAAGATATTTTTTATCAGCTAAATTTAATAACCTCCTCTCGTAGTTTTATTTCGAATAGAATCTTGTGAAGTTTGTACAAAAGATTGACAGGAATAGTGAAAATCAGTGTTAGGCTTATCAAGGTGATCTACAGTATCAAAAACATAATTTATACCTCGATTTAGTTTGAAAATACTTAATATTTAAATAGTTTAATATTATGTTAACATTATACATTGAATAGAAGTTTATTTGGACTAGAGAAGATTGGTGTTATGAATACGAGTCCATACTTAAGTATATTGGTGATCTATGTAGTCACATTCCTCTCACTTTGTAGTCACTTTGACTGTGAGAAATCGTGTTAAAATGTGTTTCACGATTATTCATTCATTCACATTTTTAAATCAATAATGATAAGATGTCTGTATCAATTCTTAGTCACAAACTAAAACCACTTAGTCCGTTTTAACTAAGATCGGTTACTTCATCAGTTTTACACAATTCATGGCTTAGTTATGTAGGCTTCAAAGTAACTTACCAATTTTTAAATATCCAAAAGCTACTTTCAAAATGATCAACTAAAGCTAAGGTTGATCCATGATCAAAGCTATTGTAAATAAGATCTAAGCTTTTTCTTATTCATACGCAGCTTTCCATTAGCATACAACAGCTTACATTCCATAAATTGGTTGTCTTACAAATGAAAGAAGCAAAAAGCTTTTTTAAATAATAGTAAGAAAAAGCTTTTCTTTATTACTCGTATTGTATGTAGTTTAATTTTTACAGTGAGTGCACCGCTGAGTTGAGTTTACAAAATAATGAATACCATACAAAACAAAAAAAAAATTGAGAGCAATTGGATAAAGAGAATTGACAACAAAACAAAGAAAAAAAAAAAAAAAAAATACCTTGAATGACAGAAACAAATTCATAAATTGTTATTGTTTTTGAAGTACCGAAGTAAAAGATTTGCTGCACTACTTCTATTTGCTCGTGTCTTCGACGAAAGAAAGACGCTTCAAAAGTCGGTTGGCAAAAATCCATTTCCCTTTCATTTATCACAATTTTAAACGCTTTTAAAATATTATTTTTTAAAAATATTTGTAATTATTGAAAATAAACAAAGGTGTGCAAAAATGTTATCATTATAAAATTGTAAAATGAAAAAATTTTAGAAAAAAAAATATTGTGTGACATCTAAAAGAAAACAAATAAGCACATCAACAATGGGAATATTTCATATTTGATTTGATGATAAAATTGTATTAAAAAATTAATTAATATTAATTTAAAGAAATTTTTTTGTAAAAATCACACATTTGTGCAATAATAAGCAATATTTATAATTGTCAAAGATAACTCGAAAAGTGACTTAATTATTTCATTAAAAATTCCTGAGGTATGTAAAACAAATCCAAGGTTAAAACACAAATAATTAAAAATCTATTTGCTTTTATAAAATTATCAACAAATCAAAAAATGTGTGTCGGAATTCCATGATTAGTTCACAAATTATATGTGGGTGTTTTTATAAAGGAGATCAGCGTCTGGTAAAATGAAATATTCTTGCAAAATTTTAGCTTTCAACAGAGCTGTGCTACTCAAATGTTGTTTATTTTGAAACCATCCATGTGCAAATCTGACTTTTACTTGCCAGATTCTCTTCCGCAGTGAATAGTATTATAAGTTTGTCATGAACTTTGTAATAGGCACGAACCTTTCTTTATACTAGGCGCAGTACATTTTTCGGAGCCAGCCGGATCGGACCACTAGGGGAGGTACCTCCCATACAAACCACCCATTAAAATTCACGTTCTTATTAGATAAACTTTATTTTTTTTTATCTTAAAACTAAGAAACTATGAGTTTCTAATCAATGTCAATAAAATGGGAAAATTTCAAGACCCTAGAGTTACTGGATCGTATGGCTCCCATACAAGTCCAAACCCAAATTTAAGTTTTAATTAGAAAAACCAATTTGTTTTTTGTGTTATGTGTGTCTGACTTATATTCAACAAGTGTGTAGATTTTATGACCCTAGGATTACTGGATGGTAAAGCTCCCATGCAAATATTTCGGTCTCAGTGTTGAAATGCTCTTAAATATATTTTTTCATGGATTCATAAAAAAAAAGAAAGGAATTTAATTTATAAAAGGAAATTTTTGTTTTTTAAATGTTAATTTATAAAATGCAAACATAAATAAGTACAAAGTTCATTAAAAGAAAAAAACTAAAAACAAATGAATAATGATCATCATAACATAACATAATTTGTGTATTAAAGACCAAACAATCTTTGCGCTCCCCCATGAAATGGTAAAAATAAGAGCGCCAGTCTCGTCACATGCTCATTGTAGGGCTTGGGACGACCCAGAGTCTGAGCTATGAGTATTTGACTGACTTTATTTCGTACACAGTTACAATGTATACAAATGTGGAAGACTTAATTTAATCAAATGTCGCTTATTCATTCAATTAAAGGTCGCGCCATTTGACAACGTTAAAATGCCGGCTACAATCGAGTATTCAAAATGTCATGCCCAACAATAATAAATACATATAATGCGATTTACAGATATAAGAGAGTAGCTCTACATATGATTGAGAAAGAGGGTGTGATGTAGTTGTAAGAGAATGAGAGAGGAAAAGAGTTTTAGAGTTTAAGAACACAATAATCTAATTGACAGTTCAACTTCAATGAAATGTTGGACAGAAAAAGATATTCAGTTTTAATTTAAACAGATTATCTAGTCAGTGTATTCTTCAAATTCTACAAGTATATAGATCATTATCAGTGTAGAGGACGCTGAAAATATGAGATCTTTTTATAAAGAATGCTAAGTGAATAGGATGTTCTTATAATAAATTTTTAGCATGTAAGCAGTTGCGCATATTGACGTAGAAGGAGCATGATAAAAGTAAAAAAATTTCGGGGTCCATATTCTCATGGAAATAATTGACAAATTTTATCGTGGTTTTTCTCGCTGATAATCCTTTACTTTTATCGGGACTTCTATTGATTACGGTTTATTTGTTATTTTTTATTTTATTTTGGGATTTCGGTTCATGTTTGGACCTCCCTTTTCTCTGAATATCTATGAGCGAATCTATTTAATTAACTCATATATTACAAATTACATAGCAAAATTGCAAAACAAATATATTCTGTAACCATTTCCTCCTTTCCATCTCATTTTCAGTTCTTTTTGCCTCATTATTACCCTGTCTCATTGAGTTTAATCTCGGGGTGCGTTTATCCGAAGTTTCGTTGCTCAAATGGTCACCAATAACATTTCGTCGATATTCTCGCTGTTCAGTCGATTCTTGTGATAAGCAAAATAATCTCTCTTGACGAGCTCATGGTATTTCATAGGAACGCTATATGGAATGTCGCTTGCAATTCTGTAATAAATGTCTGAAAGTCTTTGATAAATCTTCTTTATTGTCTCAACTTAACTGCACTACTAAACTACCTAAATTTCTCCACTAACAGATATGAGGGCTTTAACTAAATCACTATCAGTTATGATTAACTTTAATTTATATTGAGGAAATATCATTTCTTTCGATGCATCTTTCTCTCTTATGATATATTTGATTATTTAATCGTACAATACAAAAAATACGAGAGTAATCAGTTCTTTTTTTTTTTTTTTTCTTATTTAATAAAAATAAGTAAAACTTCACAGACTTTAGACTTTATCATTGAATGCATGAGTGCTTAAGTACAACTTTATACCATTGATTTGCAATCACAGACAAATTCATTGGGAACAGACAGAGTTGTGAAAACATATTGAAATGTTGATGATCATAGCACATACATACCAGTATATACTTACATATGTCTAGATCAGATATATTGTATATAAAAACAAAAGAAAAACAATAAAAGCATACAAAATTTAATATCATAAAAATGAAATGCTTATAAATCAAAAAGAAATACAATAATAAAGTTGATAAGAATTTCTGGCAAGATCAACATTAACATTAATTGTCTGTTAATTTTGAATTATACATAAACAAAATATTGGTCAATTCTCCATATCAAGTCAATACAATTTTTATAGGCAAATAAATTGCAAAACTCACAGAAAGAAAGAAAAAGATTGATGAATATGAAACCATGTCTTGTCTTGTATTGTCTTGTCTTGTCTGTTTATCTTATCAGTTGAGTGAGTACAAAAATAGTACAAAATTTCTTAGTATGCAATTCTTTATAACATAAAAAAAAAAGAATTACAAAGGCATGGATGGTGTTTATTTGGAACACTTTAATTCATCTTATCAAAATGATCTTGAGAAAACTACATACTACTCGTATGTTTGTTTTAACACTGTTAAAATTTGTATGCTTAAAAGTAAAAACTTTGAAGGCTTCTTAAATAAACAATGTCTGAAAGATAAGTTTAACTTTTATGCAAAAATAATTAATTTTTATACAATAATTTTTTTAACTGAAAGCCTTGACATCTAGGTTTCTTAATAGTAGGTTAGGAATTCATTGTTGCCCTATTACTTTACTTTAAATAAAAAAACATATATTTTCCTTATTTGACACAACGATTAAAATTTATTTTAGTTTATTCTACAACTTTTATTTTTCTTTTTTTTCAGTGTATTTCTATGAGTCAGAGAGCCACCAAAAACCGAAATTATTGCAAACGTTGTTCCAAACTGCTTTACATGAGATGAGCAAAATAATAAAATAACAAGCAAAACATACTAGGCACTAACTACTAACAAAAAAAATTGGATTGTGGTGGCGTCTGTGTCTGTCAAAAACGAAGAAGAATCACACGCTGTGAGTTCATACTACTAATAGCAGAGAATCATAATAATAATAATAATAATAACAATAAAGAATAATAACAAAAGCAGATAAAAAATACACAAAAATAATAATAATAAACACGGCGGTGCTCACATCAAATCAAATGCAATATAAAGCGTAGACAGCAAAATTAAACGCTTAATTTTTGGATGATGAGCAGAGCGCGCTCATCATTATACTCGTACTAAGAAGATACAACTAAACCAACCAAATCATTATCATCATTAGTAGATCAGTGGGTAAAAAAAAAAAAAAACAAAAACGGGTAAATTAAGTGACCGCGAGCAGAGCGAAATTCAGTCAACTATTGACAACGAACAAGTAACGACACATAACAACGATACCCGGGTGCGCGTAGAATATAAAGATCTCTGGCGTCGCGCATACGAACGAACAAATTATAAAAACAACAAATAAAAATTGGAATATTAACTAATTAAAAACGTATTCAGCAGTATCCATCCCATCGAGTGGAACATCTACAATATATGATAGTGTAGAATTTATTCCGGAAGAAAATATCTAAGTTCAAGTAAAGTTCACCATATCATACAATGCGCACCCCGAACTCCGAACAACTGGCGGCTGCCATGGAACGTGCCTCCGCCCAACGTCAACTGGCTCAGCGGCTCGTCACTGAATTTGTTATATTCGCCATACTCATCATACCGATTTGTATTTTTGAATTTGCCATTGAGCCCACAAAACGTGGCTTTTTTTGTGAAGATGATTCAATACGTTATCCATTTCAACCAAACACAGTGACTACTGTAATGTTGGGTCTACTTGTGGCCGCTCTTCCATTGCTGATCTTTTGCCTTGTCGAGTTTGTACGTTGGAAGCGTACACACGGCGAACTAAGTGCTACAATGGATTTCTTTAGTTGGTCTATGCCAGCATGGTGTTGGGAGCTTGGTATACAAATGGTTTACTTTAGTTTTGGTCTACTATTGACCCTGAATGCTACTGAAGTGGGCAAATATACGATCGGTCGTTTGCGTCCGCATTTCATGGCCGTCTGTCAACCACAACTAGCCGATGGCAGCTCATGCACTGATCCGGAAAACGCATTTCGTTATATTGAAAATTATTATTGTGCCGGTGGTGAAGGTTTTACGCTGGCTGATATACGTCAAGCACGTCTTTCTTTTCCAAGCGGTCACTCATCGTTGGCCTGCTATGCCATGCTGTATGTTGGGCTTTATTTGCAACGCAAATTGAGTTGGCATGGCTCAAAGCTCATGCGTCACCTCATACAATTCACATTGGCAATGCTCGCTTGGTTTACGGCTCTATCGCGCGTCATGGATCATTGGCATCATTGGTCAGATGTCGTTGTTGGTTCCGCAATTGGTGTAGTCTGTGCTTTGATTACTGCGCGTTATATTGCTAAGTTTTTTAGTCCACATTATGAGAGTGGATTTCGTTTAAGTAGCAATCTACAACGTCAGGATACATCTGCGACTCTACAAGAGGTTTATTGCCAAACAACAAATCATACGCTGCCACCCTACATAATTCCCGATGATGCTCATCAATTTACCAAAGTTTGATTGCCAAATTTTATCAACATACAAAAACCAAAAATATTGTACATTCCAAGTCCTTGTATTTGAGTTAAGAGTATTTTTTTGTTTAATTTTAATATCATCATTAGTCATATTCAAGTGAACATCATAAAGATCATAAAATGTTTTGCTCCATATAAATTTCATGTTTGTAAAAGTCATCATTCAGATAAGATATTATTAAATTTTAGTTTTGTTTATTTAATTTAGATTAATCATTGTTCCCGAAAAATTATGTGTACTTTATGTTTCTCAGAAAGAAAATACAATACTTTAATTGTAATCATTATGAAGTATTTAAATAAAAAGATGAGGCAGCTTAAGGAAATTTAATTGTATAAATAAAGTATTTGTTCAAGTGATCTACATTAATACAATAATTGAGTTTTTATATTACTATTAGATACGAGGTAAGATTGATCAATAAGCAAATTCATTATATTTGATGGTTTCTTCTTTAAATTTTTAATGATAATAAGAAATCCCTGAGTTCGCACTCAGATTTATGGTGATAAATGTCATTTCTTCCAAGTATGTATAGTATATGTGGCAAATTAGTAATAGAACTTTAAATTTAATACTTAAGGAGTTAAATTTGCTAAATATGCTGGATAGGGAAATAATTTTAAACAAAATTTGTTTGACAAGTCACTTTCTTCATTGCTAAGTGGGGACAATTTTTTGTTTTAAATTATTGCACGACTGTTCCGTAGACAAAGAAAACAGGTACATTTGGTATATCCGCTGATGTTGATGAAATGAAATTTTCTCTCAAATAAGTTCAATATTTTGTTATTCATTCTTCTTTAAGGGCAGTTGAGCGAGTTATTGGGATCAAACTTTCAAATTTCCTTCAATTTTTTTCAATGAAAACTTGCCAGTCTTTTGGTTGGCCAATTAGCAATCATCAAGACTCTGTCCATGTTATGGGTATTCCAAACGGAAGCTTTTGACTCCAATATCGAACTTTGTGTGACACCCAACATTTGACTTGTTGTCTAAGTTTTTTTTCCAAAATGTATTTAAGAACTTTATTTTTCAAATCATTTAGATTAGTTGTTTTTCTTGTCAAAATTTACCACATAGTACAATATGTAGCAGAAATGGTCGGGGCTATTAACACAAGACTTGTGTGAAGAACTCACACTTTTTGTAACAATCATAATCAAACGTTATTCGTTCATATTTCGCACGACGATAAGTATTTGTCACGTTTTACTTTGAAAAAGAAACTCTAAAGAGGAGGGTATATTAGTAAGAAACTTAAATTTTGTATAGAATGATTTATCATGGAAACCAGAGTCAATTCAATCAAAATCCCCTGTGTTATTATTGATATAAAGTAAAAACTATCCTATGAATGAATCCAAAATTTATTATAAAATATCGATTCTTGGAAAATGGCCCCGTTTACTCAAGAAACCTTTCTCTAAAGAACTGGAATTTTTGACAAATTTGGCAACGGGGCAACTGCCTTTGTCGGCTCGGTAGGTTAGTTCAAAATATCTTTGAGACCAACTAAGGATACTCAACCACTAATTCCTCCACATCCACTTAGTTTCAGGTATCACAATGAGCTATTGCATGAACTCTTCTACTATGACCTGAATATCCCTCATTACCATGGCATCATATTACAAGTGGCAATATACCTATGACGGATATATGAAATTACGTTAATAATGCGACCTGTTTTGAAGTATGGGTGCCCTGGATCGACCCTTGGTCGAGTTATGATTTAGTAATAACTTTTTTAAGGCACCCTTACATAGTCGTATGTCTTGAAAAAGTTCATACTCATATTATCTTTAAAACTAAGTATAAAATTAATAACAAAACTATTGAATAGCACAATAGTTAAATATGCAGAGGCTGAAAGCAAATTTCTTTATTATTTAGATATTATTTTATTTTTTTTTTTCATTCATTATCATTCCTAATTCTCATTTAAATTCCTAAGTATGATTCATAATGCAGGGAGCACCTCAGAAGCATTATTACTATTGTCATAATAACTCACATATTGCTGGGAATTTACATAGCAGACTATAGATGATTTATAAGAAAAGAGAAACAAAAAAATTTAAAGAATTCAAATCTGCTCTCTTAATCATTTAATTAAATTTAGCATTTTTTTCACGATCTACAAAATACGCCGCAAGAGAGCGCAATGAGATGAAATGTGATACATTTGAAGATACGGGAAACGAAATACAGTCGAGAGTGTTGAGTATCTTAGCCATTTCAACAAGAGATCTAAATTGCATAAGAGAGTGTTTTGGTTGTGACGTAATATACAATTAAATAATATTATTAATTCATTATCAAGGTATTGTATATCATAATTTGGTCTTGAATCATTATCTCATGTGCTTGCAATTCTCTTACATAAAAACAATTATATGATCTTTTATCAAATTTTATCTTATTGCGTAGATTTTGATAAGAATATATCAGTACAGTTTTTGATATTATTGAAGTATTCGAAATAAGTTTTATGTAAATTTAGAAAATTAAAATATATATTCATCTATTATTTTTACAAAGTCAATAGCAACATCATCAATATTAACTAAAAACACCACCGACATTCGCTAAACATGCGATGCTATTAGAACTCAAAGTCTCTCTAATCCAAAATTGATCACTGTATTTTAAAGAAAGTTAATATTTGGAGCAGATCTTACATTGAAACGAGGGCGGAAACCTATACACCTCGTCACTGCAGGCTCGAATGGGCCTATTGTGTTATTAGATTAGATTGAAGCAAGGGAACTAGGTTTTGAAATCAACAGTTATCACGAGAAGAAGTTAACTCACTAAAATAAAATGGTTTCGAGTTATTTACTTTTTTAATAACTTGAGGTGAAACTCTTCAATTTATGGATGGATGGAAATCAGAATAAAGTATGAATATGTTTCTATATTTATTGAGTATAATTTCTATTTTATTTTTAAACACCTTTTATAATGATTTTTCTCAAAACGTAAGTAGTTCACTGATTCAACAATATTAAATCAGGAAAATTATTCTTATTTTTAAGTACATACAGTTCTATTCTTTAAAAAATTAATTGAAAAGAAGCATTCCAATTTTAAGACTTCACGGTAAATGAGCTCAATTCATGGCCGGCATGCGCATCAAATGGAGCGACAACAATTCGACCAGTATTTGTTGTAGTTATTACTAAATCATCAATGTCGTCAACATTCTTATCCATCATGGATGCATCAGCAAATTTTAACTTTTTGTTGAATATTCGTTTCGTAGCATCCAATTTTGCTGAACGATACAAATAGTGGCCTACAAGAGCAGCACAACTAGCTCCAATAATGGCACCCACTGTTACATCGGACCAATGATGTTTATGATCCAACAAACGGCTTAATGTCACAAACCAAGCAACCAGTAAACACAACAATTGCAACAAGGGTCGCAATAATGTGGTCGTAAAGCACCAACATAACCAATTCACAATATTTCTATTAAGTTTCTTGGGTTGAGTTTGAAATTGTAAGTAGATTGCCAAGAATATCATTCCATAAAATATAATAGTTGAGTGTCCACTGGGAAAAGAATACAATGACTTGTTCTCCAGTTTCTTGGTAATATTCTGGAAAACCTTTGAGCCCGTACAATCATAGTCAGCGACAAATCTGTTGGGGTCAAAACCAACTGGACATGCTTCACTGCCATCTTTCAAGACCGGCATACAGATGGCAAAGAAATGCGGTCGTAGGCGTCCCATTGTCTGCTTGCCAACATTTTTCAAAGCTTCTGCAGCAACGAAACCAAACATAAAGTAACGTAGCGTATTGTAAAATGGCCAGAAATCATAGATACAAAACACCACTTTCTCGTTTCGATGTGCTGCTCGATTAAAGATCTTGCACAATTCCAGCACACAAATTACACCAATTGGTACATAGAGACCAGCTATGGCATCCCAGGCCACAGTATCACCTTTATAGGGATAGCGAAGTGTTTCATCATTACAAAAGAATCCACGTTTTGCTGGATGAAAAACATAATCTTGCCAGAGATGCCAGAATTCATTATTGATATAGATCATTGCACTGATTATAATTAGATCCAATAGAATGCGTATAAACTCACGAAACAGTTTCGCCCACATTATTACGAAACTATTGAAACAAAAACAAAACAAAAACAAAACAAAACAAACTACTAAATAATAATAAATTTAAACTTAAAGCCAATTTTGTTTTAGCGTCTTGACGAATGAGTCTGTCGGTCGCGTACACTTGACACGTCCAAAACTTACGCCTCACTGAATCTGATGCTCTCAGTTTGTTTTATTTGCACCCCGAACGGCGGCAAGTCATTCACAACTGTTACGTTATTTAAAGCTTCATATCTCTTGTCTGACTTGTTTCTAGCTTAATAAAAAATATATATATAATTAAATTTCGCTTTTTAATTTGCTTTTAATTTTAATAGTTCACTTTTTCTGCTTTTTATATATTTATTAATTTTTTTTTTTTTTTTGTATTGTTAATTTCCGGTTTATTGGGGTTCTCTCATGAAAAGATATAATAATACATGTATAAGAATAAAATGTTCCCGAATAACAATAATAATAATATTCTAATGTATAATAATTATACGAGGGCTGTGTGATATGTTATGTAGTAAATTATGCAATGCATACTGTACAGTTTTGTAATTAGATTATAATAAATTTTTAAATCATCACATCATCATATTAAATTATCAGTATGAAAGTGGAAAATTGGATTCTTATCGAGGAGTTGATAATTTCAGAATATAATAAAGCGAATTGAATCCTCCAATGCTTTAAAATATTAATTTGCCTCCCTTAACAAATTCAATTTATAGAAACTCTACACTCAACCCTCGTGTACAAAATAAAAGTAAGTTGTTGAGATTATTTAAACTCTTTCAGCCTTCGTTTACCAAAACTTTGCGATAAGAAAAAGTGAAAAAGACTCCGTAAAAAAAAATATATATATAATTTGAAAATCGAAATGTCGATAAAAATTTAAAATTTGTTTGTTTGTTTTTTTTTATGCGCTGCCATACCGTTCATCTGAATTCAATAAAAATTCGTGTATGTATTCGTAAATGGTTGGTTCCAGCCTTGGATATAGGATAGATTTAGATCCGGTGCAATTACCGAGAAAATTGGTGAATCAAATTTTACATATAAAATCCATCAAGTTGATTTGACAAAAATAACTGCAAAATTTGTTAAATTAAAGATTTCGATTTTCATTTTTTTGGAAGTGAAACTTCTTCAGCGAAGGGGAGTAAATCGTAAAAATATGAAACTGAAATGTGACGGAAATCAAAATGTGATAATGCTTCAGCGACAAAGCGGGGAGACGCATGAGACAATACAGCGTAGAGAATGAATGTTTATGCATGAGTAAGAGAGAGAGAGAGAGAGAGAGAGAGAGAGAGAGAGAGAAATGCTTTACTGAAGTGTGTTTTTACGAAGAGCGTACGAACAAGTGGACGAGCAACTCCTTACTAAGTCTCTGAAATTTAAATTTTATTTTTCCACAAAGGCAACAAAGCCATCCAAACCACCTGCTGGCAATCCTCACTCCTGGTGTGAACCGACGCCGTTTAAAGAAGCTCCGTATTATTGACCTTCTAAGTAGAAGATTATCCAATCGCATTTTTCTGAAATTTAAGAACATTTCTTATAGATTTTTCTTCTATTCATGATCGTACTGATTATACAAGTTCAGGAATTCGATTGACCTTGCGGCGCCGGGCCGTTTATTCTAAAGGTTGATTGTATATACCAGTAGTAAGAAGGATTTTCGCCTTTGAAATATAATGAATTATCATGAATGACTATGCTTTACTAGTTCAATATTTACAAATTTCTTAAAATTAAAAGAAATATGAACATTGTTGGGAACAAATTCTTAGAAAGTATTCAATTCAAAATGTATTAATTGGCAGATGAGAAAATGTCTTGACTTTACTGTGATCTCAAAACTTCATTCAGAAGACGAAGTATGCAAATAATTGAAGAGTAAGAGTGAAACTTCTTTTCTTAGTTCGTGGAAAGGACTCATTACGTTGCACTGATTTAAAATTACATCTATACACGTACCAGCGAAAGGGAAGTAAGCATAAATGCGTCCGTGAGAAAGCCATATCAATAATGATGACAGGCAACACGTCACAGCGACACGTTATCCTTGCTGTAAGCACAGATTCAACTTAACTCAAAGCAAAGCAACACAACACAAATCAGACGGGACGGGACGGGACAGGACACCAGCAGGACATGACAACTTCTACAAAAGCAGCAACAACAACAACAACAACAACAACAACAAGAGTAACAAAAACGGCATTTCATATTCATTGAAGCGACAAAACGCAAAATGGCGGCGCATCGTGTCGAGTCCAGTCACGTGTTGATGTCATTCATTGATGTTGTTGGTGGTGGTGATGATGATGATGATGATGATGATGATGATGATGAAGACAATTGCATTGCAAACCTATACAAAACGGAAGTGAAATTGTGCATTGGAAAGGAGAGAGTGCAAAAATTGTGATTCCGGGGAGAAAACAAAATGGCGTCAGTGGCGTTAAATGATTTAAACAAAAAAAAAAAGCAAAAAAAAAGAAAGCCTCATTCAATTCCAGTCTTGCATTCATTCAAAGGGTACGTTCTTTTCAATTTCTCCATGATTTCTTTTTTTTTTTTATTATTTAATTTCTTTTCCGACTCGTCGTCCACCATCATCATCACTGGCTACTGACTGACCCAAAGGGGTTATAGGGAATACATACATACATATGTCAACAAGAACGAGGGAAAAAGAAATGAAATGGTAAATTGACAGTCAGGTAGACAATCTGACATGGCGACGTGTTGCTGCTTGTCTTGTTTTGGTTCAACTTCTGATCCTGCAACTGTTACTGTTACATCTGTCAATTGTCCAATTGTATTCAATCTTGTCAATGATAAAAATTAAGTAAACGTTGCAAATGTTAAATAAAAATTCACAGTAATCTCTGTCGTCATTCAGTAAATACTCGTAGTATTACATTTTCTTCATCTCACATTATTACTGTTTTTATTTTACGTGACGTAGTTCTCACTATTGATAAATGGTTGCAATATATCTGCTGGGCAAAGTAAATTACTTTAATTTGAAATAATTTAATAGTGAAGTAAAAGTTTTAATAGATCAAGGTGATAAATATGAAAGAACTGAAATAGTTTTCTCTATTAAAATGGTTAGATTAAACTTTAGGAAAGGTTGTATGTAGAAAACAGAAAAACAACTAGAAAGGGCTTCTCAAATAATCTTTTTTTTTAATAAGAGAGGAGTCTTTGTCTCTCTTCTGTTGGGAAAATAAGCCATAAGTTTTAAATGACTAGAATTTCTATTTAGAATTAATGGGAAAAATAATAATATAAAATAAATAAAATAAAATAAAATAAAATAAAATAAAATAAAATAAAATAAAATAAAATAAAATAAAATAAAATAAAATAAAATAAAATAAAATAAAATAAAATAAAATAAAATAAAATAAAATAAAATAAAATAAAATAAAATAAAATAAAATAAAATAAAATAAAATAAAATAATATAAAATAAAGTAAAATAAAATAAAGTAAATAAAATAAAATAAAATAAAATAAAATAATAAAATAAAATGAATTAAAATAAAATAAAATGATAAAATAAATTAAAATAAAATAAAAAAAATGAAATAAAATAAAATAAATTAATAATTTTAAATATAAAACGAGAATTATTAAAGTTCATTTAATCGATCTGGTGGTTTATAATTATGAATTCAGATTACAATAGCCATACATTGAATGAAAATATAATACTAAACTGCACAACATGATCAGCATGTTGAAAATAGAAATATTAAGAAACAAATTTCTGGCACGAGGACAACCAAAACCTCAACCACAAAATTATGCAGAAACCCAAAAAATCAATAAAATTCGGTAAATAGAATAATCGTTTATGAGCTTAGAGCACAGCTAAATTGGATTTGCGAAAATGGCGAAAGGGTTTTCTTCTATCTATTGAACTATTTATGTACGAGTATCATCAATGGAGCCAAGGCCGAATAACATAAATATCTAGCAGGGAAAACATGTACAGTAATGCAGAAATACATAGATATAAAGAAAAATGGTATGAGAGAAAATAACGACAATCGCACGATAATAGCAGGGATGCTATGTAGATGAAAGTAGATATTAATAAATAGAAATAAACGAAAAATAGCAAGGCAAAATTCTCTAGAGGGATTATGAGATTTATAAGGGAAGAGCAGACATTGATGGGAATGTCATTACTGATGGTTACAGATGATGATGATGATGATGATGACGATCAAAGTAACAATGGGCCCCCATTTCATACAAATATAATAAAAATTGGGTACTAAAATATTATGAAGTTACCTTGCATAATACCATACTTTAATATCATCTTAATACCCTACAATCAAATGATAATTCAAGCCAGGATTAAATAGATTTTATATATGCCTACAATAGTGGAGAAGAAGATATAAAAATTGTGATTTACATGAATCTCCATGTGTCACGCTCCTAATATAGATATTTTGTGAAAGAAGGGTATAATTGTTACAACATAAGCTGAACTTATGCATAATCATCAGTTTTTACGATACGCTTCGATGGCCCCAACTGACATAGCCTCCTATATTACATGCAAAATCAACAGCAATAGCAGCAGCACCGGCAGCATTGTGTATGACTTCACAAATGAATGACAGCAATTATCGCAGTCAATGAAGCCTGGTATTGTTTGCTCACATTTTTTTTTTTTGTTTTGTTTTTGTATTTTTGCAGCTCATCATCAAAGGACGAGTAAATGTGAAAGCGACTTTCGATGCTGCCAACGACGAAAAGGACCAACAATGTTGACCATTAAAATAAACGCCATTGCTGTTGCTGTCATTGTCGTTGAAAAACAATTGCCTCTGTTGATGGTTATGCCACATTACAACAAAAAAAAAAAAAAACAAATCGTGGGCGTCAAAGACTCCACAAGGATAGCAAATTTTTGGCTTGTGCTCAGAGCTCAGCGTGTTTGTTATCAGTTTCTTCTCTTCGCGTTGCAATTTAAGCGACGCACATTTTGCCGACATCGTCGTTAGAACTGCGACCAAAACGACCACTAAATCTGTTATTTATATGACAACATCCCGGTTATCGCTTACTGGACCTAGAACAGGCCCATATGCTTTCATTGTTGTTGCTTCGCTTTGTTCATTTTGAAGGGCTTTTGTTGTTTGGACGGAAATGTATGTGTCTCTGTGTATATAATTTTAGAGATTTGTTTGGTTTTTGAAGCAACTATAATCGGTTGGTTATAAACTTAAGTTCAGCCTTTTTTAAAAAAAATGGTTTTTTGGGTTTTTGGTTTTTTAGATTTGCCATAAAACTTACTTTAATTGATGGCATTTATCACACGTTATTACAGAAGAAAGGGAGAGAAAGTATTCATGAACAGGATACTACTACAAAGAGAAAGAAAGTTTTATACAAAAGTTTCAATTATATTTTGGGAACATAATTGAACTAATCTTTCAAAGAATACTTAATTTTTTGTTTCACTGAAGTTCAAGATGCGTTTTAAGTAAGAACGTTTGTCAGGAAAATTTTGGTGTTTCAGCAATCTCTTGTTGTAACGGCGGCTGAAGAACTTAGAAAACCGTTGACATCATAAAATCACGATTCAATATGGTATTCCTAAAAAACCACGGATTAACACTTATGCGTCGAAGGGCCTTATTGTCAATTGCTTGTAACATCTTGGATGACATAAAGATCCGCAGTTCATGTCATATCATCAATATTTTGTTGAGTGATAGTAGCCAGCTCAGTTTCCCCAACTTTTGATAGCAGGATGGAGTGACACTCTTCACAACCATACGCGATATCACCCAGAAGCCTTACGGCCAATTGTGATGCCTGTTAGAGGAGAAAATGGGGGAGGGGGAAGGAGATAATAGGACGGGAGAAGGAACGAATAAAGGGAAAATACTTATGGCTGGTGAAACCAACCAGAAGAATCAACAGAATCAGCCAAAACGCCCAATGGGACTCTCGTCGCAGTACTCAAGTCCTTAAAAATGGGCGCTCCAAGAAAGCGAGAACGCCTTCTGAGTAGTGCAGGATAGTCATAAAGGAGGTGCTGAATGCTTTCTTCTTCTTCCTCATTTTGGCAGCTACGAGAGAAGTCCTGGTGAGGAACGTGCAACCTCTAAGCCATTCGCCCAATTGCACAATGCCCTATTAGAACTCCCGTCATCATCCGAATCCTTTTCTTGTTAAAGTGAAGGAGTTTAAATGTCTTTTTCAACTGATAGAAGGGCCAGAGCTTTTTAGCGATAGAGTACCCTGGCCCATCTCGCCTCTGCTTCATCCAACTATTCAAGAGATGGGCAAAGCAAATCCCCTTCTGACACACTCATCCGCCATCTCATTTCCCAAGAAACCTGAGTGTCCAGGCACCCAGGTTATCTCTATTGAGTGCCGTCTGTCTCAAATAAGAGCAGGTGCTACGAATGCCCTAATAGCCGCCTGGCTGCCAACATAGATCGATACGTTCCTAGCGGTTTCTCCCAAGATGTTAATCAACTTTGCCGCTTGCCAGACAAGCATAGATCTCCGTCTGAAACACACTACTCCAATCAATTAAACGAAAGGAAAATTAGGCTGTCGGCTCCTCCGAAAAGATACCCGAGCCTGTTCCTTCTTCCGTCATGGAGCCGTCTGTGTAGATTGAAAACCAGTCTTGCCAAATGACGTTACCCTGCCTCCAATCATTTCTCTCCGGGAATCTAATACTAAAATTACTTTTCCATTTTAGTTCCGGCACACAGTTGTCACTTTCTCCTCCAACCGCACATAACCCCACTTCTTGCAGGATAGATTGAGTTGACTTCCTATTAGTACCTTTTATATAATAAATAACAGCAACAAATTTCTTGGTGTTTGTTGAGTTACAGTTTTATAATGTTTTAATTGTCTAATGAAGAATATATGAATACTTAGGATTCAAATACAATATTAAAATAAAATTCAAGGAAGTCGAAAAGAAATCTATACATTTGTTATTAAAGTAATCCAAATTGAACAATTTTTAACGTTTCAACTTAAATTTTATTTAAACCTTAAATAAACTGTTAGCGTCTAAAGATAAAGGCAAACACCTCTTTTTTGATGATTCACATAAATTTTACAATTTGTGCAATTTTTATTATACATTTTTTCCAATTTACTTTTTACCCTTCGCAATTTTGGATAGCAGCACTTGCAGTATTTGATGCACTTAGTTGCCTTTGTCTGCGGCTTTTTCATATGAGAGCTCACTCTTTGGTCATTAATTTAAGGCAATGGGCTGGATGGGCTTCCGACGGCAGACCATAGTCCTAACCAATTGTAGACACTTGTTCCGGACTATGATGATACATACTCGTACCTAGGAAGAAGTAGACTGCTTGACTTTGAAAACGTTTTCAAGCTCGTACGTGCAATAACGCCGTCTATTAACTACATAATGTCTGACCGTCGACTCATGTTCTTAACAACATTTCCCATGTGAGAAATTAGGAAATTGCATTTATACTTTGTTGCTATCGTTACTGTTGTTGTTTTTCTGGTTGGGTGTTACTGCATAGCGAGATTGTTTGATTGTGCGATATACTCGTACTCGTATGGGTGGGCAACCCATTGGAATAGTTATGTCTGTCTGTTTGTCTGTCTGACTATTTCTCCGACTGTCTGTTCATTCAACGAATTATTAGCTTACATTAAAAGTCATACTGGTCATGCATATTCCACCATCGACAGCTGGAAATTGGCAAAATGTAAATTCTCATATGCTACTCAGTTGCACTTAGGCGCGTACACATTCTCTCACATATCATTGATGCAAAATTTATTACCCATACGCCTTACGTACTTATGTATGTATAAACAAGTTTTCTTTGCAACCCGAAGCCAATCATTGTGATCATCATCATTATCATCATCATGGATGAGTTCTAATATATTCATAATCAACGCTGGTTTAGCGCTTCATAAGTTTATTCGTTGGTTTTTTGTGATTGCTATGATTAACGCAACCCTGTCGTTTGATATCATGAGTGTTAAGAGTTAAGGTTTATCAGTCTATTTATCTTCTCAAATTCAATTCACCCTTGTCTTTTAAATATTTTGAGTTGAAGTTTCTAACTTGGTAAAGGAGGCGCCTACTACTAAATGTATTATAATTTTTTTGCAAAACAAAATTGTTTGATTGGGTCTTGCATCAACCCCATTGCTCTCATGTATGTATATAAACGTAATATCTTTCTGTATACCAAAAGCGAAATTCGATATTCGTAGAGTCATGTGTTCATTCAATGTTCAATGAGGCTTGGGCAAGAACCCATAAAGTGACGATGCAACACTCGTTTACTGGAACATTCCATTCAACTGCAATGGAACAACAATAACAACAAAATAGTCCTTTTTAGCAATCAGTCGTTGGTCCTTATGTAACATTACCATTTTGTGCCAAAAGCATTTAAACAGCTGCCCGACTAAGCTCAATTGTTGAACAAACACACTTATTTTTATGGACATCAGCGAATCTAGTGTCAATGCAATTGTCACAATGCAACCCCGGCCACTTTTCCTCTGCTGTTACTTACCATATGTGAATACTTCATCATTATTTGGACTTATATTGTACCCTTTCAATTGAAGGGGTTATATGAATTTTCTATTAAAGTTTGCAACTTTGAATATTTTTTTTTTTTTTTTTTTTGACAAAACTGGGTTCATCTCGAGTAATGAGGATAGTAAGGCCCGGCTCGGTTAACCGTAAACAGTAAAGAAATTAGTAAGTAAGAGTTTGGCTATATTCGGAACAAACACATTACAAACCGAATAATTAAAGCACGTACCGCTTTTGCCCAATTAAACTACATATGGGACTCAAATTCCATTTTTATCCAAGGCCTTCTTAAGTCGACCAAAAAATTTCCAAATTGAGATACTAATGAAATATAGACGATTTTGTTCGAATGAGAAATTGTGGAAGATAAAAAAATATTTTGGAGAAGTATGGTGGACGCTGAGCTGAGGATCTCAAAATGCCAACTGAAACACTCTGAAGCTTCTCGCACAAAATCGGAAGGAATTTAATACATTTGTGTTGACCCTATGCTGCAAAAGGAGTTTAAGCATTTAATAGATTGAAAAGGTAAGTATGTTAGGATCATTTAAAATTTAATAGTTTTCTGTTTATGGATGGGATTTTGGATTGAATTGATAAAAGATCATTGGATGCATGGATTTAAGGGACACAAAAGGTTTAATTCATATGACATATTGAAGAAGTTTTAACATTTTACAAAAGAGGAATATAATTAGAGATAAAGCCGAATGAAAGTTATATATATTTGTTCTTTCTTTAAATTTTGCTCAGTTTTCATTGCATCCAATTACCCAATGTCCTCTTCTGTTCATTGCATTTTAAGCCTTATCTGCTTGATGTCCTTTAACGTCGAGCTCATTGTTAATGTGTAATGTGGTTTCGTTGCACTTGATAAAGAACGCCAGCGGTGGCTTGTCACACATTTGCTATGACAGTCATGGCATCGTCATCAAGTAGTGAGTAAGTAGTGAGTGCCACATAATTTTGTGGCAATAGCTACAAAAATATTGTAGTATGTATTCAACTGTAGCCTTCAATTTCCGCCAAATATTGTGGCATACTTACACGTATATAGATAGTATGGTATGTATATACTTAGTATGCAGGAGTTTATTTCATATCTCTCAACCTATGGGGTTCATGGTACTCATTAAAATACATGTCGGTGAAATGATTTTGGTTTGCCTTTAATATGTCATTTTTGGTGTTTTCGCAACATGTGGGTGCTTTACTTCATGTTCTCACTCATATTGTATAGTGCTTATGTAATTTTGACTTGTGTATAGAGGTAGATTTATGTCGGTCACATACAAATTTGTGTTCAATAAAAATTATGCGATAACATAGGCAGCACTGAAAAATTGTTTTGGTTTTTGGCTTTGAAAGGCGCTTAAAATGTAGCTATGAACAAAAGTCAGAAAATTACTATTGTATATTGTATCATATGATGATGTTGCATACTTTCAGGCTGTTTTCCATTATAAAATTCAGAAAAATTAAATAAAAATTCCTCTATTGTATTTTGAATAAAAAAAATTTAAATTTAAAGTGAATTTAAGAAGAAAATATGAAATGAATGAATCAGGAAATAAAGTTTACAGTCCAAATAATAACTTCGCTTTCATAACCATTTTCAGGACGTATATCATTTTTAGGGTTCCGGACCCAAAAGGAACTCTATTGCAGAGACTTCGTTTTCCGTCCGTACGTCCGACCCCGAGTCATATCTTATAAACCGCAATAGCTAGACAGTTGATACAGGATATGTAGTTCTATCCGGGCATCAGCAGCAAATACTAAAACTAAAATATTTTCAAAAACTTAAAGGGGTCCCCATACAAGAAACATTTTGGTTTGTATGGCAGCTGTACGATCCAGTAATCCCACTATCTTGAACTTTGGGTGGTTGTTGGCTATACATCAGAGACTTATATTGTCAAAATTTCAGTTTGATCTGATTGCTAGGGAGGGTACCTCCCATACAAACCCACCATTAAAATTCAGGTTTTTATTCGAAAACCTTTTTTGTTTTTTGGACTAATGAACTAAAATTAAGGCACTATAAGTTTCTGATATAGGCGCGGTACATTTGTTGGAATCAGTCAAATCGGACCCATACAAACCCCAATCTGCTACGGAACCCTCTGTGTACGAGTATGACTCGCACTTGGCCCATTTTATTATGAATCCATTTAAAAGGTTAAATAAATACGTCTGTATACAGAATCATCTACAAATCAACTCTATGAATATCCTCTGTGTGCATTTTAAGTGATTCACTTTTACCCAAGTACATTCGATTGAGTTATATATCAAAGTTGATATGCGGCGTATGAAAATAAAAAAGAAAACACTCCTTGTTCACGTAGTTGGCGAACTCGTTTTTTGATCAACTTTATTGATACATAAAAAGACCACAGTTGGTCATTTCGTGCCTGCAACTCACTCAAGTCAACTTAACTCCAATTTCATTGAACGCAATTGAACTCCATACATCATCTCCATCATCATTACATCATCATCTACAGGACATGGTACATATTTTTCCTCGACAAAGAGTCCTTACTCAGGATGATGATGATGATGATGACGTTGATCTTGTTAGTTTTACTGTCGAGAAACTTTTTTATATGATGTTTTATAAAACTGAAAGGAAAAGAACCAAAAATTACTGCCGCATTCTTGACTATAAAGCCATAGTTCAGTTCCAGGACTCATGTGTATCCAATTTTGGTTGCTTTATTTTGTTTTGGAAATTTCTTTTGCTTCGAGAGTCATCTCATTTTGAGCCTTAATTCAGTGAATCTCAATTGCATATTGTAAATTATTGTTGTCTTTCATTTATTCCCATTTTCATCATCACATGACACATGAGTTTTGGTCTGTTTTTTTTGTGTTTTGATTTGCTTTGTCTTTTCATTTTTATTGCACATTTTTGCACGTTTCGCAATTTGAAATTAATTGAAGTATTTATGACTCACTTTGTGATTTTATGTTGGCATTTTATGGGGGAGGCAATTGTGTTAATTTCCTCTTGATTCCAAAATCTTACGACATGAAATTTTCTGTTTCTTCTAGGTTAAATGTTAAAATAAATTCAATATCAGTCAAAGGAAACTCAACTGTTTTGAAGTGATTAAGTGATTATATACTCGAATATTTTTTGGTCTTTAATGGACCATAAAATGTTTTTCAATGTTTCCTAAGGCTTCGGAAAAGCTTTAACCAGTAGATCTACAATACAATTCAACTAAACAAGTTGTGAAGCCAGTTAAGATACAATACAAATAAACAAACAATATAAGCAAATAAACAAACAAAGAACAAACGAAACATGCGAATAAATAGACAAGCGATTTACACACAACTGCCGCTAACTGAATGTTGGATGCATCCTGCATTCTGGTCAAAAAGGCGCTTCCATCTTTCGTTTGTTCGCTCAACAACATCACAAATAGCAACATCAACAGCAACATCAACAGCAACAGCAACAACAACAACAACAATAAACAAAGTGTTAAAAATGCTGAGTGTGCGAATACAAAAAAGTGAAAATAGCAATAAAAATTGCAACAACTGGCATCGATAAAACAAGACAAAAAAAATCAAAAAACAAAAATAAAAAAGCAAGAAAATAGTAAACGAAGCAACTATTTTCCAAAAAAAAAAAAAAACAAGAACAAACGAATACTATACTCAACACACATAAAACTCAAGAGCGTGAAGAAAAGTCTCGAGGAAAGCGCACATGTGTCTGAATCCAATCCAATGAAGAACACATCGATGAGTAGTTGTACTACAAGGCACAGTGGGTTGCATATCCAGATGAAGTTTAACAAATTCAGTTTTAAGTTGTAGGTCCTTCTATCTTGTTAAAAAAAAGTCAATTATTACTTTAGCTGAATAAATTAATATTGAAAAACAAAAATTTGGAAAAAAGGTTAAAAAGATCATAAGATAAAAGAAGTATGAAACTGCATAATATCGCTTTTTTACTTCATATGAATATCACAGGATAGGAAAATAGCTGCATTACCTTTCTAAGTGCTTTCATGGATAATCATCCATACTGTTGAAGGTTTATTGAAGTTCAAAGAACTAAGAATTTCAACTCTCCCAAGGATTAAGACAATCCAAGGATTATCTGGATGATTTTTAGCCTTTTGGAGCTGTTTGGATATTCGTTTGCTGATTTTAAATTGCAGCTATGGTTATATGCTAGAGCACAGTATCAATCTTCAGCTGATCATATTCCTTTCATTTTATAAAAACTAAGTTATTGGTGACCCCAACGTGATTTGTTGAAAACCTCAAAGATCACCATTCCATTTTCGGTTGACATTGCTTCGTAAAAGTTTTAGAATTTTGCCTCGAAATTCAGCATTTGGTGAGCCCCGATAATTTCGCCATTTCGGTAGCAGTCTCCCGCCATGTATTCGCCAACGCTTAGGGAACATTTGGTTCCTTAATCTTTTGCGAGCATAGTTTTTCAACGGGAGGATTATGTTTGGTTATTCGCTGGCTCCTTTGCAGCTGTGGTTGTGTATTCTACTTAGATTCTAACCCATATTTACCTAGTCATATCTTTTTCGATTTGTAACAAATTCAAGAGAAAGGCTCTTGATCCCAAAAACATCTAAGGCACAAAATGAAGACTGTTATCGGATGTTTTTTTTTTTTTAAAGAATGTAACATCACAAATGGAAGTAAGAAAGGATCTTTCCAATATATAAGTATATATACTTAATGCCCATTTATCTTATTGTCGTTGCACTGTGTAGCAATAGACATGAGTATGAAAAATCCTTTTGCATGTTGTTTCAAGTGCCTGTACACAAAACAACACAACTCTACACAAGTATAACAAGAACAACATGGCCAGAATGTTGAACTACAGTCACTTGGTTTACTATTCGCACGAGTATTTGTTTTTGTGTTTTTTATCTTTTTGTTGTTGTTATTGTTAATGTTGTACAGAATCTGCAATCCACTCGCCACATCAATATATTTGTATAAACATATCTGTGTAATATGTGCAATATGAATGAACGCTGATTCAGCATTTGGCAAAAAGGATCTCATGGCAGCTCAATGTCCTCACTATCCACAATGGTCTATGTAGTAGTTTTCACCATTCACCATTTTTGGATTTTTTTTTGTTTTTTCTTACTTTATTTTTATGGATTTTGCCCGCCGCGCATTTTTGCGAAACACTTCATATACCATAAGCGAAAAGCGATAGAATTGTGTGAAAAGTGCAAAAAAATTAAATTTGAAGCTCATAATTTTTTACACTCATCGTCCTTATCCGCAGCATACATCGCTTGCCTGTAAGCGAAAAGTAACAGATGCCAATTGCGACGTCGTCTTCCATTGCAACGAAGGTTGATGATTTTCTTTATTTTTGTAGTGTTAAGAAGAAACCAGCATAATTTATTTATTTGAAAAAATTGTTTGTTTGTATCAAAGGGCACATTTGGTAGAAATAAAATACAAAATATATAAATTTGGTAATATTTAATTCACTTAAATGCTGATAAGTCGACAAAACATTGCGTATGAGCAATTCGTTTACTCTATATGATCTCAAACTTTTAATGATATAGAATAGGACCGAATTATAGGTAAAGAATATATTTTATGATAATAGAAAAGGTTAATCATGTCATCTTTATCTAAAAGTTTTTGGCAAAATATGACGAGATATGAAATTGTTCTTGATTTGATACAATTTAATGCGAGACTTGTCGTGACCACGAAAATTAAGTAACAAACAACTTCAAAGGGGAAAACTTCAATTTCGGTAAGACAATAATTTTCTACAGAAAAAGAGTTGAGATAATCGAATTCTCGGATAACTATAGGTCTGACATTTAGACCAAGGAATTATATGACCAAACAATGAAACTTCCAATTTGCCGCTTGCGATCCATATTTCCAAAAGGATCAATTCTTTTTTTTTTTTTTACTTTATTTTCTTAGATTGCTTGAACTTTCAGTATTTTAATTAAATTTATTTTAGATATGTAACTTAATAATGACAAAATCATAATTGTGGTTTAGTTGATTACTTTTGCATTGCTAATTAATTGCAACAGAAGTTTCTGCCATAAGAAATCCATTAAACTTAGTAAAGATGTAAACCACAAAGAATTTCTTGACAACTGATCCAAAACAGAAACAGAATTATTCAAAATTATACGGGGCGTGAAGAGTAAATGGTAAAACATTTAACATATGAGAAATGAAACAAGACTAAGACAAATGGGTACACAAGACATAAATATCTAAATTCACATATACTCACTCTCACATATTGTATTGTACGTCATATGTGTTTGTCACTGTGAGACGCCAGTAAGACTGATTATGATGACAATGACAACGGTGTTGTTGTTGTCGTTGTTGTTGGTTGCTCTTGTTATTGTTGATTCAGAGGATGCTGATGACATTGACAAGAATGCCTGCCAAGCTGATTTTCCTCACTGCCAGCTGACTGTTTTGCAAATGTTTCATAGTAACAAAAGAGTGAACGTGTGACATAAAGCAAATCAGAGTAAAATCGAGTCCGGAGTTGGGCTGTCAGGCAGCAGGACTTGACAGTTGTACAAGAAATCTAAATTTGCAAAATAAGCAGAAATGCACAACAGACTATACAATAGAAAACAACACAACACCAAAAAAAAAAAAACAACAAAAAAAAAACAGAATAAGATGATGATGAATATATGAAAACAACAACAGAAAATAGATAGCGACATGTTTAAGGAAGTGTCAACTGATTGCCGAGACAGGATCAAGCCAAATGGATGGCGGCAATAGTAGGTGGATAGAACTTTGGTGGAAAGGACAAAAAAAAAAAAAGAAAAGTATGCATCACGCATACACCATGTCGTGCGTTCAGGCATATTAAGGCGGGGATATGATGACTATGGGGTGATGGCGGAGGGGTGATTCTATTCCGCAAAGGCGGTTCATGTACAGCAAAATTCAATTCAACATTTGCATGCGACAATCAAAAACGAAATAAAACAAAATAATGAATAAAAAGTAACGTAATACAAATCCAAAAAAGAAGAAAAGTAAAAACACTCTTAAAAGAAAAAAAAAAAAAGAAAAGGGAACGGGCGCGTCGTCATCTGCAAATGATTTATACTTATTTGTGATATTTGACAGGACCAAAAATCGCAATGAGAGACTGCACGGCTGGTGCTTCTTCTGCTATTACATTACTACCGCATTTAATTTTACTTGAGCGGCAGCATCAACGCTAAGCATATGGTACTTATGGCCCCGATGGAGTCTTCGCTGGTTTGGGGCTTCAGCACGAGCGAAAAAAACCAAGGCGTGCGGTTGTATTTATGTCATGAATAACTCGTCGTGGCTTACGAAATTGAATATTGAAAAGAACATTGAATTTATTTGATATTTATTGCCTCAAACCAGATATAAATAAATTTTGTTGAGGAATTTTACTTCCAAAAGGACAGATGCGAAGACATCGGCACGTGAAATAATTTTCTCTTGGTTGAAAAGTTCGTGCTAACTAAATGTGAAGAAGAGAGGAAGTGAGTAAGATAACTAGAAATCCTGCTGGGTTAAGCTATAACGAATTTTTCTCTACACTTACAGGCAATCACTGACTTTTACAATTGTTTGAATGGATACAATTCTTGCCCCTCAGCATAATGAAGAAAAAAGGAATTGACTATCAAATTTCGATGATCAGAAAAATGAATGTGACCAATCGGCAATTGTTCGCCTTATCAAGAAAAAATCAGCTCTCAGTAAGTAAGATTGCAATGAAAGAAAGAACATTTAAAGGGAAATGTCTATACCATAGGCTCCCTTGACGGCTCTGGAGGTTTTCAGGGCGACATTAGAAAGCTCAAGGCCAATTAAAGGGTGTTGAAGCAATCTAAAGGGATAATGGAATGGATGACTTAAAGAAAAAGGAAATTAAAATTTTATGTACACTAGCATTTTAGTTTGGGAACTTATAAAACTTATAATAATAAATATACTCGTATTAGTCTTATAAAATAAAGGTAGGGTATGACAAACAACGTTTTGAGTAAATAGAAATAAAATAATAGCATACAAAAAATGTCGACAAATCAACGTATATAAAATCAAAGGATAATTGAAGGCATTTGTCGTTGATTGTGCGTGTCGCGTTCATTTCTTCAATGTCTGTCGATGTCAGTCGCGGAAAAGGACTATGAAGGACTATCCTGCATCACTCTACATAACACTTTGTAGTTTGTTAACTTACACACCTTACCCTTGCCACTATCAATGTCCAAGTCTGCGTGTCTGAATTCGTAAATTTAATTAATTTCAATGTAATTTCCGTTCATTTCTTTACTTTTTATTTTTTTTTGTATTTGTTGGTCCTGACCTGTTTTTATTTCTTCTTCAACTTCAATCCCATGCACGTAATGAAATTGAAAATTACTCCTTTTTATTGTTGTAAATTTGTGTGATATTGTAAAAGGACAAGATAAGAAATGCTTTGTCAGGTGTAGAAATATATTAGTAGAGCTTCAGAGCTGAGCTTAATACTTTTGATTTTGTTTTGGCTTCCGGTTCATTTTAGCGCATCATAGAAAGGATCCACGCAGTTTTTATTAAAAAAAAAACTTTTTAATACCTTTCAGTCTCAGAGTAAGTGGTTTTATAACTTGGCTATGATATTTGTAACTTATTTAGGGAGATAATGAAGATTTAAAATTTGCAATTAGCATGATGAGTTCATGTTTCCATGTCCAATCAGTGTGATACTTTACTTCCCAGAATCAGAGATATGTATATAAATACAGTTATAAAAAGCACAGTAATCAATTTAAAAAAGTCATTCAAATTTGTTTCTATTCATTAATATTTTTGTAACTCTTTCCTACTAAGTAAATATTTCTATTTGCGTGAAAGTCATGAAATCTTCAGGTGAATCTAATTTCTTGATTCTTTTGATTTTGCTGGTTTTGATTATTTGATAAAGTCTTCTTCTCTTTTTCATTCCACAATATCTTTAACTATTCACCTGTTTTAGATTTTTTTTTCTTCTCTATTACTGTGAATGATTTTTTTTATTTTTTTTTTTTTTTGATGCTCTCTTGGTCTATTTATCTATGGCTTCAATACCAGAGCGTCCGAACATTTCTCATTAGCGCAAAAAATATTTAATGAAATGTTTGTGTGATGTGTTTCTCTTCCTTCCAATTCACATTTACTTTTTTATCCTTCACCTGCTTACCGCTTGTGACACTCTCTCGCGCGTACATCCGGTTTGTCTTTCTCTTGCCCTTTTTCAATTCATTCGTTCGTTTCATTTTCATTTTTCCTTTTCTTTTTTTTTGTTTTATTTTATACAAAGGAAACTTCCTTTTCATCAGCTTCAGCGTCATCATCGTCAGCCTATCGTTTTTTTTTTTTTTATTATGATGATGATGATGTGGATGATGATGAAGAGGATGCATTGAAATGCTGAGGAAGTCCATTTCCGACTTTTTTGCCTTGATTAGTGTTAATTAGATTTCGCCTAAAGATATTTGTAGAACTTCTTTCGTATTCTTGTATGAATATCTGTCTATATAATTTTGTTGGCTTCGTTCTGTACTTGAATTACTTTAGACGCACAAAGGCCTAGGCGAAGTTTTTGAACAAGTTAAAGTTTCAAATACTTTTGTTTAAGAAATTCTCTTTGTTGGAATTTATTATAGTGGAAGGTATGTTTTAATGAATATAAAACTATCCAACCCATCATCATCATCGATCAATCTATATTAAAGTAAGCAATATACTTCTTATATTCTTTAAATATTTTTGAATAAGAAATGGGATCTCATCCCTTTAACAATAAATCAAAGACATTTTCAAATGAAAACAAGTGCGAATTTCCCATAGATCTAGAAGATGCAAAAAATAAGGCACAAAATGTACTTGAGTGTGTTAATTTTTCAATGAATGAGCATCTTTGGAAACCAGAAGTAACAAGAGCTCTTAATATTGCCCCAGCTCATTCCGTTCAATCCTATCGCATTTAAAAACATTCCAAATTGTACTCTTCCATCGAAAAGCATTTTACGGCACTTAATCCATATGTCGCGCGTTGCTTGACAATCAAGAGCCCGAAGAACGCAAAGGATATTTTAGACGACAGTTGAGAGACATTATTGTATGTACAATACTTATGTTAAAGGGAATGCAGCTGGAGATGATGCCCTTCTTATATTATAATTTTACTTACCTTCTTTTTTTTTTTTGAGAAGATTTCACAATATTCTTGTTTTCGTTTTGATAATGAATAATGTAAAACGCGAAAAAATTGCAATGATGAAAAATAAAATTTACTGCTATAAAAATGAGAAAAGACCAACGAGGGTCGGTTGTCATCAGTTCACACCTCATTCGCACCCTTTTCAAATTCATAATAATTCTGTAAAGGGCGAGCAAAATAAGCGCTATAAGGAACTTACCCCCATCGTTTTTACTTACAAAGTTTTAGGACTTTTTTGAAAGCTTCTTCTTTAGTTACAAAAAAAAAAAAAAAATTAATAAAAATAAAAAAAAAAATCCATTAAAATCTCTTTTGTTTGTATTATTGAAATGTATGGTAAGCCGATTTAAAGATTCGAATGAGATTCATATAATTTAATTTATTGTCTTTTTGTGTGATCTTCTAAATCTTTCCCAACTTGGTATACATCAAAGTGATAATAAGGGAAATAAAGATCAAACCCTGGATGTTGTAGGTATTGAGATAATTTCAATTAATTTTTTTTTTAAATCAAATGATTTTAATTTTTGAAAAAACCAAGATAATCATGATGCTATTGAAATAATTTTTGATAGGAAGCTAACTCTTCCAGGAATCGGAGAACTCTGATGGTGATACTTGGTGTGCCAAAATTTTTCAAAATTAAATTTCAGTTTGTAAGCTTAAAAATTAAGAATATTCGGACTGTTATGACTCAATCAATCAATTGTTTTTGTCTGCCTTACATATATATATCTATATCTTTGTAATATCAAGACTTAGTTATAATATTTTATTTATAGGAAGCTTTCTGTTTCACTGTGTTAATCCAAATTGTTAGTCCTTTACAAACCGTTCATCAAAGTTCATAAACCATCATCTCTTCAAAATATAAATAAGTAAGGTATGAAAAGGAAAATAACAAGAGAGGACAAAATTCTTAGAACATCCTTATGTGAAGCTGCTCAAAACCTAATTTGTGTAATATTTTCTACACATTTTAATGTGCGAAAAGATATTCATTTCGTTTTTTACGCAATAAATTAAGGAAATACTTTAGCGAAGCGTACTTGGGCACCTTGCATCATCATCCAGAGAGTGCTTAATGTTATATGATCCTTTGTTGCTATGTTCCCAATTCTTGTTGATATTGTTGCTTTTCACAAAACCCTAGCAATAGCAGTAGCAGCAGCCCTACAGGAATTCATTTTTGGCGCATTACACTCTATTTATATTTTTTATGCATGAATGTGTTTTGGAACATGTTGTTGCCAGGACATGCGACACACAGCACAGGCACAAGGAATAGCAACAGCATCAACAGCATCCACAGCCGTCACCAACATGGGATAAAGAAGTATGAAATCAAAAACAACACCAACACCAATGCCAACAACAACAAAAGCATAAGTTACCCGTTAAAGTTTTCCCTTTTCTCAATTCTTTACTTTTTTTGTTTTTTGTTCGACTGAGCGCGTGATTAAATGTAAAATTGGATTTTTATTATTTGTTTGCAAAATATACTTTCTTTTTTTTTTGGTTTGGTATTGCATTCTCTTTCGTCCTTTGCCGTTTATTGTCGTCAACATCCTCGTCCTCGTCCTCATCGTTCATCGTTCACTGTCACCATTTGGTAAGTTTTTAAAGCGCGCATAGGGAACTATTTCGCATTTATAATATTTTTATGAAATATTTTTTGAAGGGGGTTCATCAACTCACTTAAATATTACAGTAGTTCCTTGCTATTCAATCCTTACCATTCGAGTTCAAGTTCAGTTCAGTTCAGTTCAGTTCGCAGCATTAGAGTTTAAGTTATTGCTTTGTTTTTGTCAATTTCTTTTTTTGTTTTTTGGGTTTTTAATAACTGTATGCGTCAGCTGGCAAATTTTTTGTTTTTTCTGTATGCTTTTCTGAGAGCCCGTTTGGCATTATAATGAGTATACTTAGCCTTTGATATATGAAGGTCTTAAATAACTGGTCATACTATTTTATTATACAATAATCCCCTGGGTGAAACACACATTTCAAAGATAATAAATTTCAGGTTTTGCTAATTTTGAATATGCAAAATTTGTCTTGAATGATATTAAATTGAAAAATTACATAGGGTTGAAATATTTATATGTATGTATGTACATATATGCAAATATATTGGTGTTTTTAAAAATGAAGCTTTAAACTAATTTCTTTTATTGTATCGAACTGGTGATTAAAAAAGACAGTCGAGTGGAGTCATCTTGTCCGTAGTGCGTTCCGTTTCCCGAGTCCAGCGGATGACTATGATGCAAAGCGCAAAGGGTGTAACCTCAGGTGAGAGGAAGTGAGATAACTTATTATACAATTGCAGAAAACTCAACAAGGAACATGTTGGGCATAATTAGTTTTGCATCGAAGTAGGACTCTAGTTTAGGCCACGAAAGACGATGATGCTTGTATTGTATTGTATTGACCAAATGCAAGAGCAATACTAGAGCTGTGGATGCACTAAGGAAAGGATGCTATATCAGCCTTATATTTTTTGCGTGAAAACGTTTCTCGTGCACCATCAGTTATCAATTAAAATTTGAAAGGAAATAAATGAAATTTATTTATGTTCTAAAATCAAAATTATACAGGACAAAGTTTTTTCTACCGCTTTTTACAATGGCTTTCATCAGCCAAATCGGTCAAGCCGTTCTCAAGATATACGGTTACAAATAATAGCATTTTCATATTTTTTCATTATTTTCAATACCCCCTCCTCACAGATGACATAAGCTCACAATGACAGAAATGCACTTACAAGCACCGTTCACTCTTCTTTTTCTAAAATATATAAATTACTTCGCGCGATGATTTTTTAGTCACGAGTTATATTAAAATTTTTGGTGACACCAAAAGCGTTTGGGTGTAACACAGCGTTTGATTTTAACATGACTATAGAACCCTTTTAAAAAATGTTTTTATATCAAAAAAGTGGTATTAGAGTCATCGAAATCTATAGACTAAAGTTTAATAAAACATAAAACACCCTTTGTTTTATTGACGACGTTGGAAATGTGCTGATTAAAACAAAACTTAGGATTAAAGGTGGAGGTCTAAAAATTATTCACGTATCGATAAAGATTAAACCAAAAACAAATTTTATAATAACAATAATAGATTAAAATTAGACTTAAAGCTAATTTATTTACTTAATGAAAAACAAGCAAAATTTAAAATTAAATGTAAGAAATCCAACCTTCTCTCACCAGTTGGAGGTATTTTTTTTTCAAGCTATGCCTGCAACTTACCAGAAAGAGTATCGTTTAAACTCTTTTAATTTACTGTAATTTTCAATGAGCATTGAATAGAAAAATATGGCTTACATTTGTGCACACATAGGTACATACGAGGCGTGGGTATAAAATAACAAGATTCATGCTTCTATAGAAGAATTGTCTAGGCGACAATGTTGTCATAGCTCAATAGCATAAAGCGTTTTTCCAATTTAAGTCTCTTTCATTTTTATGTTTTCTTTTTCGAAAAAACTGTGTTTTAATAGAGTAAAGAATTGTATTAAAATTTCACGTCATGCTGAGAAGATATTTGAAAAATCTCGATCGTTAAGTTTGGATGGCCTCATTAGTCTATGTTATGATCACACCATATATCTAAGTATTTCTGGCTTACCATAACATTCCAGTCTTCATGCCCCTGTTTTTGAAAGGAACAACACTACTCAGCATTAAAAAGTTTGCAGAAGAAGATTTTCAGCAATGTTTCGAATAATGAAACATTCACACGGATAGCCATAGAGATAAATATAAGTAAACTTCTCATTACTTTAGTACCACACTTCGTACAAATTTCTCATATTTATTACCAAATCAAAAGTCAATATTGTTCAGGGGGCGCTTGGGAGATTTCCAGTTGTTGTCGTGCGATGTTAACTGTTGATAATACACAAATTGCTTACACAAATACAAAATGTAAATATCATATAGATATAAGAGTTAAAAAGAGATAGAAAACAAAAAGGCAATGTGAAAAATTTGTATCTATGAGATATAAAATACATACATTTGCCATAATATTTTCGAAATGCCTGTTTTTCTCTGCATGTGTATATTGTGTATTTGTTATACATTTTAGGCATTGATTTGTTTACCAATCAGTAAAACAAAAACAACAACAACAACAAGAACACCATCAGAAACAACAAATATTTATTTATATACATTTCGGTTTAACTTGAACGTTCAAAAAAAGCAACAAAAATGAATACAACAAAAAGGAAATGTGGGTTTATTGTTTAAAAAAAAAATTTTATTGAAGTTAAAATTAAGTTTTTATTTACTTGACACTTGAAATTTGTGCGCATTTATTGGAGTTTAAATAAGTTCTCTTATTTCTTTTTGTTTTCATAAAATAACACATTGACAATTTTATTGAAGAATTTTTAGTTAAAATCTGTAAATTGGAATATATGATTTGAAATATTATTGGACATAAGAAATAAGAAATTGAAAAAGCTTTGGAACAGTCAGATATCGACAATCCATTATTAATAAGGCCATGACAACAATGTGGATCGGGACCACCAAACCATTTATTCATAAAGAATGAGGCGCTGTTTTTTATGGTAAATCTCATTCTAGAAAACGAAAGAGGTTCGGTAGGAAATCACCAATCCCTACTAAGAGTGCGCACAATCTGAGCAAAATCAACTTCATCCCAACAGACCTCTGCCCGACTATATTTACATTAACAGCATCCTTTTTTTTTGAAATAGTTCCTGATATGACAAATTGGTAACTCGCATTGGTATTTTACGGATGGCTCTTAAATGAACACTGCTGTTGGAGCAGGAGTTTATGGGGGAAAACATTGAAAAGCCTTTTTTATTACTCCACTCAAATAATGGCTCGATGATTTAATCGCACCAATATTGAATGGACATGGAAAATATTAGAGTAGCGTAAACTTACATGCCTTCTAGATCTCGCAAAAGAACTTATGAAATAGCCCCACTATTACGGAAAGGTATTTTTGCAGCCTCAGGCTTCTTAAAAGGACACAGCAATGTTAAAAAACATCTACATATTATACGGATTACTCGAAACGACCAATGTAATGAAGAAGAGGATAAAGCAGAACCTTTAATATGTCGCTTGATTTGAATTAGACTACGCTATCTTGGAATCTTTGATGAATATCAGACTCTTGGAGGAACTGTAATTAAGGGGGTTGTCACAGTAGGCCATTCGAAGCCGCAGTAATGTGGTGACTTAAATCGTGGCGTTTTCCTTAAATTAACCTATATTTCTATTAAAATAAAAACTTGTGGCTCCTTGTAATAACAGAGAGTTGGATCTAAAATACACCACAAACTGAAAGTCAAGGAAATGTAAGGATTATGAACTTCTGACAAACTCTAAGAAATTTTCTTGGTTGCTATGCAAAAAATTTTATTGTTTCAAATTTGACTTCCCCGCAGGTTCTCTTTACAAGCATCTGCATCATACACCATATTTTTATTGCATTATGAAACTTATTGGATAGTTAAGATTCATTTAACAGATAATTTACACTTCTTTTACTCTGATCCATCTGTTTAACTTTGCTATTTAAGTTTTCAATTGGTTTGATGATGTTCATAAAACAACAAAATTGTCCTTTAGTCGTCATAATATTATTGTCTAATGTCATTTCCATGCATACAACAGAGACTCAGACAGACCAATAATCAAATTTGCACACATTCATGGCATTTTAATAATATCCGACACAATGCAAAATCAAATTTTATTGCCAAATCTCCACAATGCCAAAGACATGTTACAAATAAATGAACTAGACACAGATTGAGCAAAAGATACAAACAGAAAGAGAGCGAGGCAAACAAAAGTATCCATAGCTGAAAGGAAATTCTAACTAAATTTTCACACTGGGAATTATTAAGGCCTATCAGTGTTAAAGTAGAAGAAGAAGAAAAGAAGATGAAGAAAACAGCAATGAAGTAGCAGAAGATAGTAAAACATGTACAAACAATTTAACAACAATTGCTTTAAATGCGTTCGAAAATTACTCTCTGTAAAGGTGAATAAATGAGGAGTAAATGAAGGATCAAAATTGAAACAGAGCAGATAGTCTATATAATCGAATGTATGAGTATGCACGTGTGTATATGTAATTTAAGAAAGGTCCTTAAAAGCTTTAACGCTTTCTGTCATAAACATTTTTGTCTATTTCACAACAATTGTAGTCAGTTGTAAACTCAATAAGGGAATATTAGACCAATAGAGCAAGTTAAGTCAAAGTTTCCATTATAGAATTTTTGTGCAATTGAGGATTATCATAAACGAGTCAGTATGCATGTGCTGAGTATGTAAGAGAATGTCCTTAAATCCAATTGACAATTTAAAATTAAAATGCCGAAAAATTTATACAAATATACAATCAACCCAACCCATTCCAACCCAACCCAACGCAACGTTCTAGATACATATGAATGAATCTTAAATCCTTCATCACATCGCATGCAATGTTATGTGCTTTGGAAAAAAAAGGACAAACGAACGAGTTAGTAAAATGGCTTCAATGAAATGCAACATTGAACAGCAAATATAGAAGTTTACCGTACACAAATACATATGCATAGATACATTTGTATGTAATATGTATCTAAGTTGGATGCAATAGCTTTAACAGCATAGGATAACAGCAAGGATGAGTTAAGTGACAGAGAGAAAGCGATGCAATGAAGCTAGAAATAGAAATTGCAATGTCAGCAATTGGCAGCAGCAGCAGCAGCAAAATCTAAATAAACATTGTAACAAAATGTACACACACAAATACACTCACATGGATACAAACCACCAGCACAGGTACTTGTCGTCTATGAAGTGTTAGTTTAAAGGATTTCATTTGGGCATCCTTCGCATCCTTGTTTCCAATGCATGTAGAATAGTATGTTTGAGTAAATGTCTGGCGGGGCATGTCATCAATTCAAATTGTAAAACTGCCAACAGGAAACACAACAACAACAAGAACAACAACAACAACATCACTGTACAATTTCCACTTACTCATCATCGTTTAAAATGCAGTTTTTCAAATTTTGTTTGTTTCCTTTCTTTCTTACTTTCATTCTTTCTTTATCAAGGAACCCCAAGGGATTCGATTTGCATGCCTTTCTGGCATTGAGAATTTAAATCATAAAACTTGAGATATTCCAACGACAGACTTGACAACACTTTTGAATTTATATTGGAAATCTTTAAAATCATTGTTTTTCTCTCTTTTCCCATAAAAACCCCCATTAAAATTCAAGCTCTTATTAGAAAAACTGAAAACAAACTGAAATTTGGATACTATAAATTTTTGATATAGGCGCGGTACATCTATTGGAATCATCAAATCTGACCACTAGGCGGATTACCTCCCATACAAACCCCAATTTGGTACGGAACCCTCCCTGTAAGACTGACTCGCAGTACGCCCTTTTTTTAAATAAAACATTCTGCATGTTTTTAGAAACAAAGCAGATTTATTGGAAAACTATTCAGAAACTCAACTGATATCCGGGAAGTGGAACGGAATATCCAGAGAGTCTTGATTTTTCAGACGATGCGGGTGTCTACTGTTGCCCAGCAGTTTGATTCCAAGTTGATAATCATGTTCCCCCAACCGTCTGTCTATCTGTTGATGTGCCTGACGACCTCCTCACTTATCGTTGGAGTCTTCATAAATCGGTAAATATTTCTGACATACTAAATCAAATCCTTGCAACAGTTTAGATTAGACATCTGAATAATTTCCAGATTTGTGTTGAAAGTAGAGCACTCAAAGCGTTATGCCCGTAAGTCCATACCGGCTTTAGTATGGTGCTAGGCAGTAACAGCTTGCTAAGTAGGATCAGCTTTGACCCAACTCATTGTTGAAAACTTCCAATCCAATTGCTTTCTTTTAGTTTTGATGTGAGGTTGCCAGTTCAGACGTCTGTCAAGGGTCACATTCCTGGGAATGACTTCGCCATTTATGACTACTATGAATGTTCTGTATTGACACCTTTGTTTGATGTTGGCTGTGGAGGAGGGTTGAGTCCTGCATGGTTTTAACGATGCTACATCATTGTATGGATAACTTCTCATCCGATTTGAGTCATTTAATTTAATGTAATAACACATTACTTAATATTCATTTATTTATGATTATTTTCTCATTAGGAAAAGTAAAAGAGAAATTAACATAGATGTTAACATTATATTTTCTTCATCTTATCCAAATTAAATCTAATAATATCATCGCATTATTACTCATTACAATAAAAACACATTAAATAAATTTCAATTTTAAATGAAAATTATTTCAACTATTTACGCACAATTTTCTCATTTGCTATTTAAGCTTTGTAATTAAAAATACCAGAAATTATTGTATCATTGAAACAAAAAGAATGAATGAATATACTTGTATAAAGTACAAGAATTGTTAACATTTAACGATTAAGAAATACATTTAGACACGAGACACATACATAATCGCATAACAATCTGATGCCACCTGACACATTCCGAAGAAGAAACGCGTGAATGCATTCAGTAATTTCAACTAATTTGCCTATAAAACTAAAAATATATTGTAATACAACAAGTTTTCATATCTTAGTATTTGTACATCCTTTAGCTGAATATTTCACCAATTTAAGCTTCTCTCCTTATCGTATATCGAAAAGAAGAAAATAAAAAAAATAAAAAAATGCTTTCCTAATTTCAATGCGAAACGAACAAAAACCATAACAAATCGCATTTAAATTTACCTGCTTTATACGAGCAACGTCCTGTTTGTCTACTATATACGAGAAAGAGGAGGGCTGGGAGTCTGGCAATGTGATCAACCCTGCCAAGGGGCTGTGGATATACGGTAATACAAACGGGCTATAATTTATAACATTTCATTTGCTTTGCGTTCAATGTTGATTTGACTTCGTCGACTTTTACTTGGATTGTCTTTCTTAGTTTTTTGTATTCTTCCCAGCCGCCGTCTGTCTGCTTTCTGAAGGATAACATACTACATACATGTGTATGTGTCTATGATGGAGTGTGGATGTGAATGTGTATGTGTAAATGTAAATTTTAATTTAAATTTTATTCGCGGCAATAATAAAATAAATTCATTCCTGCACGCATCATAAACAGTGTGCCGCCTTGAACAGAGATGAACAATGGAAGCAAAAAAGTAAAGTAGCGTTTGAACGCACGATTCACGACTCAAATGCAATAAGCAATAGGCATACGAGGGTTGTTTGAGAAATACTATTTAAATAGGCTCACTTGCAACTTTATAAAGCAGTTATAACTTACAGAATATCAGTTCAGTTCGTTATTTCTAAAAATCGTATAAATTGTCAATATCTTCTGCAAGAGGGATTCTAATTCATTGATTAACCCACGTGTAGAGTGTAGGCTCTGCATTATCTCTATCTTCTTTTTGTCCCTACAGCTGCAACAGAAGTCCTGCGAATACAGAACCAACCTTCATATATACCCAACGACCTCATACTTATGTTTATACTGGATTTCAAATTTTAAAGTGGAACCTTGCTTTAGCCTTGGCTTCACAAATTCTATGAACAACATATTTTTATTTAACATTTTACCAAACTTTAGGTAATATAACTTTTCTCTGACACAACCCTCGTGATTTGACGTAATAAAAAATGCCACCTTTTCTCTTTCAAAATGGGCCATGAAGAATACAAGATCTAGAACAATAACAGCGACAGGAAGACAAAAAGAGTCTTCTTTTTCTAGTGTGCTAAGCGTACATTTATTTTAAATTTGTTTGACAACAAATAAGGATGACAAGGACGAAGGATGAGGATAAAACTTTATTTATGTTGCTTAATTTGTAAAGCGTAAAATGTTAACTTCACACAACAACAAGAACAACAATAATAACGAGATATAAAACATGTCCTACTACCCAGCTAAGCTACCCATCATTCCGTTTATTATCCTGCCATTCAGCCTACCTATCTACCGGGCTGCCTGACTTTGTGCTCTAAACACCCAGTGCCAAGTGCAATTGCCATTTCAAATTTTTCAAAAAATCTTTTCTCTAATAAAAAATATTTCCTTTTTTGCGTACAATTAGTTTCGAGCAACAACAACAACAACAACAACAACCATAACAAAAAAACAGCAATCAAATGCGCAACAACAACAACAACAACAAGAACAACAAGAACAACAAAATCGGCAACAACAATCAGAACAAGGATGACAATGAATATGAGTGAGTCCCTGACAAAGGACATTGCATTTGCAGTGAAGCAAAAGGTGACTTTTTAATGCCTTTTGTTTCCGTGATTGTCCTTATTTGTGTGTTGCGCTTGTTATGTATTATTGTTGTCCTGATTTGTCCTCATCAGTTGCATGTGTATGTGCATGAGTCTTTTATATCCTTCAGGGGTTCATTTTCTCGCGCCCTTGTTACACTCTCGCAACTCAACTCAACTGGTTTTTTTTTTTTTTGTTTCTGTTTATGTTTTTCCATTTTAATTGTCAAAATTATGAATAAAAAAGTTCATTTATTGTTTGTTGCTGCTTGCTGTTGCATTTTGTGAAGTGTGTCCTTAAATGTGTCGGTTTTTGAACAAGTTTAATACAACTTACACACACAAATATAAATATATACATAATACATATGTATAAAAATAAATGTACAACAACTTAGCATTTGAACAATTATAATAGTAGAACAGCCAGCAAGAACAACAGAAATAATAATAATAATAATAATAAAAACAAGTGGAATTTGTGCAAATGTGTGTAAAATTATGTAAAATTAGAAACTTTTTCAGCCATGAAATGTTATAAATGAGAATCCTTTGAATACAGCGAAGGTGACAGGAAGAGATTAAAGGGAAAAGAAGAAAAGCAAATGAAGGAATATACTTGAAAACAAAATGACAAAAATAGAGAAACATATATATATGTATGTATGAATAAATGAGGGAAAAGTGTATATAGTAAAGTTCGGCAACGGATATTTATGGTATGTTGGTATTGTTTCAATAAACATAGGATCGCGTCAATTGTCCAAAGAAAGGCAAATTACAGGGTTCACATAATGAAAATTGATTTGGTTGTTTATTCAAAGATAGTTTTCCATTAAAATATCCCAAGATGATAAACATAAATTTTGGTAAAATAATGACTTAAAGATCAAGCTATTAGGTGCAAAGTGGACAACACAAAGACCAAATCAAAGAGTCTTTTCCGATATATTATAATTTTAACAAATATAAACATTTTGTATTATGTTATTTTAGAAAATCTATCTATACATATTATAAAACAAAGTCTCCCAGTCGCATCTGTCTGAAAGCGAAAAACTCAAAAAGTACACAACGGATTTTCATACGGTTTTTACCAGTAGACAAAATGATTCATGAGAAAGCTTATAAAGGCATATAATTCATTATAGTATTATGCAAATTGGCTGAAGTATGACGATGACTGTTGAAAATGTCAAAAAAAAAAAAAAAAAAAAAATACCGTGAACTTTGTCAACCACAGAACGCCAGATATTGATAGTAGTGTTAGTGAGTTCGACAAAAAAAGAAAGGCCTACAGGTAAGTTGTAGATGAAATATTCAGATGTAAAATGTCATATCATAAGATTGGACATCTGCTCTTATCATAATCTTGAAGTATTAGTGATTTTACATCAGCATCACATAATTTTTGCGTGCAAAAATATGTAGTTTTGAGCCAAATTATCGTCATTTGCGGTTACTTTTGATTTACTTCTTTCATTTGAAGAACTCTACA
This sequence comes from Amiota minor, assembly GCA_037043295.1. Lineage (NCBI taxonomy): Eukaryota > Metazoa > Arthropoda > Insecta > Diptera > Drosophilidae > Amiota > Amiota minor. The sequence continues at coordinate 257,850 of JBAMAW010000485.1, forward strand.
ACTGAGTCGCGTCGAAAGCTAGTATAAGCATGTGGAGAGGCTGATATAAGTGAGAAAAATTGAAGTGACGTTCTAAATATTTAAGAAGTGTGGTTTGGACTTCGACAATAGACGTAGCGGAAGATCGAAAGTGTACAAAGAGGTTTAAATGTAATGCAAGAAGAACTTGTAGCAAACAATGTCTCATCATTTAAAATCTTTGGGAATAAAAAAAAGCAAGGAAATTAGCTTCTATATAAACTAAAGCCGAGAAACTTTGAACGCATATTTTACACATGTAAAATGCTGCTTGCCAGGCAAATGCTCGTGTAGACACTGGTGATAAAAAATGAATGAATCCATTACAATAACCTAAAAGACGGAGAAATCATAGAGACCACGTTGCCATGCTTCAACATTGACAGACCATCCGAATATTTATTTGGTGGAAACAGTTTGGTGTGTCGTGTATCATGAGATGCTCAAACCGAACGAAATAATGACTGGGACTCTTTATAGAACACAATTGGGGAGATTGAGCTGAGCATTCAAGAAAAAATGCACCCACTATTACTCCAGACATGACGAAACTATTTTCCTGCATGATAAGCCTCGTCCACATAAGGGCGTGTCTGAGCAGCACTTCACGTCATATGGGCATACCAACATTTGGGTTGAATCGTGGATTAAAGAAATATTTTATATAAAATCAGGCCACCTAGAAACAGATAGAGTAACATAATCATATGTGGTGGTTCCTCAAATTATTGATGAATATTGAATTTTATTAACTCTCGGGTTATTAAAATTTCTTAGAGTTTACCATCTTCCTTCCTGGCTTGCATAAAAATGTATATAATTTTATATTTTATGCATTTCTGGGTCTCCTTTTTATTGTCTGTAAACTATTACTAAAATTGTTATCACATGTTTTCAAGTAAATAAATGTGGTTAAGTGATATATTTTTATTTTGAAAAATAATTAATTACAACAATGAATTTCCTTTTGATCTAAAATTAATTAAAAATCCACATTATATTGTAGAATTTTTCAGATTATTAAGTGATATTTCCCAGACTTTGTTTGATGTCACATCTGAAATACATTAATCATTGTCTTTGCTTTTATTGTATGTTGTATCTAAAGTTCTTCAATTTCAAAATGTTTAGTATTTGTTTGGTATGTCGGTTGGTATGCTTAAAGTGTTGTGTTTTGTTCTTCATATTACATTTCAACTTAGTTAACCGAGGAGAAAAGAAAAACTTGAATAATGCGAAATGTAAATATTCTCAACGAAAATATCACAAAAAGAAAATAAAAACAAAATTGAACATTGTAATGCGTTTAAAACATTTTCATCTCACATTTTCCACTCACAGCACAGCACGAAAAGGTGCTAAAACACTTGAGGCGTTGCAAAAAAAAAAATAATAAAAAAAAATTGTACTTATAATAAAGAGAAATGAAGAAAAATCCTAAAAAAATAAAAGAAAAGGCACCGCCATCGTCGTGTTGAGTTTAGTTCTGTTGAGTTGAGATGAGTAGAATGGCGAAGCCGATGAACGAAGCAAAGCTGAGCAGACGGTGGAGGCATCAAACAAGTAAGAAAAACCAGCCAAAGGCGAATCAAAAGCGCTTTTAAAGTATAAAAAAAAGAAAGAAAAGAACCTCGAAGAAAAAGATACAAAAGCAAGGATGAATCCACAAGCGAAATGTTAAGCAAGAAAAACAGATACACGAGGAGATGGTAGCATGGAACGAACACCTTAATTTGCGAGCCAAATCGTCTTGAATGTGCTTATTTTCACACGCTTCGATACAGAAAAAAAAAACACATTTCCAAAAATGCAGTAGTAGAAGAAAAGAAGATCAGGCCAGTCAGCAACACAAGAAGAAGGAAAATGAAGAGAAAGCAAAGCAAAACTGGTATCAAAAGGTTACAGTTTACAGCTTTGACTACGACGAGATGATAATGATGAGGATGATGACAAGGACATTGGCAAGAGGAGCCATGGGTAATAAATTTATACAAAAAGAATAAAAAATAAAAATTGTAATAGAGAATAAAAAACTGTAACAAAAGTAGCTAAAAAAAAAAATTACCAATAAATGACTTTCTTTTTTTACTATATCTTTCAGGTGTAAAAACATTAAAATAAGCTTGTGACCAACGACAAGACAACCAATCTCAGGATTTCTTGGCCACTCCAGTAAGAATGGATCTAATGACAATTGCCTTCGTTCAATCTGAGTGAAGGAAAATATAATAAAAAATAAAACAAATTTTTAATCGTTAAAAAAGAGAAGCAAAATTAAACACATTCAAAAAGCCACAAAATAACCACCGCTAAAGTTTGTACAACGACAAACATTTCATGTCCTTTATCATCAGATGAATTGGGTTGGGTTTGGGGCTGTGGTTATTATTATGTTGGGGGTCAATCATGAATGCTAGTGGCCACAACTCGGAAAGGTGATAAATTTCGCGCATAAATGACAGAAACACACCCGCAGCAGACAAGGTCAAGGGAAATTCCTTACAAAATTTGTACAAGTACAAGTATAAGGAAATGTAATAAACTCAAAACACAGAGATATATATAAACAAACCTAAAGGAAGCAAGCAATCATAAAATGTTGAAGAAAGTTATATTGTATGATAAGTTTGAAAATGTTTTTGTTTATGAAAATAACAACAGCAACAACAGCAACAACAACATGAACTACAAGAACAATTTGTCTGAGAAGAGGATAGGAGTGGAAGGCAAGCAGGACACTGATTGTGATTTCTTGACTTCTTCATTATTCTCTCCAATCATCAAGTGTAATAAAAATAAGTAAATGGAGCAAGAAGAAAATACAACAAGAAAATAAACCAAATTTTGTTTACACTGATATTTAGATACCTTTCACAGGATCTGGGAAAGTCTCTGAAAAATATACAAATCACTCATTTAGTTTGATACCAAATTCCTTATGAAACCAAATACTCCAAAGCATTTCATTGAAGGGTATTAAAAAATAACATTGCAAAGTATAAATTAATTTAGATTAAATTTTATATTTTACTTAATTTCGTTTTTTTTTCCCTTAAATTTACGCTATTTCTTATTTTGATTTTTCTTTGTGCTGAAATCAGCAAAATAGAAAGGAAAAAATTACCATTTACTTTTAATAAATTGCTATAAGTTTTTTTTTTTTTTTTTTTGAGGGATAAGAAAAGACGAAGAATTATATTTGTTGTTGTTTGTATTTGAATTTCCGCTTCCTTACTTAATTTCTTTATTTTTACGAGTTGGAATGTTAAGAAAGAAGCTTAGAATTTTTACAATTTCATTTATAAATCTTCACACTTCAACATCAGTTTCCCTCTCCACTCCTTTGTTTAATCTATAAATAGGATAAATTCTCAACGTTGTTTTTGTTTCCTTTAATTTTAATTGCATATTTTGTTAAATGATTTATTTAAGAAAGACAACAGCTGAAACCATTTTTCTTGTTTTTCATGACCAAATGAAAAAATTAAAGTGTTGACTTATTGGGTGCTCGGTTCAAATCTTGCATTTGTGGAGATCTCATTGGGTACTACCAAATGACAATATTATTTGTCATAAGCAATAATGATCACGAGGCAATATATACTACAGATGGAATCAACAGATTTCCTAAGTGGTCGGGTCTATATTACCGAATTACCCTATAACAGTCGACCAAGGACCCCCGTAGTTGCAGTCATAAATGCTATAGGCCCCTTGCAGTTAGAACAACAGTGATCGAGTAACTCTACTCCTTATTAATTGGATAAATCGAATAGAAGTATACTTTCTTCCACAGTTTAGGCAATTAGTTTAAGTTCAACAACTGAGTGATCTCATTTGAATCAATTTGACTTGAAGACTTGATTTACAAAATAAAGTGTTTGCCACTTTAAAACTCACACAAAATCAAATCGAGTACAATAGAAAATAAATAATGACTAAAATCAAAATTTGAAGTTTCACTTCCATATTGTATTTGCCTAAATAGCTCCATATTTTTGAGATTTACTACACTTCGCTAAAGAAGTTTCACTTCAAAAATTATATATAAAAAATATTCCCAGGTCCTACTCTCTAACCACTATGTCGTGGAGACATTTCAATTGTATTTGCCTAAATAGCTCCAATATAATAATAACATCGTCGTATTTTGATTTTCGTCACATTTAATTTTCATATTTTTTGGATTTATTCCCCTTTGCTTAAGAAGTTTCACTTCAAAAATTGATATCACTCGTCATTACTATTCTTTCTATACTTAATTTATCGGTTCTCCGATGAATTATTCTATCAAACGTCGGAGTATGTAAATTAAAAATGAATTGTACTTTCGTGTGATGAATATTAGACCATAATAAATCTTCATATAATTAAAGCTAAGGCCTAATCCAATTCTAGTTTTGGAATATACATAAAAGGTCTCTACGAGTATTAAATATCCACTAGCAGAGTAGATTCTTTAGTATTACCTTACCAATGAATATGTTGTCTTAGGTTGTTCTCTATATTCCTTCTACATTTTTCTCATTCCATGTTTACCCTTTCCATTCGATTCGATAAAGAAAAATGTAAATTTCTCTGGAACACAGCAACAAACATGATGCTCACGTACATAAATACAAATGCTGCATAGAATAAAATTTACTCCTCAGTCAATCTTATGCCCACTACAATTTTACTACAATTTTAACCCAGACCAGTTGAAGTCCTTTCTCATCACACGCTTTCTATTTTTTGTTTCTCTCTTCTCCTCGCCATTTCACACTCACCATCACTATTCTTTTCCCTCTCTCTCACCACTCTCTCTCTTTCTCTATCTCTCTCTCTCTCTTTCTCTATCTCTCTCTTTCTCTCTTTGTCACTTCGTGTGCAATGCAAAAATGCTAATTAAAGTCAAAACGCAATGTTGCGGAAAAATGTTTTCGAAAGAGTGAGCAAGTGAAGAAGGAAGAATGAGTTGGTGGTGAAAATGGAATAAAAAGGGACAGAGAAACTAAGAGAACCAACTTTAAGGTTTATGTTGTTACTTTGATTTTTGTTATGGTTCTGGTTCTGGTCTCCTCCTGGTCCTTTTAATCATGTAGTTGCTCGCTTTTCCCATGCTTTTGACTCCTTCCACAGCTAAATTTGTTGTTGCTATTGTTTTTTTAGTAATTTATTGTTGTTGTTGTTGTTTGTTATTTTGTTATTCTATTATTTTTTTTTATGTTGTTGTTGTTGTTGTTGTTTATGGCATAAATTTAAAGTTGGTTTAAGAATGAAAAGAGAAAAAACAAAAAAATCAAAATAAAATAAAATAAAAAGCAAAATAAGTAAAGTTAAAACAAAAACATAAAAAATTATAGTCGATTTAATTTTCCAGTTCAGTTCGTTTTTTGGCTTTTCATGGGTTTTCACTCGGTGTTACGTTTGTCGCCTGCTTTCTGCCAGCCTGGACTGGACTCTCTTTCTTTTCATTCTCGAAGGCTCTGTGCCTTAATTCAGTTTTTGGTTCGCTTTGGTTTCATGTTTGGGTTCCGGTTTCGTTACAGAGTAGATGTTATGCATTGAAATTAATTAAATCACAGATTTTGCCACTCTGGCGGTTGACGGCGGTGGCAGCGGCGGCCTTTTTTGGACTGCTATTCGTTGTCCTACATTAAATGTGTACCCGAGCCAAGCCGAGCCGAGTAGAGCAGAGCAAAGCCGTAGCCTTGTCATCATAATCAGTGACGCGTTTTTAGCCTTTTAATTAGTTGGGACCAGTTACTAATTTGTAGTCGCCATTCTCCCCATTCTTTTACGGATTTCAACAACATATAATTGAGCAATAGGAGGTTCTATACATCTTCTATCTATTCAATTCTGCTATTTAAGGTTTTAATCTCAGGTGACTTTTGGCATAGTTTTATATGGCACCTAAATGCAGGAATTTTTAATTGACACAACACACTTAAGCTTAATTTTAAAAGTTACAATCTAATGTTATGGCTCAGAAGATATTTTGGATTATTAGTAAATAAAGTTTAGGTCAAATTATGCTAATGAGATATTTTGGTACGCTTATCGAAATTCGCTTCAAAGTAGTTACTTCTTAAATATATAAACTTAGCTTTAAAATTAAGGTTTATATTTTATTCTACAATATTTTTCTTAGTGAGAATTTAAGAGATACTCTCTGTCAATATTTGACTTTTGGTATAGTTTGAAAAATTTCGTAAAATTTTAAAAATAATCTAATGATACTTTTACTATTTATTGTAACATAATGTTTACCCCCCTTCAAATAAAATGTATCACATTTTATAAAGATTTAAGCACTAAATAAATTTACATTTTTAAATTTATTACAAATGATTGGAAATCTTTGGTGTTCTTGTTTTGTCTTTCAATAATGAAAGTTACTCAATTGGAATATTTCAACTTGTGTTTGTATGTTTGTATGTATGTGCTTAGAAGAACAAAGGCAATGAGTGCAAGTTATATGGTAGTTTGAAAAGATTCTATTGCTACTACTATGTAGATTCTCACCCATGGGAATCACCAATTTATTTGTCACTCTTACTCTCTCTTTCTTCTCATGCATACAGTTTCGTTCATTTGTTTCATACGCTTCATGTACTTCAAAAACTCAGGCAGTCAGTCAACTACACCATCACCACCCATCTACTCACCCACCCACTCAGTCACTCAGTCAGTCAGTCAGCGATCCTAGCCATGATGTCTAGTATCTTCTGAGTATACATCTCTGTATATTGTCGTTTTGCGTGTCCCTGCGCAGTTAGTTAGTCAACTGAGCGAAGCATCCTTTGTTGACTTCATTCAGTTTTGCGGTACATTTGATTTGTATTTTTGTATATTTTGCTTTGTTTTATCAACTCAATTCTTCTTCTCCTCTATCTCACACTTCTTTTCCTCTTGATTACTATACACACGCTGCAGCATCATTGCCTTCTCTGTGAGCTCTTTATTTTTGATTTCTGATGATTTTTTCCATCTTCATCTGTGTCGCATTGGATTCATGTGGAATCCTTTTCGTTTTTCATTGTCAATTGTCGTCATTATAATGTCATTGAGTTGAATTGTTGCTCTTGTGTGAGTTCATTTACTTGTTTTCTTTCTTTTATCGTCTATGAATTGTTTGGGCGTCAGTCAGTCAGGTTGTGGCTATTGCTCTTGGAAATCCCTAAGGTACCAATAAACATTTCTATATCGTTTTTTTTTTTTTTTTTGAATGTTGATGATGATTGAAATTCAAATGAAGCATATTTCAAATTGTATTACAATTTAACTGAGAATCAGTGTTTTTAATATTTTGGATTATTCTTGAATCTTTACTACATAACATTGTTTATTGTTGGATATCTTAAGTTGTAGGAAAACCTTAAGGAGTGGGATATTACAATTAGGAGGACCAAACAGGAATCTGTTTTTCTAAAACATAAAGTGCTGCTCACATGAATTAGGTATCGACTAGTTTATGCAAGTCTTCCGTTTCTTTTATCGGCTCATTTGAATAAGAACATTAAGGTAATTTAAAGGAAAGTGAACAAATTTTTAACAATTTTGCATAATAAGAATTAAAATCGACCAAATGGGGGATCCGATCAAATACTTTAAGTTTATAATCCATTTTCACTAATCATGTGAATTTCAAGACTCTAGAATTACTGGTTCTTATATGGGGAGCCGCTTAGTTTTAGTGTTTGTTGTTGTAGCCTCGATAGAATTACATATTATTACGGTTCATAACATAGAATCCGTGGATGGATGGACATCGTAGCCTAAGTAATAGGCCTCCATTTTGTTACCTTTGGGTCCAGCACACTAAAAAGTATTTAAATTTGTGATATTTTAATAATGCAAGCATCCTCCTTTGTTTATAATTACCTTCTAGAGACGATTATGCAATCATAAGGCTCTTTAAAAAAAAAATGAGGGAAACTTCAGACCAGGTAGCTTTAATGGCATTTATCAATTTTAATATATCTTCAATTTATCTTCCAGATTCCTACACTTTTCTGGTTAGTCATCCCCAAGAATTCTCAATAATATTAAAGTTTAATGAATGCAGAAGCGATTGTAGTAAGGACGACATTGTGGGCTTGAATTCAAGCTTTAACCGCTCGGGTTGGTATAATCTAGTGCAATGTCGTATTGGAAATACCATTCGAAAGGTTCAAACACATTCTAGAACTCTGAAAATGTTGTTTCCAGCACCTGTTTATAAGCTACAACATTCATTTTATGGGGCAGAAATTGGAACATCCAGATTTTAGAATAGAAAAGCGCTGCCCAGGCCACGACAACTCTTTTTCGACTGTGGTGATGATTCAGAAAATATTATTCCTTAAGCATCTCATAACAAAAAACCTTTTTCTGACCCGAGCCATCTAATTTACAATTTCCTTCATCCAAAAACACAACTAGTTTCCATTCTGAGTTCCAGGTCATAAAATTCTTGATTTTTCTTCCGTCGTTCGGACGCACATTCGTTCCATTTTAAACAAAAATAGACTTAAACACAGTGTAAGTAATATCACAATACACACACAATTATTATTGTACTTATTCAAGAGATTCAAAGGAATGCACATATTTCGTGGAAATTGAAAAGGAATCATGAATGAAATGTAACGGAAATCACTTCGTCTTACTTCTTTTGTTCTTAAAATATCTTAATGAACAGTAAAATGAAGAAGGGAAAATTTTTAAGAACATTAACAACATGAAACTAGTCATGTCCTTATTCAAATGAGCGGCAGTGTAGATATTTAGATTATATTAGATGAAACACCCTTGATCTAAAAAACGAAACACGGGCATCACAGAGAACATTTTGAAGATATAATACATTAATTAACCATACATTAAATATTCGTGTATTTACATATCCTCATAAATTCAGCAAGGTTTTTATTTCAAAACCTTTAAGTTCCGCACAGTCATATTATTAATTCTTGTAGTTTGAACCTCAAAGTATGTTATAAATAATTTTCCAAAAATAATCTATGCTAATATTAAAAATATATGTCTGTATGTATTAATTTTTTAAGTCAACATACATAAAAGTTTAGTATTTTGTAGTAAAAATTAAAATTCAAACAAAAATTACAAAAATTAACACAACAAAATAAAAATTTTCGTTTGTGTTATGTGTTCTTTCATTTCTGTGTGCAGCCAAGTGTAGGTGTTAAAACACACTTGCCCGAGCACCCGGACACATAGCATACAAACACAGACAAAAAGTAACATATGTTGGTTGGTGCAAGTTGGAAATTAAGCAAAAATACATCGCAAAAATTCAAAAGCTTTAATTTGTGGAATATTTTACATATTGTATGTAGCTCGAGGAAGTGAAGTGAAAAGGGTATTATTGCATTGCATACCTTTGTGAGTATAAACATTTGCACAGGTGCCTGGCCGACTGTTTCTTTTTTCTTTGTTGGTTTATTTCATTTTCATTTTCTTTAATAAATGTTTTTTGCTACATAACACAAAAAATGTTTTTAAGTATTAAAAATAATATGAAAAACATTTGCATACTTTTTGGCGTTCTTTAAATTATTCAAAGCCTCGTCGTGCAGTCAAAAAAAAAGGGCAGCACTTCTAGAATATAACAAAAAAAGAAAAACAAAAATGAGAAAATTAGTGAGTGCAAAATTAAGCTGCACTCTCTTTCAATGATGGCAGCTTAATTGCTTTTTGCCTGCTTTTCGTCGCTATCGTTTTTGCCATCATCATCATCATCATCATCATCACCATCAACATTTCATTGGTGTCCTTTTTGCTTCTTTGAGTATGCAACATTTTTATTTAAATACCACTCCATTTTTAAATCAAATCCTTGGTCTCGCACAACACAAATACAAAAAAATAAGCGAACCTCATTCTACACTTCAATTTTAAACTCTTTTGATTTCCTTTTTTCCTTTTTTTTTTTTTTTTTTTTGTTGAAGCCATGTATGTCGCTCCTGCTTTTTTTTTTTGTTGTGATCGTCCTTTTTCTATATACGTTCGCTCCACTCGTGCTCAAGCAGTGCGCACTGGCTTCATCTTGTTTACTTTAACGTCATTTTCAACTCTTCGGTGTTTTCTTAAGCACATCTTTTCTTTTCATTCCTGCCCATTTTTTTTTTTTTTTTTTGTATTCTGTGCGCCTTTGTCTTTGTATAGCTCACCCCTACTCCCTGTCTCGTGAAACATCCTCTTTCCATTGTTGCCATTATTCGTCATCATTGTCGCCTTCATCGCTCTTTCGCTGTTGTCTTATACACTCACATACAGATACATTTTCGCGTGTGTGTCTATCGTCCTTTCTTTCACTGCTTCGATTCAATTCAACTTTCTTTTATTTTTCTGCGTCTTTGTCATGCTCGTTGAGCGTTCGTGAAGTAGCACTCAGCCGCACTTTTAAGCCCTACTGAATTCCTTTTATCCCTAAAATAAATATCTTCATCCACTGCAACAGAAGCAGTGGCAGGCAGCATCGTCGAAGTTTCCTTCGTCTTTCATTCATCTTCACTTCACTTTTCGATCCCAGCAGCCATTGTCTTGCGGCATTGCCCAGCCATCGTCTTCTTGGGCATACTAAGAGATTTTTAATAGAGTTCTAAGGCGACACTTTCGATTGTCTTTGTAAGCGAACATAGCGCACACAACTTATGTTGAAATTAAGCTTGAAGTATCTGCACTTGTTTAGCTTTAGTACGAAATTAAAGTAGTTGTGAGACATCACAGTCATAGTGTTGTACTCATAGTGTTAGTTTTTGTTGTTTTTGTAGTGTCACTATCATTTGCTGAAGTTGTTTTTTTTTGTCTTATTTAAATAGTTTAAATAGTTCATTCAGGTGAATGGAAGAAATTTTAGTTTTAAGATAATCTAAAAGAGTTTTAATTATACAAAATTGTTATGACAGAAATAAGTTATGAATAAAGACCGCGTTGAAGGGAATATTGAAAAAGAAAATTTATTAAAATAATATAAGATTTGCTGGAGATAACCCAAGCAAGATTCTTTAAAAACAAGAGAATGAAAACAAAGGAGAAAAAAACAACGTCTGATCTGCTCAGGTTTCTATGCAAAAGTTAGCACACTAAGTCAGCAAAAGAGGAAAAATGCATTGTGTGTAAATAGAGTCAGTAAGGTAGTCAAAAAAGATTGAGCAGTGTCCGAACATTAGGTTGAGTATAGTGTCCTGACTAAGAAAACAGCATCTTATAACAATCAACTTGTAAAATTTTTAATTGTTGGGAAGCAGCAAACAACCAAACAAATTCAAAGATTTCCAGAATTAAAAAAGGCAGCATACAAGATAAGAAAAAAAACAAAATTGTAGCGTTCAATCTCATTGGTTATCATTTAGTAACCGAGAAAGCAAATTTTAGCTTGCATCTGAATTTGTTGGCAATCAATCAGCATGTGAATGTCAACTTAAAAAGGATCCCAAACTTCATCGGATTTGTATGTAACATTTACTAATAAATCACAAATAGGACACACCTTGATCATTTGCAGAATTTCCTACAAGGCAAGGATGGCTTATACACACCCAGTCAAGTATTTAAATAGACTCTCCTGCTTCTAAGATATACGATTACCTTTTATCAACTGGGAAAGATATTTGTAAAACATAACACAAAAACAAACACGCGTCGCCGATTCAGCGAAATAAATGAAACATGACATTGGATGAAACATGTATCCATCACTACACTCCACAGTCAAATCGGCAATCAGCTGAGTGGACAGCAAAAGGATGAAAACCCCTACGAAGCGACCAAAAAGATAAATGTCAGCTGGTAAATTTTTGGCCTCCGTATTTTGGGATGTGCACAATATTTGATTCATCGATTACCTTGAGAAAGAAAGAACCACCAATAGCGTTTTTGGTGCCTTTGAAAAAACGATCCCAAATGAAGAAGGAAATGTGCTCTTTCGCCTGGACAATGCCCCGTGTTACAAGTCGATAGCAACAAATGCAAAATTGCATGAATTGCATTTTGAATTGATTCTCTATCCACCTTGTTCTCCATTTAGGCTCCCAGTGACTACTTCCTATTTGCAGACCTAAAACGAATCCTCCAGGCAAAGAGATTTGACTACAATAAAGAAGTTATTGCCGAAAATGATGGGTATTTTGAAGTTAAAAATATATCGTTCTACAAAAAAATATATCGAAATGTTAGAGAAGCGTTGTAATGAATACATCTTTCTTGAGGGAAACTATGTTAGAGAATAAAATCGAATTTTATCTAAAAGTTGTTGTTTTATTAGTCATTCTACTGATGTTTTACTATCGTATGTATTGATAAGAATATATGTGCACCCCGATTATTGGAAAAGCTATTCTCCATACAAAACCATAACAAACTCAATGTTATTAAGAGAATTTTATACGGATTGATATTATTGAAGAAGAAAAAAAGAAGTTAATAAGAAAAGGACTTCAAAAAAGTATGAAACAATATTTTATTTCAATTAAAATTTTTAAAAGAAATATTCATTAATTTTGAAATACTTTAGTCTTTCTTTTCGTTGCATTACCGCGCTTATCACCATCATTGGTAGCAAGGAATCACAATCACCTAGAATTGCTCCTTTGGTTTAACATAACGCAATGACTATTAATACTTTTAAAGTTTTAAAGGTTCGTGGTTGCCAATCACGAATGAAATCATGTCATCAACAAAATTCACTTTTGCTATCTTTCAAAACAAAATCAATGCAAATTTCCTTCCTCTATATATCAATATATTGGAAAACCCCAAATATCTATATGTTTTTCTTTTTTGACTTATTGTATGTGAAAATATATAAACAAAAAACAAAAATCATTATCCTTTCATAATCGTATTTTTGAATGCAAATTTATGCAAAACGTGTCATTGTGCTAACAACAAAAATACTTGAAATCTATTCACAAAATAAAATCAATGAAATAAGGACAGGAAAACGATACGATTGTCAATCACTAAAAGAGTCAAGGCACTCTTTCGTCTTTAATGCATTCAGTCAGTCAGTCAGTCAGTCAATCACTCATTCATCCAAAAAACAAAAAAACAAAAAAAACAAAGTAGAACACGTTGTAGGATATGACGTAAAAAAGTGTTTCACTGTTTGAACTAATCTGTTAATAGAAACATTAACGAGGCATTTTTGGAAAATTATTTCGAGCACGCGAAGTGTGAAGCTCAAAACAATCCGAGTAACAACCAACAACACGCTCGGTTCAGCACGTCATTGAAATCTAGTTGAGCTGCTAGTGAGCCCTACTGCCATTGCTTCTGTTGCTGTTGCTGTTGCTGTTGCTTTTGGTTCTGTTTTTTCGCTTGTTCAAGTTCAAAATGCATTTTGAAATGATGGTTGATGGTGATGGTGATGGTGATGGTGGCATAGGAAAAGGAATACTAGGGCAGATTTTCGTTAGAAATTGGCTTTGTTATATAGCAGGTCCCTGCAACATTACACGCCTGTCACGTGTCGGTCTCCACATCGCATGCCCGCTTTGCCTGACATTCGTTGTCAAGTCAAGCTAGACACACTTGCTCAATAAGTCAGGCAATGAAGAGAACAAAAAATACAAGTATGAGAGCTGGCATATACTCAACAACATGATATTTCTACCCAACTCTACCTTCCTTCCTTCCTTCCTTCCACAGTTTGCCGTTGATATTTCGTTTTAATTTTTCGATCGTTAACCCTTCGTCGTAGTTCATCGTCTTCGTCATCGTTGTTACCGTCACAATTTTACTCATCGTACAACCAACCCTTCCTTATTTTTTTAAGCAATCAACTAACCTAAGTAAGTCTGTTTTGGTGGTGGTGGTGGTGGTGTTGGTTTACTTCTACAGCAATCAGTGTACATCAACGTGCCGCGACTGATTCTAAGTCCCTCGCCTCCCCTTGATTCTTCCTTTGCATATTATTCTGGTGCCTAGAAGCTAGTAACCAGCTAGCAACCCCTTGCTCAAAATAATTGCATTGTAATGTGAAAATAGTGCTACCGCAGAAGCCACCGTCTCAGTCACCTTCAATCAGCCCGCAACCCATTCCTTATGTACACGTTGTACTTGTACGAGTATGTTTAACTGCTTTGCTTGGCTTGACTTGACTTCACTTGGTTTGGTTGGGTTGGGTTGGGTTCAGTTTGTCTCATTGCAACGTGTATCTTTATGTGTCTACTTGTATCTATAAATTGGCATACAAGCAAAGCTATGCAGTGGCGTAAGTTATAGGGATTGATTTGATTTCCCAGTTTGAATAATTAAAATGATAGAAAATTACTTTGTTCAAATATTAGAATAATTTATAACCATCTGGCAAATTTAGGTGTCAAAAGAATTAAGTTATTGGGTAGAAGATTTCCACTGGAATTTAAAGGGATAACAATAGACTAATGTGCCACTTTATTAACTTAAATTCACTTCATAACAGAATTTGAATCTTTTGGAAAATACTTATCCAGATTATCCCAATCATCGTATGGATTCTTAAATGAATATGAATTCTTTTTTGAGATCTTTTTCATGTGGTATCACAATATTATCTAGGAACAGATTTAATCTAAAATGGATGCAATATAAATATTGTAGATAAATTATCAAATGAGAATTTCGCAAACTTTCTGTAGATTTTTTTTTAAGCTTAGTTTTTCTTAATTAACCCCCATTGTAAGGACACACCTCTGTGGTTATATGATTGTATGTTTACATCTTGGCTCTCTCGTGTCGGTAATTTCCAATCTCACTTTGCAATCGTTTACTTCATTTGCTTTTATTTTACAAGTTTTGATAGTTACGAGTACTTCTGGTCTTTTCTACCTACCCTTCTACATCCCTTCATCATGTCCTTATTACTACAAGTTGCGCCTGAGGCTTTTCCGACTTCTATAACTTCTATCGTTCCTCTACTACTACTACTCCATACTTCTACATCGTTTTATTGCAGTTACTATTTATGTGTCTACTGCAATTATAACGGAAACCAGTTGAGTCACAGTGGAACAATTTCATTAAATTACTAAACATTTCGGTTTTTTTCTTTTCCTTTTTTATTTATGCTTATGACTGCATCGCAATTGGGTTTATTGGGGTGAGAATTGCTTTATGGTATAATTTTATTTTGTAGTAGTTGACGCCACCTTGTTAACAATTGTAAATAGAACATACCTGCAAAGAGAAGATGGAAATATGTAAATTAGTTTTGTTGTGTCATTGGATAACAAATATAATAGAAATTATATGCATTTTTTTTTTTTTTTTATTATATAATAAAAAAATTGAATTGTATAAAATAGTACATAAATTGTATATTCCATACTTTTTTAATATAATGGAGCAACCAAAACCTTTCTCATGAATCACTTAATACATTGATGGAAAGTTTGTGAAAATCCGTTCTGTAGTTTTTGAGTTTATCGCGTTCAGACAGACACGGCGGGTGGTACTTTGTTTTATAATATGTTTAAATAAAATATATATGCAAGTTTTTATGCTTATACAAGATGTTAATAATCTTGTATTGCGGTATAATTTCCAATTTCTGAATAAATAATTGCCAGGCAAGGGTTTTTAAGTCTTTGATGATAAAAATTAATTATTAATAAATTTATAAATAAATTTAATTTCAAAAAATTCTGTTTTTTTTTTCCTTCGGTGTTAACTTTTGTTAAAATATGACCACTGTGCAAAGAGTTCAATTTACTCTTAATTAGTTTTGAATCGATGAAACGATTTGGAATGCTGTAAGCAGTGCTACCAGTGCCATGTTTATGCCAACACAATGGTCATAGACTATTTTTTTTTTAGTACTAAATCTAACACAGTTAGAGTTTCAGTATTACAAAGAAGCTTATAATGTTAGATCTACACCAGAAGCACATGATAAAAATTGCATAAGCAACTCAAATACACACTTAGTTACCTGCGACAAGAAAAAGTAACGCGAAAAGGGATTAAATTCTTTAATATAGCAAAAGCAAAGCGATATCCTTATATCTATAAGAGCAACTGTTGCAGTTGTTAATTCTATGGAAGGTTAACTAACAACAGAAAGGCGCAGAAGCAAGCATTCGCAATTAATATTTAAAGTTTATAGCTTAACTTTTTTTCTTTCTTCTTAGCATTTTTGTTCTTCTTTACCGCATTCATGTTATGTAAAGGCGATTATGGTAAAAAAAAAAAGAAAAAAAATGGTAAAATTCCTTTCTTATTACAGACTAACATGACTTTGCAAACACATTGATCATACGCAATATTGGCAAGACAATAAAGGCGAGGGATTTGTGAAAGGAAGTAGATTGTAGTATAAATTTTAATAACTAATTTTTTTTTTATTTATTTATTACGCAAACAACATTATCCCCACACATCAATTCGGGTTTAGATCAAAACACAGTACAATCGAGCAAGTAAACCGTGTCACTATGGGTATCAGAACGGCTTTTGAGCACCGAGAATACTG
The DNA here is from genome assembly GCA_037043295.1 of Amiota minor. NCBI lineage: Eukaryota > Metazoa > Arthropoda > Insecta > Diptera > Drosophilidae > Amiota > Amiota minor. The sequence goes on from JBAMAW010000485.1 coordinate 274,312, forward strand.
TTCAGCTATATTCATTGATGTTGCTCAAGCTTTTGACCGTGTATGGCATGTTGGTCTCATTCACAAAATAAAAAGCGTGCTTCCACAGAACTCACACCAACTACTAGAGTCATACCTTACTAAAAGGTTATTCGTGGTGAGATGCAAAAATTTCACTTCAAACGAGTACCACATTAATGCTGGCGTCCCACAAGGCAGTGTTCTCGGTCCGCTCTTATACGTCATTTTCACTGCTGACATACCAACAAATCCCCGCCTTATGACATCAACCTTTGCGGATGACACTGCAATCATCAGTCACTAACGCTGCCCCAAAAAAGCGACGAAAGAGCTAAGTGATCATTTACAACTGGTATCGAACTGGCTAGACAATTGGCGTATAAAAGTCAATCCGGATAAATGCAAGCACGTAACATTCACCTTAAACAAGGGAGACTGTCCGTCCATTACTTTTAACACCACCGTACCACACTGTACTGAAGTCACCTACCTAGGAGTACATTTGGACAGACGACTCACCTGGCGGAAGCATATAGAAGCCAAAAAAATTTCCATGAAATTAAAAGCCCAGTCCTTTCACTGGCTCTTAAACCCAAGATCTGGGCCAAGCCTCGATCTAAAGGTGCTGTTATATAACAGCTTAATAAAGCCTATCTGAACATACGGTTCCCAGCTTTGGGGGAACGCAAGCCCAAGTAACGTTGAAGTCATCCAAAGAGCCCAATCAAAAATACTTTGTTTCTTAACAGGTGCTCCCTGGTATATTTCGAACGCGAATATCCACAGAGACCTTAACGTCCCACTAATTAAAACCGAATTGGACCAAATAAAACAAAAATATTTTGTTAAGCTCTCGGAACATCCTAATTCACTAGCTCGATCACTATCTTATATGAGTTGTCGCACGCGCCTTCGTCGGAATGACTTTCCTGCCCCATAAACCTGGGAGGACCACGCAACACTGGAAAGTTTCTTTAGCTCAACACTATAGAAACTTTTAAAACATCATTAGTTCGTTTTTTAAGATTTCTCAATTATTGTTAGGCTTTGTGTTGTATGCAAAGTGATGCAATTAATAATAAAGAACGCAAAACAAAAGAATTTATTACTTTTATTTTAACTATTCATATTTTCATTAATTTTTAGAAATTTCCTAATAAATTTTTATATATTTTTTTAACATATTGAATTTATTAAACCGCCCTCGGGACTCTCATTGAGATAGTGAGTAAGCACATAAAATAAGTTTACATTTTATACCCTTAATGAATAATCGATTTCCAAAAAGAACAATACACATATACGAAATAGTAAAAGGAGTAGAAAATATCGCACAAAAAAATCTGCTATGGCGCAAGTGTATTTTGCATACCAACGGGAAAAATATTCGACAAGCTTTTGTTACTGAATGCGATCCCAACTTTTTTTCCTTTTGGCAAAACTAAAAAAATTAAGCATATTATTTTAAAGCAATGGTTTGCAACATACATCAGATCATCTACAGAAGACACATACGCTTACTTTATTAAGTGAAGTCATGTCCCTCAATGCCTTCAAGATATACAAAGAAAACTTATTAAAATAGAACACAAATCTTTTGATTTTTCTATGCTAAAATGCATTAATATCTGTATCCCATTAATTAATACAAGTATGATGGGTTTTTTTTTTAAATCTTAGCGAATCAATTGACTGTGATTCTATGATTTTATATTCCTTGTTGTAATCAAAAATAAAAAATAAGTAAAATAGAATTCTATTTTCTATAACATTTCTTTATAAAAAGTATTCAAGATTCGTTGAGATTGTAGATAAATTTCTGCCTAGTTTCAATTGTTGTCGATTGTTTTTGTTGTCTCTTCCGTTTGTGTTGCATACTAAAGCTTCATTGGCGGCACTAAAATGTAATAAAATAAAGTGTTGGGGATTTTGTTACTTTCCGTTCGGCTGATTGCGCGTACGCGATTTTATAGCATAACATCGTCATTGGCTCTATTTTTTTTTGTTTTGTTATTTTCGATTTTTATTTTTTGAAATTTTTTCTTTGGTTATGTCGAAAATGGTTTGGTTTTGCGTGTTAAGACACGCATTGATGCAACACCTCCCCAACCGCCCATTAACTCCCACTACTCCCCACTACCAACCAATTCCAAAATTCAAAACAAATCTTTTGCAAACACCCTCGTGGCGTTTGGCATGCAGCATTATGCAGAGAACAAGAAAAAGAAAAAAACCAAAGAACAAAAAGAAACAAAAAACAGAGAGAACAATATAAAAAATAATCCATAGCAATGGAAATACATGAAAATCGATTGAAAAACTTTTCCAAAAAATAAAGTAATTCGTTATACTGCCTGACATTGGTTCAATGTGCTTTACTATCATATACTGTATTGTATTGCTGCGGTTGTGTCCGGGGAGATTGAAGGATTTTGGCTTACCAACACTTTGCAATGCAATGTGGCAAGTGTTTGGCAAGTGTTCATTTTTCATTGGTGTGGGTATTGGTATTTGTTAAGTAAAGGTTTCAGAGGCGTAGTACAGACTATTCAGATTAAAAAGGACTGATAACGTTTTGTTATGATGATCATTGTTATGATATAATATATCTATTAAAATACTAATCAAATATATCATAGAACAGATATATTATATATACTGGGTATACTTAATAAAAACCAGCAATCAATGAGTATAGAAAATAAAATAAAAAAGGTTGTCTATCCAGTGGAACCCATAGAAAGTAGACTGCACTAAAAAAAATCTTTTCAAAATCTCAAGGCAGCTCTTTAAGGTAAAGTTAAGTCTCAAATTAGAGGCCCAGAAATAATACAGAAAACTTCTGTCGATTGTGGTTTTCTTCTCAGGCGCTTTATGCTTGGATTACCCAGTAACCCACTTTGGGCTAGTGAATTTACTCTATCTAAGATTATTGCATATAAACTTAAACTAGAATATCTAGAATATCATTTCTAAACTTGTAACACCTTAATAAAGTCTATTGATAATGATAGATGACTTTCAGAAGACACCTAAATACGCCTCTGATGAGTCACATAATTGGCATGTCATTCACAAGACTGCAATGCAATGCAATAGTATCGATTATTTCAAAATCCTTTCCAATTTTTTTTTCATTTTTTTTTTTTTTGAGAAATTTTTTATAGTGCGGTATTTATTGCGGTTCAATTTTTTCTCTTTTCAAATTGAAGTGAATATCATTTCGCAGTTGTCTGTACTATTTTTTGTATCTGCAGTTGATTGACTAAAGCAAAAGTTGAAGTTTTGGCTTCAACCCAAATCACTTGTTTTGTAGATTTTCAGGTTATTGTATATTAACAATCTGTTGAATGTCTGCATTTCTTTCTTTTTTAAAAATAAAAAAAAAATGCTTAAAAATGTTTAGTTGTTCTCTAATAATGTTGATCCACTCAAGACTTAATATGTCGATGAAATAATGAAAATCATCAAGTGCCCTGTTTCAATAGCCCAGGAGATAAACTTTGCATAGGAGTGGGACATAAAAAAGAGCCCGATGAATGAATTAAAACAAAAAAAAAAAAACAAAAAAACACATGGATTGAATTTCCAATTGAGAATCGCCTCTGAATTTCATTAAAATCGACCCATTTTTAAAGGGGATGGTGATAACCACTCTAGTTTAAAACGGTCGTGGTGTATCGTGCTAAGCCGGCGCAAACGTTGGCCAAGCCAAAATTGACGGTTCAATAAGGTTTTGCTGTATGTTTAGTAGGATTGGCAGGGAATCATCTATGTTGCTCCCTAAGGGCAAAATTTTAACCATTTGAACGAAGTAATCGCCCAAAATCGGTGAATTTTCCATGCCAGAAGTTCCGGGAGCTGTTCATCTTTTCCTGTTTATGGCGAATAATTTTGTTGGTGAGAAATTCGCATTCAGAGAAACTTGTGAAAATCGACTGTCCCAGTTGTTTGCGAGCAGGGTTTCTAAGTAAGAAAGCCATTAGAATGGGTTTAAGGGTTCTCCTCGATGACTTTGAGTTGCACAAGTTGGCGAAGAAATTTCGTTCAATTTATATTAGGGTCTGTCTATACTCTTTCAAAGGCATGCTTAATAAGAAAACCATAGAGCAATATTATTCTGGCATGCCATGCTGTGGCCGAAAGCCAAATTGGTTGTTAGATATAGCTGCTTATCCAGTTTATTCATCATTCTATTTAAAAATATTCTTTCAATTATCTTGTTGAATGTGGACAGTAGGCTAGACGATGAGACAATGTAATGAAGGGCTTTAATTAATCTAAAATTACTAATGTCGTGTCCTGGATATTTCTTGGATTTCAACCGCCGAATCTGCAACCTCAGTTTATGATAGAAGCATATTAAAATAACCTTCAAATTGGCAAAAATTTATTGAACAAAACGGTTCATAGGTGACTTAAATCAGATCATTCTAAATATGCCTTTATCACTTTCATACAAAAATAATGGATTTCACCTTTTATGTGAATAATTTTACTTGCAGTTCACACTTAAATGTTTTTAATAATGCAACATGTCGCAGTCGGTTTGTATAAAATAAAAAAAATAAAAAGAAAATTGGCGTAAAAAAGACACAGAATATAACAAAAGGAGAAATGCAAACACTTAACGCCATAAAGTATGCAAGGTAAAAAGCGTTTCAATGCAATATTTAAATAGAAATGTTGCTACAACAGAAAGAAAAAAAAAAACAGAAAAAAATATACAATACAAATGTGCAAAAAGAGACAATAACAAATTATGATTTGCTTATGATTGTGTGTGTGTGTGTATGTATGTGCTTATGTGTGTGTGAGAGAGCTTTGGTATTTATAAAGACAACTACCTGCATCCTTCTTGCTAAACAACAAACGATGCCAGGATATGCCAACAAACTGTCATGCATTTTGCGATAATAATTCAAATAAGATTTAAAGTCATGCGGGAACAAAACAAGAAAAACAATAATAACACGAAAAATAAGAATAAATTGAAGAAGAATGCTAAGAGAAAAAAAAAAAAGATAATAGAGAAAATAACTAGAATCAGTTAATAGAAAGGGACAAATAATCTTACAAAACATAAGCGAATTGCATTTTTGCATTCGCCACAAAGTATGCAACAATTTATTTAAATAACAGCAAAGTAATGTCTTCTTTTGTGTGTTTGTGTATGTGTGTGTGTATGCTACACAACACTAAGACGCACTCACTTTATCACTCTTCACCGACCGTCGTACAGTTCGACCGAAACGCCTAACACTTTATTTTTGTTCGTCGTCTTCTTATTGTAGATTTTCATTCTTTCTTTCTTTCTTTTTAATGTAAGCACTTGCACTCGGCACAGATAAGCAACAATGCGCCATTTTTGAGGATTTAGCAAGGATATTCAAAGTGCTCAGTTTGTTGTTTGTTTGTTTATTTGTTTGTTGTTACAATGCCAAGTGTGCTTGGCTGGCTTCACTTACTCGTCGCTAGTCCTTGTGCCTGGCACTAATGACGTTAGCAACACACATACACACAACACTCAACACACAACAATATAAAAGTGTTGCCAACGTTGCATATTTACCAAGGATATATGAGTGTTTATTTCTTCCATGGTTTGTATAAGCAAACACATACACACACACACACACACACACTCACACACATATATATTAATACGCTAACCGTAGAAATATATGCAATTGTGAATTATATGTGAATTTTTCTACCTTTTTGGCCACTGCCAATTCTACTACTTTTCTTCTCTGCCTTTCTTCTTCTATCACTACCTTTCTATAGTTTTCCGTTCTTTCATTCTTTAGCAAAAGAGCATTTATTATGCATAACTTTGCCTTTTTTAAGCTGTTGAGCTTTAACGGCTTTTGGCTTTGAATGTGTTTATATTTTGTGCGCCACATATTACTTAGTCCAAGAGGTAAGAGAGGTGAGGTATCAGAAACTATAAGAATATAATGGTTTGCAAGTGGCTTTAAATGGCAAGTTGCTTTGTCTGTGCATAAAGTATTTGTAAGTATATCTTTAGATTTGCTTTTGATATAATATTTATACTAAAATTAAATTAAAATAAATAATTTAATCAAAATAAATAAATGAAATAGCCGCCTATTCAACCCAATTAGATTAAAAACATCAAGAAATCTATCAAGTGGCAAAGATGTTTGTAAAATATAACATAAATAAAATGAACCAAGTACGTGTCAGACTCGTTCGCGGAGGGTTCCGTACCAGATTGGGGTTTGTATGGGAGGTACTCCTCCTAGTGGTCCGATTTGACTGATTCCAATAAATGTAACGCGCCTATATCAGAAACTTATAGTGCCTCAATTTTAGTTTAATAGTCCAAAAAACTAAATAATTTTTCGAATAAGAACTTGAATTTTAATGGTGGGCTTGTATGGGACCTCCCCATCCTTAGTAGTCCGATCAAACTGAAATTTCGACAATATTAGTCTCTGATGTATAGCCACCAAGCATTCAAATTTCAACATTGTAGGTTTACTGGATCGTATAGGTGCCAGACAAACCAAAATGTTTCTTGTAAGGGGACCTTTTTAAGTTTTTGAAAATATTTTAGCTTTAGTATTTGTTGCTGATGCCCGGATAGAACTACATATTCACAATTTCAACTCTATAGCTATTGCGGTTTTTGGGATATGATCCGCGGACGGACGGATGGACAACAAAGTCTCTGCAATAGGGTTCCTTTTGGTACCCTTTGGGACCGGAACCCTAAAATATGGCAAAGAATTAATTTTTTAATGGAACCATATTCTTAGCAATCAACACCATTAATCTATTTTTTATTTCAACTTAGAGAGCTGAGTCTTGAAATTTATTTTCGAACATCAGATTCACGTTATTCTGCGTAATTAGGCTCCCCTCGGACCACTTGACGTTGCATAATCCATTTTGATTTCACATATACCCATACAAACTCCAATTGACTCAATAAGCGTTGTCAAGGGATGGAACTCGTCGTTTCAAATCCGCGTTCGCCCCATTTGAGACTGTTTGACTTTTTTCTCTGGGGCTACTTGAAGTTATACCTAGGACTCTAGCTACACTTAATGCCAAAATTCCCCAATTGCCAGAAACATTGTCAAAACCGATTGAAAATGTCGAAAAACGGGCACATTACGTCATTGTTCAAAAAATGATGTAATGAAATCTGCTTATAGAGTGAGACATATGGCTCTCCTAATATGGCTGCCCCTTTTGATAAAAAAAATGGTCTTCTGTGATGCATGTTTTTTTTAATATAAAACTAGCATGGGTTATGTATGACATTTAAATGACTGGATCTCTATAACGGCGATACATATCGGAACTAAATATATTCTATCTTTCAACTACAATCACATGATTTCAAAATTTCATTGAAATCGTTTGGTTATATTCAGGGATTTTGTCTGTCTTTATAAGAAAACTTGACCTGCAGCTTTAACAATTTCATTTTAATAACACGTTTCCACAAACACCACATCAAAATGAACATACCCTTAACAAAAAGTGTTGCGAATATAAAATCAAAGAAACTACCAACACACAACCACACTCATATTGCAGCATCAGGAATCAAAGTAATATTTCAAGTTGTATATGTGGGTGTACAAGTGCCAACTGAATTGGTTGCGAAAACTACCGGATGTTGCTTGGATGAAAAACGAAGTCAAATGCATGCGTTACATCAACACACGTGCAATAATATTCCGTTGCTACTTCACAAACACTACTTCCATCGCATCGAAGTGTTGTTAAAAATTGCATCTACCTCAAATAAGCTTCTGTACTGTAACTTGAATAAATATCAGAGTAGTAAAATAGAAGAAGGCGGTACTATGCATTTAAGGACCAACAGCTTAAGCGCCATGTCAATGCAAAGTGTGGCATTTGATTTACGCTAGTGCGCGTCTTAACGATGTCGTTGCGCAGATGTAGCAGCAAATAGAAAGAAAACATGATAACTTTAACCTATTTTAATGTGTGAGGCATTGATACTTGGGTTCGTTATAGTATTTCTGGTGGGTTTGCTTTTTATTGCACATCTTGGTTGTTTTACTTTCAATTGGTTTAATAGTTTCCCAAAGCTATGAATATAAAGGATGCATTAATTAAATTTGCTTTCATTTTAGATGGTGTAAAATTTACTTTTCTTTAAGAATTTTTCAAAATTACTAAATGTTTTGTGTAATTATAAAAATATTTTGAAGGATTTAACAATAGATGAATATGAAAGAAAAAGCTCACAGCTCAAAAAGAGCAATTGGACTCTGGGAACTGCATTTTCTGAAGCCACAGAAGGAGATTACTGGCCGACGAGTGTGATTATAACCAAAACTGAAAAGGAATGACAATTTTAAACCAATATTCTCAGGGAGGGATGATTAGAAGTTGAGTAAAGCCATTAGGCAGGACTGAAAGCTTTTCTATATAGCCAATTCCAAGACGAAAGAGTTTACTGGTGCTAGCATCATTTCAGAGGAACTAACAGCTCACTTATCTAACCGTCTACCGGACTGATGCAATGTTTTCCAGATAGAGATCTAAGCGGTCACGTAAGCAGCAAAGTTGATAAACACTATGACGAGTCCCCTATTACCACATCGATATAAGTTTGTAGCCATGCTGAGATCAAGACTCTGTTGGCCCACATCATTAAGAATAAAACTGCCAATAGCATGGTGGAAGTTCTTAAGCAAACTCACTGAATCACTCTAATATTGGTACCAGGCCCCTTTGGTTTTATAGGTAACGAGATGGCGGTTGAGTGTGATAGAACGGGATTGCCACTGCCTATCTCTCTATAGGTCACTGAAATTAAGAAACCTTCATCCAACCAAGACATCTTTTCAGGGTTGGAAGCGTAAATCAAGGCATGTGGTGAGCGAAAGAGCCTGGCTGCACTGTCGCTAGGACACTCTGCCCTTGCTACTAACCGAAATAGATTTCCGATCTCTTACACTTTAATAAGAAAATGATTTGGATCATGACGGGAGTCCTTACAGGCCACTACAATCTCGGGCTATTCAACACCTCCTATGTGACATGCCTCTAGGGAACATGGATCTGTTCGAATTCTGTAGGTTGAAGGTTAGAGGCTGAGGAAGACTTCTGAGACCAAATCATATACCTTTGGATTACTCTATTCCCACTATTTCTCCGATTCCTTTCCTATAAACGAGCATCACAATGAGCCGCACCTGTGTCAACTAATGTAACATAAAAGGCGGTGGAAGAGAGTCCCCACTTTATAAACCAGTTAAAAAAAGTGAGATAAATAAGTTTCTTTTTCTCCATTCTGCGCACTTCTTGAGTGTTGTACAAAATTTCTTATTTAAGAAAGGTAGATTAAATATTTGACTTATGATTTGTGATCCTCGATATTTCTATAACTTTGAATTCCTTGATACTAAATGAGGGTAAATAATTAGTAGCTAGTAATCTATTATCATTATATATATTTTATTGTATAATTTACCTAATAAAATAAATAAAACAACAATTGGTTTCTGGTTCGAAGAATTCTCAGTTTAGTGGTTGTTTATTTTAAGAACCCAAACTTTATTTATTCATAATATTTTGATAAATTAGGAAGAAAAATATCATAGAAATTTATATTTTAACTCTACGAATTAAAGGACTCTGATGAAAGGAATTAAAAATTGAAGTTTTTTTTTATTGCAATCGAAGAAATGAAACGAAAGTCAAAATCATTTTCAGATTTTATCAAAACACAATTTGAAAAACCATTATGTAGATAAACATAAAATTGTCATGTATAAAATTTAGTGTTAGAGGAAAGGCAAGATACATTCATTTATGTATATGCAGAGTAAAATATCCACATTGACACCTCATGTTCCAATGAACAAACAATAGTAGAGAATATGAATTCAATGCCAAAAATATAAAAAAAAAAAAATTATAAAAAAGAAAAGAAAAATAAATAATAAAGAAAAAAAAAAAATACAAAATGATTGTTTAGCAAATGTTTTGGTTTGGTCGAGAGTAGTGAATATACAACAAACTCGTTGTCTGCTAGTCTATGAATGTTAGTTAAGTTTGTGAGACAAAAGTGAAGGAAATACAAAAAAAGAGGTGAAAGGGAACAGAAAATAACAAATAAAGGAATAAAGGAAGTCGAGGTGCCGGCATTGATTGCCGTTGTTACCAATTTTTTTTTTCTGTGTATTTTCTTTTCTTTTTCATTATTTTTAGTTTATTTGAATATTCCTTTTTTCATCCTTCTTTATATGCGCAGCACTAATGGCATACACTGAGTGGATGCAACAAAGCGTGTACCAAGAGCCGCTCAACACTATAAAAACCATTGCAGCAATAGCACACGGTTACTCATACATTCATTCATTCATTTCTACATACCAATATGCAGATATATACATACAAACATACATACATATATGCATAAATACACATGAAAGTATATATATGTAAATTCATAAAGTGCTGCATACACCAAGGCGCAGTTGTGTTAAAGCTTACAACAGAGCACGGCAACATGTTGTAATTGCGTATTTTATACACTACACGAATGTATGTATGTATGTACATATAGTATGTGTCTGTGTCGTATAGATGTGTGTCCCTACAGTAGCCTGGTTGCTGTCGCTGTTTGTTTTTGTGTTTGCCTTTGTTTGCCAAAACGGAAATGGCAACCGGTGTGCAACGAAATATGGCAACAATCGCGAAATGAAAATGCACAGATACATGTGTGTAAGAGTACGCGATATAAAAAAGAAAATATATGTGTATTTATATAAATAAAGATATCTATAGAAATGTAAAAATACTCATAAGCCATGTTGTGCCATTTGGAATTGTTGGCGTATACGTAATTTTTATTTCATGTGATTTGAATAAAAAAAAAGAGAAAAAAAATACAAAAAAGAAATAGAATTTTACAAATTCAGCTGTGTTGAAGTTTTTATACCTTTGACTTTTAAAAATTAATTATTCATAATTTTTATTTTGCGACTCCCTTTAGTCACTTTATAATAATTAAAAAAAAAGAGAGATATTTTCTGAGTACTTATTCCGATGATGGTAAATTTATGTAAATTAATATAATATTAGTCTTATGGAAGTTAAGAATTCTCCCCTGTATGGAACCTTGCTTATGGGACCCCAAGAAAATTAGCACTTATATTGTTAGTATTGATGTTGCTTTAACTTTACTTTGTTCGGACAGTAAATTCAAGCCTTTGATGTTCCTATAATTATTACTCATAAAATAGTGATTATCGAACATCTCAGTTCTTTTCAGAAATTACAAGGCTTTAAAGTGATGTATAGAATAGAAAAAAGATTTATATGGTGGCAGATAATTTATTCTCGTGAGAAAATCACTACATCTACGACAAATAATTTGATTAACAATATTAATATAGACAGTCTCTGTTCATCCAGCAGAATTCCCAATAAAAGTGTGATTACCGAACAACTAAGTTATTGAAAAAACTGACGAGGCTTTAAATTGATATGTAGAATACATGATATATTTGTATGATGGCAGGTAATTTACTCCAGAAAGCAGATCACTGCATCTACGACAAATAATCTAAATAATAATAATATTATAGACTAGATATAGGGTGGTAAAGGCAAAAGGCCACCGAAATTCCATTCCATTCTTATAATTAGCACGCATCCCTGCTTTCTGACAAATGGCACTTAAATTAGCCACGGAAATTCTATTTGGTCTCGCAATAAAATTCTTTGAACTCAACGTGATCACTAAGATTCATTTTTGACGTTTTTTCGACTCATAAGAACTCAATTTTCCGATAAACAGGAAATGGGCATAATAAACCCGAATCTGAACTAAGTTTCAATACAATTGGTGGCCAAAACTATTTTATTTAGATGTCTCATCAATATCATACATTTGAATGAGCAATATGGTTTGGACATCATAACGTTTTGTAGCGATGTCATGTTATAGCGGAGACGGATACCATAAGTGACTCTATTCTAAGGTACTACAACAGTCATTTGATGTGCTACAACTCCAGAAATAAAAAACTTATATTACATAAGTTGTGTTCCCCCTCCGGGAAATTCTTCTGAGTTTTATATCTTTATGTATAGAACTCAGATTCCTGGAGGGAACATTATTTTCATTTATAATTTGTGATCCAGGTTATCCTCTATAAATTGGATTTCTTGGCTACTACATGAATGAAAACATAATGGGGCACTAACCCATGGACTTTTTGGGGTTCGATTTGGTAGTACCTCGGGTACGAAGTCTGACCACAGGCTATTTTCTGGTATCACGGGTGGTCAGGAGCCCACGGAACTTGTTCCGTCCTGGCCAGCGGGTACGGCCCCCTTGTGGGAGTATCGTGGTGGCTATGGTTTAATACCCAATTGCGGGTAGAGTAATAACTCGACGTGGAGTTGCGTTATACAACCGGGTGCTGTGACCCAGAGAGCAGCAGAGGTTTAAGATAGGCCTCGCTCTCCAGCAAGGAGAGAGTCATATTTACCAAAATAAATATGACTTAAATTTGGGACCTGCGGATATATATCCAAGGGGACGTTGATTGACGTTTATCAATCCATGTGCTTGGCACCGTGTTCTTAAGTCTTCTTACAGACAGGCGAGCACGTAAAACCCCGGTACTTCATTACATAAGTTGTAAGTCTTCTAAAAACAGTTCTCATGGTTGCAATCATCAGACTAAAGTAATAATACACTGTACATCACTGTACAATATTGTGAAGTATGATAAAAAAAAAAAATAAAAAAAACTAGCAATACAAATACAAAAACTATACTCGTACTATATTGACAAATAAAACTTTGTAGTGCAGACAAATTTTAATTGGTCACAGGAAACAAGAGCAAATACAATTTAAAAAATAAATAAATAATAAAGAAAACAAAAAAAAAAATATATGTATGCAATCAATGTAAATAAATTAAAATTGTCAAAGTTAACTTTTATGACTTTTAATTTAATCAAGCAACAAATTAAATAATAAATTTTTAGATATTTTTTTCTTTCTTTTTTTAATTTAATATTTGTTTTTATTTCCTCTTTGGAACAAACAAACAGAAGAGTATTTCAAGTTCACTTTATGTGAAATGCAAAATGAAAAAAAAAAAAAAAAAAAAAAAGCATGAAAATATCAAATATATTTAAAATAAAAATATTAAGTATTGTGTCCTCGTTGTTGAGTTGTCCTTGTTTGCGCATTTTGCACACTTTCATAAATTTGTACAAAAGCTCAACTCAGCAATGCAAAAAAAAAAAAAATATTTATAATAAAAGAAAACATCTAACAAAATCTTGAATAAAATAAAATAATAATAAAGAAACAGAAAATCATACAAATGTAAAAAGAAAAAAAAAAAAAAAAAAAAACAACCTTGTAGTGTTATGCTTTGCTTTATCCTGACTTTACTTTGGTTTGCTTCGCTTTGCCTTGTCACATTATCAGCGAAGCGTAAAAATCAGGACATGCGAAGCGATGATGATGATGACGACTACGATGACTATGAAAATCTTTTGTCAATATTCAGGTATGCATGGTTAATGTGCACTACACAACAAAATATAAAAGTAAAAATAAAAAAAGAAACATATAGATAAGATAAAAGATGTGTTGTGATGGAATGGAATGGAATGGGATGAGTGAGTCGTTAAATTTGCAAAATTATATATACCTACAATATATTATGAGATTTTTTAAAGATTTTTTAAAAATATTGTTTAGAAAATTTGAAGCTAAATTTCTGTTTTCAGGTCAGTGATTAAAGTTACCTTCTCCTTAAGTTCATTAGGCATGAATAAACGTTTAAATGGATTTTAACTTAAGTAATATAAAAATATATTTCCTTTTTTTTTTTCAAATACAAAAAGAATCATTTTTCTTTTAATTCTCAATTCTAATTATTAAATGTATAAAATGTATAAATGGAATGAGTGATGGAAAATTAACTTAGCAATCATTCTTTGTTCTTCTTGTTGTCAGTTTAATTAAATACCAAACTGTCGTAATTACTTACGCGCTTATTAAATTGAACTCAAGACTTGGCTAACATTGCTGCGGGACATTTCTGTTTACTATCGTCCGGAAATTATTGACTTACACTCAACCGAGGCTATGACATTCCTAACTCCAATCAATTGTAGGTTATTTGTGCTTATTAATGTAAACCAATGTGGGTGGGTGTTTATGGCCAAATATTTCATTATGCGAGATGTTCATAAATTAGATCGATACCAATGTTGATTATTATGATGTGAGTGTTGAGTTCTGTTTACAGTTGTTGCTATTGTAGTTTTGTAGTTGTCACATGATGAGCTTGTGGTTTTGTCATTCTCGATGGAAATATTAGAAATTTACAGTTCTGTACAATAATTTACAGTTACAGGGCTTCTTTAATTCTTCATATTGGATAACAAAGGAAAATTAAGATCATTTTCATCGATATTTCAATATAATTATACTTTTTTTTTTACATTAGTACGAGGATTGATTAACGAGTCCTTGAAAAATCCGAGAGATGAATTTTTTTTTTTTTTAGTTCATCACCAATCTGCTATTGAAGTCTCAATCATATTGACCACACGGTTTCATTTTTATTGTCAATTAAAGCAACAAACAAAAGGTGAATTTCACATGCCCATTAATCTTAATTTTTTGCATTAAAAGCCATCACCAAAACCAAGGAAATCTTTGATAAATACTAAGGGGATTGTGTACCTAAATATCAAAGGTTAAGAAGAGGATTACTGAAATCTTTGAGATCGTACTAGCAAATGTGCCTCCGAACATTCAGTTCCCCCGAAGGTAGGTTGAAATCGTTGAATGATGTTTGACGATCGGATATTAAAAGTGCTTGAGGTAACTATACGCATCACAAGTGAGCGGGTTTATCATATTTAATAGTAATGTTTTGGATATAAAAAAACTACTGTGTGGCCACTTCAAAGGAGTGTTCAGCGTTGTTTAACCGCAATCGGAACAACTTTTCGCACCGTAGACGAAACACTGATCCATCACAATGCACCAGAGACCAAGGAAAAGTAAACACAGTGGATTTCTTTGGCCAAAGCCCAGGTGGGTCTGTCGGCTAATAAGGCTATGGTGCCTCTGTTTTGGGATACACGCAAAGTCATTCATATCGAATTCCTTAAAAAAGGTAAAACAATCACCGAGGAATATTATTCAAAGCTGTTGGACAGATTCGACATTGATTTGATGGAAAAGCGGCCGCATTTTGTGAACAAAGAAGCGCTGTTCTCCATGACATTACTCGTGTGTAGTCACCATGAATTAAGCAACCCCATCCAGCATATGCTATAAGTTTAACCATCTGTAACTTTCTTTCTGTTTTAAAACCTGAAGGAATGGCTCAGAGGAGTGAAAAAAATATCAATGAAAAGCTTATTTTGAGGTCCCTGAGAAAACTATTGTAATATACATATATTTGAATGGAATAATAACAAAAAATAGGAAAAATGGGCCAAGTGCGAGTCAGAGTCGTACA
Organism: Amiota minor; assembly: GCA_037043295.1. Classification (NCBI taxonomy): domain Eukaryota; kingdom Metazoa; phylum Arthropoda; class Insecta; order Diptera; family Drosophilidae; genus Amiota; species Amiota minor. Next base: position 289,844 of record JBAMAW010000485.1, read on the forward strand.
CGGAAGGTTCCGTACCAGATTGGGGTTTGTATGGGAGGTAGTCCCCTAGTGGTCCGATTTGACTGATTCCAACTAATGTACTGCGCCTATATCAGAAACTTATAGTGCCTAATTTTCAGATCAAACTGAAATTACGACAATATAAGTCTCTGATGTATAGTCACCAACCATGCAAATTTCAACATTGTAGGTTTACTGGATCGAATAGCTGCCATACAAACCAAAATGTTTCTTGTATGGGGAACCCTTTAAGATTTGAAAATAATTGAGTTTTAGTGTTTGATAATGATGCCCGGATAGAACTACATATACTGTGAAAATTCCACTCTCTTGCTATTGCGGCTTATGAGATATGACCCTAGGACGGACGGACGGACAATGAAGTCTCTGCAATTGGTTTCCTTTTGGTACCCTTTGGGTCAGGAACCCTAAAAAAAAAAAAATAGGAAAAATGCTGGACAAAACGAGTTTTTCTCTAAGGGAGTTTAGGATATTTAATGAAAAATAAAAACAAAATTACGAAAGAAAGTTGGATTTTTATCTCTTTCTAGAACTTATTTATTGAACCTCGTAATAATAAAAATACTCTACTATTATTTAAGACAGACGACGAATCGTGTGACAGATATGTACATATTTCATTTCACACAAGGTGACATAATATAATATTGTACTTTGTCAGGTTTCTACTAAAAAAGTTATGGTTAAGAATTTCATGATTACTATGTAGTACTAATTTTTTTTTTAATAAACTTGACCCACTAATGGAGAATGTGACTGTGCATATCATAGTTAAAATTTTTGAATTTAATTGGTTCCGAGAAACAAGCGTTGCACATTAAGGACACAAATACAATCCTTGAGAAAGATTACATTTCACTGATCCATCATGATCAAGCTTTCGATTAAAAGAAAAACAAAACAATAGCAAAGACAAACTCAAGAAAAACTAAAAAGTAACAACGACGAATAAATGAAAGAATGGAAGAACTACAAGGGAACCATCAACAACAAACAAGAACAACTCAGAGGAATAAAGCTATATGAACGAATTCCTACATTTGGTCACAAGCTTGTGGCATATTCTTGCTGGTTCGCATTAACAACAGGAGGAAAGCGTCAAATGAGAGGCAATTTTCTTCGTGGCTTCGACGAATGCTACCCATTCCAACAAAACCACCACTAAAAAGACAGAAAGAGTAAAACAATGACGAAAACTTTAGTTTCGCTCTTCGCCTCTCTAATAAAATAAGCATGTTTGCAATAAACTTGATATACCATTCACTCTACTCAATAACCGATCAACTTAACACTATGAAAACGCAAACAAAGCATAGCTCACCGCTTCCAGTCAATAGCAATTGAATTGAGTCTTAAGCGGCATGAGTCATGGTGAGAGAGAGATAGTACAAGAGAATATGACAATGATATACGAAAGCCAACAAAAACTTGATGGTTTTAAGTAGTTGCCCACCCAAGTATTTCTAACACCTGATGCTGCTTAATTTAAGTGAGAGACGGGAACTAATGTGCTCATTTGTTCGCAATATAAGGAGAGTTTGCGAAGTCGTCACTAAAAAATAACGGGATCCTGTACAATAGTAGACAAATTGTTTTCCAACTTGTCTAAAGCGCATGCAGACTTTTAGAAATCAAGGCCAACACAAAACGTCTTGCATTATCAAACTGAGCTTAATTCTTGTGCATGTTAGTAGGTAAGCTTTGCAAGTTAAAAGAAGCTTCGCATCTTAGTAAAGCTTTGCATGTTAGTTAAAGCTTTCCATTCTTATTTGCAAAATTTTGAAATATAAATGAAAATCTTTATTTTTCGATGCATCAGAACAAGTTTCGTGGACGAATTTGATCGCACTTTACTTTATTTATGTTTCTTGTGGAAGACATTTATTGAATCAGCTTCGATTTAGAATGACAATGGCTTACTTTCGTTTAAACAATACCCGAGCCCACCCCAACAACAAGAGTTCAATGGTTACTGAAAAGAACATTAAATATAAACAGCCTGCATATCTCTGCTAATGCGAAACATAGATCTGGATAAATATAGTATCGAATGTCAGCTACTGCAACAAACTACTACTTAGGCTTGCCATGTAAACATATACAGTAAAAATAAAACATGCATACTATAGTTCCAAATTGCTATCATTTCAATAAGAAGCATTGGAAGAACATTTAATAAGACTTACCTTTTTGACTTTCTTATGTTAGCAATCATTAAGAATGCACTCTTAATATGCTTGCAATTGCTCTCTTTCCGCATTTCCATTACTCTCCAGAAAAGCAAACGCATTCAGAATATACGATGAGAGCAAAGCAGAAAATAGCAAAACTCGCTCACTTACACACACGCACAGAAAGAGTAACGGAAACGAGCATTAGAAGAACGCAAAACGACACTTAAACAGATTAAAAACCATAGCAAATTTTAAAAATAATAAATATCTAGATTTATTTATATTTATAAACTATTTTTGATATTTTTACATTAAGAAATGCAAACTCAAATCACTTTCACAATAAAATAAAATCACACACAATATTGACAAAACACTGACTACTCACACACGACTAACCGACGCGACCCGATCATCAACTAAACATTGTGACAAAACGAAAAAAAGTGAACTCATCTTTCCCTGGCAATTGCAATGCAATGTAAGAATTGATGTTGAAATGAGAGTCTTCATGAAAGAGAGACGAATACTAGGTGAAGATGTTATTCGGAAGTCAACAACAATGCGGTGCTAACCACACTTTATGCTCATTAATTTTATTGAGAGAGGAAACTTGATGTTTAACTCAGAGTAGCAGTGAATATGCAAGTCATCACCAAAAAATAACGGGATCCTGAAAACAAGTTGTTTTTGCGATCCCATATGCTTATGCGGACTTGCATGCTTTACTCTAATGTATTTTAGTAGGTAAGTATAAGAAGAAGCTTTGAAGAGTCACATGTTAGTAAAGCTTTGTATGTTTGTTGAAGTTTTGCTTTGTTATTCGAAATTTTTTTCTAACAATTTTCACAAATATATGCAAAGATAAACTTTAATAAACATACATATGAAATATGTACAAGTTACGTCAATAAATGTGATAGCATTGCACTTTGTCTATATTTATTATTTAAACGACATTTATCGAATTGGATTCACAATAGATGAACTATCCCTAGATAGCTGGAGAGGCCCCATCATATGAATGGGAATATGGGACAAGAAGATTAAATAAAGTTTGTTGATTGTTACGATTTGTTATTTGCTATCAGTTTTATGCTGTCGAGTTGAAATTTGAATTTGGTATTGCAATTTAAGAATCTACTTTAATCTGGCAAGGCAATCCCTTACAAAATTCAGGTAAAAATCATGATAGAAGGTTATTTGTTTTTCCATTCCCAATTTGAATCATGTATAAATATATATAATTTTTATAGATGGAAGGAAAATTGTTGTTGTTTAAAGTGAGCGTTTAACGGTGCGTTCGTGGTTGCCGTTCACAGTGCCGGCGTTACATGCTAAAAAGTCGCTAGTAGCTAACTATTAAAATCATCATCAGCTGTTCTTAGTTGGCGCGCACCTAAGCATTTGTTGGCAACTCTGGCCGAAAAGTGCTGCAACACTATGCAATAAAATGGCCATGCAATGTGCGTCGGTGCAGGAATAGTTTTGAACGCTGCTTGGATTGTTGACGTGCAGATGCGACCTACGGAAACACAGACACATTAGGAGACCCATTTACGTGGGACAGATTTACTTTTCTGCAAATATGCTCCTCCTTTCCTCTCTACGAAATATCTAACGACAGTTTCGGGGGACAATAAATACCATTATATGAATTTAAAATAATAATAAATGTATGAATCTAAAGTTTCGAAGTCTTCTTTATTTAATGTACATTTAATTATCATTTTGTCCTCATCTGTCCAATATGCTGATCGTGCTGATGAAATTTTTTATTTGACATAGTAGTTTTTGTAATTTAGATGATATTCCTAAAACCTTGTAATAAAAATATAAATATATAAAACATAGAATTTCCCCAATTTTACAAGAATTTATTTTAATAAACATTTTCCAAATAGAATATTGAAAACAACAATAGAAACAAAATGAAATATGAAATATATATTTGCTTTATCACTTTAATAAATCTTATTATCAAAATCAAGAACATTTCTTCAACTGATGTCGTAAAAGATGATGTATCCAAACGAATATTGAATTCAAATGAAGATACTTGTTATTTTCTTAAAAATCTAACATTAGATTACATATGTGAAGGTACCTATACGTCTGAAGTGTTAATAAAATATAAAGATAAAGTTCCAGATATTGGTAAGCCATATAAAATGTATATTAATAATAATAATTTAACGGGAACAATAGCTTTGATAATATTCTCGGATCACCATGAATCATTGCTTCGATGCAATTCGAAAGTATATTACAATGAGCCCAACATTATACTCTGTAAAGAAGGGAATACCACTTCACCATCAATAAATATTTTCTATAAACAATTTCATTGTTTGGATTTTTCATTTTCCTATGCAGAAGAATTAATGAAAAATTGTGAAAAGTTTCTACACAAAAGAAGAACTAAAAAAATCACTACTATAAGCGCATCTGGTTTTGTATATATTGAAGACTTTTCAATCAAAAATCGAGCATTGCCATTATGGCTATATAATTTCAAAATTGGATTCATGTTATTACAAAGCACAGTGTTGGCAATAGTCATTGGATAATGAAAAGGGATTATTTCTAAAAATTTTAGAAAAAATCATCATATCATTTTGTTCGTTAAGTTTCATTTTATAAAAATTATTTTATTTGGGAGAATAGAAAATATTACAATACAAATAATAATAAAATGGAATACACGTATCGTTCAATTATATTGATAGTTTATATTGTAACAAAATTTCAAAAGGATAACAAACTGAAGTCTTCGAATGCGTTTAACGAAATCGATTGTGGCCACCATATAATTTCAAATGATTGCCCTTCAAAAATGATTACTTCAAATGAATGTCAAAAACCTGGTACATCAGCACTTAGTATCTCAGTGAAGGCAAGGCAATTGGCTCGCTGTGTTTGGTTTCTCATTGCACGGAAGTGAAGATGATGATGATATTGGGATCATGTGTATTTAATACTATTTGGAATAGAAACTACAGGAAAATCATGAATAAATGTAAAATCTTTTAATTTATACACAATAACTTAACTGCTACTTAAATTGAATTGCGGCACTCAAGAAAGTACAATAGTATAGACAAAATAGTATTATATCATATATTATGCTTGCTAATCCTTCGTCCAGCTGACAAAAATCAATCTCTAGACCAAATTTCAAAGACATTTTATAGTGGCAACAAGCTTAAAGTTCATTCAACCATACACATTCTTCTGTTATACTCGTATTCAAGTCCGTCTAAGTTTCTTGTCGACTAAGTCAAAGTCTTCCATGGCCTTGTGATAAAATAAATATTTTAATCTCTTGCATTTTTAAATTTTCTGTCGTCATGTGTTTACACTCACATGTCAATGGCAAGTATTCAAATATTTCAGAATATTCCATTTACTTAATCTCTACTTAAACTCAAGGGGTGTTTTTGTTTGGATGGATTTTTTTTTTCTTCTAAGATATCTTAGATTTAAACTTGGGAAATTTTAAGATTCTATGATTTATTTATTGGAAACTATAGAAAGCTTAGTTCTAATTACAATGAGGATATTCCACTCTAAAGTGTATTTGGCACTCAATTGCGTGAATGAGTTATTTTGATTTTTGGCTCTTTTTCGTATTTGCAACTACCAGTTGATTATAATGCTGAATTCATCAATCATGATTCGACCATTGCATCGAATCACATTCGACAACAACCACAAAGAAAACGATGTCATTCAAGTGTTGTTGCTGTAGCATGTGATTCGGTTAATAGTCGAATCACGAATTGATTCGCCATGATTCGGATTTTTTAGTATTGGGCAATTTTTTCATGAAATCTTGCTTGAAAGCTTTCTGATAGTACACCAACCACCAACATAAAAACAGCAAAATTTTGTTACACAGCCGATATATAAAAAGGATTCAAGACTCAGAATTGTCACTGTAAACGTAAAAACGAATCATCGTGATTCAGTCCCAATGTAAATGCCGTGTCAAAAGTCATTAAAGTCATTAACATACCTAAGTAAAACAAAATATGTTTGCAAATGTTTTTTGATATCAAAAATCTACAGTTTCATTAAAAAACAGAACCAAAATTTTAAATTTGAAAAAAAAATAAGCAAGAAATAATAAAAGTACCTCATACCGAAAATTATATAAAATGAACTAATTCTTTCTTTAAAATTTTGTTCCAAAATTCCTTATTTTATATCAGTATCAGTATCACAGACATATTTTCAACCAATTTGTGAATATGGGTATTAGGAATATTATTCCAATTATGCTACACTTTAACCCAAAGTAAATCTTCTATAATGATTACTCTGTTAGAGTTTGAAAGCCTTCCCTTCTCCAATGGCTCCAAAGTTTCTCTCGGATTGAGGTCTGAACTTTCGGCCAGTCACAACTTCAACAGAAATGGTGACTCTGACAGCTGAATATTGAAAAAATTCTAAACAAAATGTATAAAATTGCATTGTCTACCAAATTTTTATTATTATAAATATTTATTTTTTTTTTGAAACTAAAACACTGGAAAACAATGCATTTAGGCTAAATTGGAATCTGATGACTGTAGTTTTATTCTTTCGACTTGAAGTATCAGCTCAAAGTCAAAAAAGGTTTGGTTAGACCCTGGTGTCCTCATAAAGACTAAGTTTTAGTTCATGAGAATATATATAGTTGCAAGCGTTGGTCCTCATTTCCAGCAACATCATTGGCTGACAACGGTTCCATTAGCAATTACCAATAATAATAGAAACATATGTATGTATATCCTTTTATTGACTGGCACGTTGGCCCAGAGGTTAGTGCGCTGGGCTGACATCCCAAGAGTCGCGGGTTCGAATCCCGCTCAAGGCAAGTCTGGTCCTGCACCTTTCTAATTTCCTCCTTTCCTTCTTAACTTTCCCCTGAGCGGAAGGCCTCTGTCGCTATTGCTCATATTAAAAACTAGGTTATAATTTCTAATTATAATCTTAGTTCTAATAAATAATAAATAAATAATATATCCTTTCATTCATTTGTGATTTATTGTGTTTTTATTATTTTACATAAATGAATTTGCTTGAGTAAGAAATGAAAACTTTGTTTTTTATTTTGTTAAAGAGAATTACTAATAAAAGCAATAGCCAATGCAATTGTATGCCACAATAATTTGGGAAAAGTTCTGGTATCTACGGCATCGTTCATAGCATTCCCTATGGCATAATGAATCAGGATAGTTGTGTTTTCTCTAAGTATTTTTTGATAATCACAACTCTTGATGATCGAAGTTATATAATCAATTTTAAATGGAAAACAGCGCATTTTAGGATTTGGTATAGCAATCGGATGCACATCATCTTCGCAATAAAATTTTGAATTATTTCGTTTCACACTATTACATTCATGGAATGCTGATTCTTGAAATGTAACTAAGATGGTATTTATTTTCTTTTCAACGTAAACACGAAAAGGATCACCAATGTGAACCAATCTGTCGCGATACTTAAGATGTAATTCATTATCATAGACGCCTTCACAATAAAAATCTAAATCTAAAAAACTTTCTTCCACACAATCTGTGTACAGACTTCTTGATGAATGAATGAATAATAATAATAATAGTCTCAATAATATTGACATGATCCTTCTTTAAGAGGTCTCTTTTTTTTTTACTTTTGTCACCTTATTGTTTGTGAAATTTATAATTTTTTAATTTTAATTTTTATTATTACTTGATACTATCAAAGCCTGTTTATATACAAATTCTTTCTTTGTATATTTCTTTACGTTTAGAATGTTTACGTATATTAAGACATCTCCACTTTAGGTTTCTGATATATTTTTGTTCTTGTCGGATTATTTAATGAAACCTTTCGAAGTTCAAATTGAAGTCTACCATAAATAGAATTACTACACAGGAACAGGAATCATTGCATCGAATGAAAATATGGTGGATGCATCATAACACCTGCATGCATATATTTGCATGGTTGGAAATAACTGAATACATCCAGTAAAAAATGTACAGCTCCTCTATATCTCAGAATTATATGGATCAGATGCAAGTGAAAATAGAAACTACATAGGAAAATGAGCTAGGTCCTTGGACCACGGTCCCAACTTAGTTTACAGAACAAGGTTTGGCTCTACAAGACAATGGGTGTTTTTATTAGATGTATAAAAATTAAAATTGAGTTAAATTATAGATAAATGGTATTAATTGCTTTGAATTTAACTTTTTGAGATATATTTCCTTGCCATTTTTTTTTACTCCAATCGAGAAGTCCAATTTTCTCTTTATCAGTGATAATCTGGTGAATGTTGTCGAGGATCATATCGAATTCCTTGTCCATCTTTTTTTTACTCAATCGAGAATCAATTGTTGATACCTGTTTTCCAACAAATCAGTTAAGGGCATTCAATTGTGATACGAAAGCTTGTGACATGGCCCTATAGCGCTCATCAAAAAGTAGCTGACAGCCATCGTTTTTGAAATCGCATGATCTTGGATAGATTTTCCAGATTCACGGATCCAAAAATGACATGCATATGGTATATTATGTATTATTTGTGGTCAAATCTTCACTTCTCCCTTTAAAGCTAAAAAACATGGAAGGTCCTCTTTATATACTTCAGCCCCTGACAAAACCTCTTCTATCATAACTGTAACGTTCTGACAGCCATCGTTTTTGAAGAAATAGGATAACCTTATAGATTTCTGTGCCAGATTTCGTAACGGTGCTTCAAAAAGCGACATGCATATGGAATATCCTATGTATTAGTTGTGGTCAAATCTTCAATTCTCCCTTAACGCTAAAAAACATGCAAAGTCCATGGCTTGCCTCATATAAAGGCAATACTTCAGTCCCTTACAAAACCTCTACGATTACACAAGTACGACTAAACCGATCTTGGCAAATGAAAAACGTATCCATGTCTTGATACCAAAAATAAATTGGAATCTGACCAAATCTTAAAAGCCAATAATCAAGAATCTAATAGTGCATATATTTCTAGATTTCTAGAACCAAGTATTAAAAAATGGGTAAATTTTAATAAAAAATAAATAGTATATTTATTACAATAAAAATGAGAGCTAAACCACCAAGATCGCAACAATTTCTTTGTCCTAATGCCAGTGCTGCAAGATTATAATGTAGCAATGGTTTCTTTACAACATAATCCTTGCCTCTCCATTTGCCTTCACAATCATCGCGCAGCTCACCAATATATCTCATTGCGTATTTAAAGCAATGCAATGACGAACCCCTCATCCACAGCGGTTTTGTATCGTTATTGCAGATGAATTGGCGTTTGCTGAAAGAGTTACCATATCACATCTCATCAATTGCGATCTTCCGATTGACACCAATACAATATCATCATCATCAACTGCTGACCAAACTGCATACTCAGCACCAACCTTTGCTATTTGATCACCATATTTTATCAATACATCTTTATTGTATTTGGCTTTGCATAAACGCTTCATTTTTTGATTATAGGCATAAGCAATTACCGGTATCTTTCTTAAATACAGTATATCCATATATCAATAGTTGAGAACAATAGAGTTAAAAATATAATTTTAATTAAGTGTACCAGCATAATATACGTTAAAATTTTAAATTATTAAAAAAATATTTGGATTTTGTAAAAACAACAAAAAATTTATTTATCTCTTTTCGGATTGAAAATTCAAAGTAGAAATTATTTAAAAAAAAAAAAAAAAAATACGAGAAAGAAGGTTACCTTCGACTATGTCGAAGATGAAATACTCTTCACGGGAGTTGTATAGAAGGTACCCCCCATAGTGGTTCGATTGGGCTTGTTCTGACAAAAATACTGCGCTTCTCTTGCAAAATTTTAGTGATCAAGTTTCAGTTCGATAGGACAAACAACAAAAATGAAAATTTTTTAGCTAAGGGAGGTAAATCCAAAAATTAGAAAATGATATGTGACGAAAATCAAAATTTGACGATGTTATTATTATATTGGAGCTATTTAGGTAATAGCAGTATAGCATCGGCATAGACGAAAAATAAATATTGTACATTGCATGATTTGGAACGACATACCACGCACAACTCTACTTTTCACAAGAGCAATATCATTAACAGAGATGCCTATTGCAGAGACTTCGTTGTCCATCCGTCCGCCCATTCCCGGGTCACATCTCAGAAACCGCAATAGGTAGAGAGTTGAAAATTTGAAAGAAGGTGTAGTTCTATCCGGGCATCAGCAACAAATACTAAAACTAAAATATTTTCGAAAACTTAAAGGGGTCCCCATACAAGAAACATTTTAGTTTGTATGGCAGCTATACGATCCAGTGATTCCACGATCTATTAAAATGAATGAATGACGATGAAATTTGAATGGTTGGTGGCTATACATCAGAAATCTATATTGTCGAAATTTCAGTTTGATCGGATTACTAGGAAGGGTACCTTCCATACAAACCCCCATTAAAATTCAGGATCTTATTACAAAAACTTTTTTGATTTTGGTTCTATCAAATTAGAAACTGTAAGTTTCTGGTATAGGCGCAGAACATTTGTTGGAATCAGTTAAATCGGACCACTAGGGGAGTACCTCCCATACAAACCACAATCTGGTACGGAACCCTTCTCTGACTCGCACTTGGCCCATTTTTGTTTTTGTAATTGTTCCCTCAGACATGTTATTTAATGCTCCAGCAAATTGTCGATCATTTCATTGGCACATTATTTCTCTAAGCTTAAAAATGTGCAACAAATCGCATTGTTTGAGGCGCCTGGTTATTGTCAATGAGTTAGGACACTTAAATAATTTTCTAAAATAACAAAATATCTAGAAGTAAAAAGTTTCATAAATTTTAATTTAAATTTATTTTATTTTGTGTCATTTGTTTTAAATTTATAGAACAATAACATTGTCATTCGTTGTTTTCTCAATTTGCCGCAGAAAAGTATTGCAAGGATGACTTATTAAAAACCATTAAGAGAAAGCGATTGACTTGAGGAAATGTTCCATTCCGGGCAACTGATCCATTTAGTTTGGGGGCGGTAAATCAATTACGGCTGTGAAAGTGCAACCTTCGGGAAAAAGACCAAGAGCATGTGGATAAAAACTCTTGTATATTATACGTATAGTTGTCACGGAAAGACCAGCTACCTCACTAATTTCTAGTTCGGTTCGTTTGTTGTCTGATAGTTGTGAAGCCATGAATGTAGCAACCGCAGCGACTGATAAAGGTGAATTTTTAGTTTTTATTTCAATATCCGCGGCTTTGTTGGCAATATGAGCTGCAACATTTTGAATGGTAATCGGTAGTTTCAAGTTAGCGCAAAATCGAGACACGTATTCGTCCATAGTAATTGGAATCAGAGAGGTCTTCAGCATTTTTAAACACAATTTAAAGTAACGTTTAACGTCCTTCTTGCTGACTTTGCTTACGGCGCACATTTCTTTTAACGTACGCGGTACACCTTCTTGGCGGCATGCAATATAGAGGCAAGCAGATGCCGCGGCACTATAAAAACGTCCTTGAATTTTTTTACTTTCCAGCACTTGCTTAAACAGATGATTAGAACGATCTGCAATTGCCTTGGGCACGTTTAGACGATCTGCCATTACAGATATCTCTTTGGAAGACCTTTTAAGAGCTCGATCGAACCAGCTAATTTTTTGACGCTTTGCGTATTTCGGTTTGCCAATTTCATCGTATGATGTTACACAAGTGCCTGCCATTATAATTCACAATTATTTAGAAATCACAAAAATTTAGAAACAATGGAAGACAACTAATTCGCAATTGCAGAAAATAACTTTGAGGTTAAGTCACATTCACTTTTTTCGCACAAAAGAAAACAAATTGAGACTAAAAAATGACACCAATTCGCAAGTTGATGGTATTTAAGTTTTCGAAGGATTGGCAACACTTGCGGTATTGTGAAATCAAATGCATTTTGGCAACAGAGGAAGAATAGAAGACGGTATCCTTATAACTTTTGGAAACTAGTGAGTTTATTATGATGCTTAAGAACAATTGTATAAATTAACAAGTAAAAAGAAGTTTAACTTCGCCTATGCCGAAGTTGATATACTCTTCCCTAGAAAACGTTCTGTGATAGAGCATTCAGAAATATTTAATTATTGAATTGACTTGTGTTTAGAGTAGAGTCAGTATACATACAACATTTCAACACTGAGACCAAAATGTTTCAACTTTATGATACAGTAATCGTTGGGGCCTTGAAATCTACACGGTTGTTGAATATGGGTCAGACACTTATTCTTTCAAATTTCAGATCGATAAGACTAAAACAAAAAAATCTATACAAATAAAAGAAAATAGTGTTAGTTACACTATTTATAACTCATGAACGGCTGAACTACAATAATTTGGCTGAAAATTGGTGGGGAGGTAGCTTAGACGGATACTTTTTATCATACATAAAACGTAAAGGAATGAATTTGCAAATTCTATTCCACCATTTCATTTTTAATTGATATTTCATTTAAGAAAACCATATGCAATCTACAATAAAATACAAAATTATAAGAATTTCTTTCATATTCACATCCTTATATACGTTTCAGTCAAGAATTTTATGTTAAATGGTAATTTTGAGTAAAAAACACCAACTAACCGTCTTTTAATTCACTAACTGGACACAAAAAATAGAATAGTTTTTGGTTTTCTTTGGTTTTCAATTAGTTTTAAATCACTTCTTTAACATAAAATGCAGACTAAATGGTTTGTTATATTTTCTCAATTCATTCAATTTATGCTTTTAATTTTGACGGACGGTTAACGATTGAAATGTGAAAAGCTCTCGAAAAGTAGCGTCTTCCCTCGAAATATTGATTTAGTTGGCAACAATGGATGACATCTGTTTGTTGTCTTGAAAATAGAGTTGCTATTTTCAAGCACCCCCAGCATGATGATGCATATTTCGTGTGCCATCCGCTGGCGATGACGACGCCGTCGGCACTTTGCACATATTTTGTATGCCACCCGCTAACGCGGTTACGTCTGCTCCATCCAAATATTTCATAAAAGTGAGCACTTGCCTATCTATATTCGCATCGCGTAAATGAGACAGCATGGTCAAAGAGAGAATGTCGTTGATGAAAGAGAGCTATGAGAAAATAAAAAACATGCAGATCTTAATCAATTAGATATTTCGGCAAGCTTGGACCAATTTTGATAATCAATTTTTTTTTTTTTTTTTTTTGTGTTGTAGTCATGGAGTTACCAGTCAGGTTTGTTGCTATATTTGGATTCGGTAGGTAACGCAGTTATGGAATCATTAAATTGTAAGTGGAGGGGTGCCTCATCACTATTACTGTTCTATAAGACACTCAACCCGTCATGTCAGGGGCTCTTCAAGGCAACGTTTTAGGACCAAATCTTTTATCTCTATATTTAGAAAATTTGCCAGTCTCTTCCGCTGAATAGATGTGTATTGACCCAAACAAAACGATTTTGGCTACTTATATCTACGATGGTGCCATTTTCCAAATTTCCCAAAGATCTTAAAATACCTTTACCGTTTAAAGGCAGGGCGAACATTAGAATAAACAGCCAAAGGCGCCAACTTTTTATTTACTCTGAGAAGACATGTCCCACCGGCTGTAAATCTCCTATCGCCCATTATGGTTTTTTGCTCTATTGAACTGAAATTTAGAGATTATAAGACGCTGCTCATATCTTGGAGACAGACGAATCGGATCACTAGAAAAAACTTTATGCATTTTGTGTTATCAATGTGAAAGTTGTATTCCATGTAAATTTTTAACCCCTAGCATTACACACAAATATATCGGTCTCAGTGTTAAATTAGAGTCTGTGTCTTAACTTTGTATGATCGATCAGAGTAGCGTAGGCAAAAATGATTCTAAGGGTGTGTGAAGAGGAGACTACTTCTGTTTTCTTATTATGTATAAAGAGAGGAATAAATGTCATCATCATCATGTTTCCATTAAGTGTTAATTCCAACATTCTTTATTGATATATAGAAAGAATATACAATATTTAAAGTTATAGTCGATGAGAAATGAATATCGACTTTTGGGTTGATGTTGGGCGAAATATTTAAAGTAAACTTAGGAATTACCATAACTTTATCCTTATCTTTGTTCTGCACATGAAAAACTTTTAACGACTCGGCAACTCTTATTTGGATTGATTACCTATACTTAACCCGTTAAGGAAGGGCAATGCTGCAAAGCTGTAATAAAATCGTGTCTTAAAAACAAAAAACTTTTTGCGTAAGTTTGCAATGTCCAGAGTTCGGGTTTTGTTTTTGCTTTTCTTCGAATGAGATAGAAAAGTAAGAAAATCAGTGTTGTAGCTGGAAGTTTATTACTGAAGGGGTTTAGTGTCTTCTTAGAAATAAGTTTGAAACTAAATTTTAATATTTTCAATGTTTAAAGAATAAAAGAATCAAATGACCAATCAGGAATTCTGTGTGGATAAAAAGTTAATCTTTATAATCTGGTACTTACAAATGCTTCAATGCCTAGAAAAACTTTGGTGTACTGATTATGGTTCGTAGGTCATCAGCGGGCGTATATTGAACCGCATACCTGTTGCCTTTTTATCCTTCTGTGACATAGGTCTGTTGTATTACCTCTCTAATATACTTATAAACACAATCTTGGCTATCCGAGACTAGCAAACATTTAGGCTCGCCGTGTTGTCTATTAAAGATAGTTTCTCTGATGCCGAAATAGTTAAAATGAATTTCTTAGTATGTACAAGTTTCAAAACTGAAGCCCCCATTGATATTACGTCACTGCATAGAGTGTCGTAATAAAGTCTACAGCTAAGCGCTATGAAGATGGAAAGTGGCAAGAAAAGCGTTTGTAATCAGTTTTATTCATTAACTTGGCTTATTTCATTTGCTTTTGGAGTCTTTTTTTAGCCAGTGAACACCATTGTACGTATATGCTACCATTGAGTTAGAGAGTTTTCGAAGCCAAGTTTACACGTCAGAAAGTAGCAAATGAAGAAATGAAGAAACGAATACACGAACAAACGAAGGAAACTAATCAAAGTCAGAAGAGTCATCGTCATCGGTATAGTACAATTCGAGTGAAATTTTTTTGTGAAACATTTCTTCTTTTGTTTATTTTCTGTTTGTTTCTTCTTTAGAATAGAATTTTCGATGAAAAGTTTTGCGTTCAATTCGTTTATTTCTAGTTAGCTTTTCTTCTATACCGTTGAAGTAGTCAGTGTTTGGTTTAGTGGGGATAACACATCGTATGCGTTACATTTGAAAAGAGATTAAATGCTTTTCCTTTATATTCTTGATTTCAATACCAAATACTGTGTGAGAGCTTTGTGTGTGTAGGTATGTGTGTGTGTGTCTGTGTGTGTTTGTCTAACATGAAAATTAAATTCATTGGAAAAACCTTGCAAGAATTTTTAATTACTTTGATTAATTTGAAACAAGTTTCGATTGTCAAAAGGAAAGTTTCTACGAAATTCATTTTATAGTCCACCCACATTCAAATGCAAGGGCAAGCAAGCACTAGAATAGTTTCTTAAAGTATTTTCATAGAAAAGGTTTCGTCTATTGTCTTTGAAAAGCAATTGTTGTGTGGCCTACAATTTGAGTAGCCATGAGAAATGGTGTCTGGTGTGCGGACCATGAAAGTAAAAGTAGAAGAACAATTAAAATCAAAATTTCAAGTTAAAAAAAGAACAAATAGAAGAGAGAATTAAATTAATTAAATATTCTTCGTTATATCACAATAAAATTTATGAATATTTTAACTGATAAAACGCAATTCCAAGCGAAGTTATAGTCGAGAGTGAAAAAACGTGGCACCCATTGTGCGAACAGCTTTTTTTATATTTTGTTATATTCCCAATCAGTTGTAATGCCTTCATCCTTAGCCACCTCATGCACTTTCAATTTCCGTTAGACCTATGTCTTTCTGTAAGAACACCCAACATCTACGTCTAGGTTCACCACATTTATAGCTTGTATTATGTTTTTGGCACGTCTTCTCCCGCAGAGCCCACTTCCTAGACATCTCGTGTATTTTTTTTTTTTTTTTGCAATGTAGGCTGTGGGCAATTGACATGCGCGCCGAATCGTGCTGCCTTCTGAACTCTTGTCAGGAGTCCTCTTGCCATTACAGCTTCTATACAATTTTATATTTTACCTGCGCGGTGGGCTATTGGCAGTTGGGAAGCACTGCGACTCTGAGAAGTCGGGGTCGTTAGGCCCGTGACTTTGCTAGGGGTCCCCTGCCTCTTCATCTTATTCCTATGGATCTATGTTTCGCCATCGGTTACAAAATGATGCAAAAACTTGTTCGGATTGCGATTGAATATTGTCAAACATTCCTTTGAAGTGGCAACATGGCTGTGCTTATGGCCGAGTGTGAGCTATTGCCGTTCCCACTGCACGGATAATATTATGTCTCACTCAGTTGAGATGCCTACATCCTCAGCCACCAGACGCACTTTCAATTTCTGATCGTCCAACGACGATTTCTGGACTGACCACCTGTTTTCGACGATCTGAGCGTTCGGTGTCGGTTGGTACAACGACAATAGAATTTAGTAAACCACATAAATTAATGGTGCAGATTCCTTTTTCTTAGTATGTATTTATAAAGCCTTTCTTTGGATTCGATGATGGTTTTTTTTCAGAAAATAATGATTGAGGAGCTCATAGAATTCACTAGATTCCATTTTCGTCTAAATTAACAAGGTTTTTGCTTTCAATGATTTTAAAACACAAAACTTAAGACAAAGTTTGCTTAATATTTGATATAACTCTTATAAAAGATGACAGTTGAGAGCAGAAGTATTGCATTGAAACTGACTACGCGGCGATGGTAGCAATACAAGACTCAAACAAGTATCTAGTACAATATTATATAGTGGATAGTATAACATGTTCCGAAACTTTAAAAACGACTTGCTAAATCAATTTTTTTCTCTCAAATTTCATTCTACTCCAATGTTTTTAATGAGTAACTTTATATTTATTGTAGTAAGCATTTTTATTTAAAGAATCACTACATATGACTCACGTATGCTGTAATTGCTCCAAGAAATAAATAAAATACAAATCTAAATCTCTCATCTCTAAACTACATGTGTGTTTGTGTGTGTGTGTTTGGATGCAGTGCGCAAAATTTACTTAATACAATTTATTGTACAATAATAAAATAAAAAAAAAAATCGGTTCACACTCACACAATCAGCGTAAAATATTTGCACAAAAGAAAGTAAATTGAAAAAATGAAGCAGAAAGTTTTATGAAATACTAAAAAGGAGTTCAATCAAAATTGTCATTGAACCGATGAAATTGAAAGTAAAATTCTTTGACTCACATTTTTATTTTATTTTATTTTATTCCATTTTCTTTCTTTTGTATCCTTACAGTTTTTATTTGTTTCTGCAGTTTTTCTTTAGTCACGAATTTAAATCAATTTGCATGTATTGTATGAGAATGTTAAGGCATTTTTACTATTATAGTTGTGTATAACTGTGTATATGTGTGTGAGTTTATGTGAATGAATTTGTGTGAATGTGAAAAAGACACGTATTTGGTGCAGTGTATGAACAAAACAAACGACTTAACAAGTCTACAGCCCATTTATATTCTTAAACTGATTTATTGGAATGAATAGTACAATACATACTTGTATGTCCCAAATACATTTTCAAGCAAAAAGTGGCTGTCGGGAGTGGAACTGTAATCAAATTAGAAAATACTTAGTTTGGAGCAGAAAAATTGAGAGTGATTTGATGTGTCAAATCATAGAATTACAATTTACATTTGTTGAATCTAATTGGGCATTTTGATGCGCATCCGCAAATTTTTAGAGTTTTGGGTTTCAACCACTGTCACTAAAATTCTAATCAAAGAAGGTTCCTGGATAACCTCAATAATTTTGATTTTCATGCCATATTTGAGTGAAACCAATGAGGGCTATAAACCCAAAAAATGTTTGGAATTCAAGTCGTTAGCACTTTCAGGTGTGAAGACTGACCACAGTTTGTGTAGGATGGTCAGGACCCTACCGAACTTGTTCCCAGCTAATCAGCGTAGATGGCCCCTTTATGGAAGTATCGTGATGGTTATGATTGTTACCCGGATTATTAAAGAGTATTGACTCTAAGCAGCACGGGTTTAAGATAGGCCTCAACTCCAGACCAAAGAGTAAGTCATTTGATCAAAATAAGTATGACTCGAAACATACTGCCTCTTCCTTGTCCCACTTTAAATGAACATAAAACACAGAAACGAAGGGTACAAAAAGTGATAACTCAGAAAGGAAAAATACAACAATAACAATAACCAAAGCATTCAAAGCATTGTGCTAGGTCTTGCAGTGGTTATCAAAAAACTTAATACTTAATAATATTATATTAAAAGTTAAAAACTATAAAAACTATGTACGCAACTCTTTTAATTAGCATTCATTTGTCATCTTTAAAAACAAAATGTTAAAATCGACTTAGTATAGTGTGTGATAGACTGAAAAATGTTAAAAATTTGGTAAAAAAGTGCCTGTATATTGATAACAGCGCCACCTACCGGGTCCAACTGAAGCATACACCATCTTGGTGACTTCCTAAGTAAAACAAAAAAAAATTATCAAAATTGGCTTAGCCGTTTAGGAGATTAAGAGTCACAAAATTTCGTACATTCGACTTGTATATATAAAGATATATATGTATAAGTAATGAAAAGGTCCCAAGCTGGGTGTTTTCCACTTTGCTCCGCCAATTGGCCGCAATGACTACAAGTATTTCAAATATTCAACTGTCAATTTGCATATAAAATAATCAATAGTTCAAAAGAAAAGAAACTTTTCAGTTCTTTTATTTAATCAACATGTCTATTTTTAAAATAATTAAAAAAAAAATAAAAATAAATAAAAATATTTAATTGCTTTAAACTCAAAAGTCAATAAAAATTGAAGGC
Source organism: Amiota minor (assembly GCA_037043295.1). Classification (NCBI taxonomy): domain Eukaryota; kingdom Metazoa; phylum Arthropoda; class Insecta; order Diptera; family Drosophilidae; genus Amiota; species Amiota minor. The sequence continues at coordinate 308,971 of JBAMAW010000485.1, forward strand.
AACCCTTTTCAAAAGAAATGTCAATGCTATTAACAATTTTAAACCTTTATACATCAACAGGACAACTTATTGAGAAATAATTTTCTTATATGTTTTTTTCACACCGAAAAGTGGATTAACTGAAATCCGAAAAGTGTGTCAATGAGTGTGTGAAAGGACGAACGAATGAATGAATGAACGGACGACATAAGTATTTGACATAATGTGAATAAGTGAGAAACCTTTTGTCACAGCAATTATGAAGGCATTTTCATCATCAGCAATACAAAACGAATGAAAACGTGTGATGTGTGAATAAAGAAAATGGTTTTGAATGATCTTAAATATGCTGGCAGAGTATTGAATGGAAATTCAATTTATCAAATAATAATAGGGTACAACACAAGCTTGTCAAAAGAGATTTTCCAGCGTCATCATTTAAATACTTAAAACAAATAATTACAAATAAATGATGTCCTTGTTATGTTTTTGTTGTTGTCCTTATTATTATTATCATTAACATCCTCGACGTCATTATTATTCAGAGCAGATATAAGTTAAATTAAAATTACAATTGATCACAATACGAAGAAACAAAGACAGAAATCGTATTAATAAAAATAATGATAAAAGCACAACAAAAAAAAAAACTCATTTGTAAGTAAGTGAGCCAAGTGCTTATTCCCAGGATGTAGGACGTAGACACAACAGCAGGACAAGCGCCCATTCTATAGCTCTTCATGCTCCTCGAAAGAGGATTAAAAATTGAGCAATGCTCACAAGTAGACATTAAGTACAAATGTCAATATGACAGCGAGTGCAAGAGAAAGCATGAGAAAAATAAACCATGCAACCAACCAACCAACCAAACAACCAACCAAGTGAAACAATCAAGCAACCAGGCATGCATACTAGGACGAATGAACAACAGGACATGAAGGCCAACACAGCGTGAAACACTGCAATATAAACAAATAAACAATCACAAAGCACGAAGGAGCGCAGAAAGAAAATGAAAAAGTAAGCAAAGAATGTGCAGCATTGTTATGACTGACGTTGTCATTGATGAGCAAGCGAATCCGAATCCGAATGTGAATGTGAATGTGAATGTGAATGAGAACGAGAACACGAAAAAAAAAGAACGAAGGACACAAGCACTGATGATGATGATGATGATGACGATGATGATGGGAAGAATAATGATTTCAATTTGATGATGCCAACTCGTTTGTACGCGTAGTACAACAAATTTCATGATTTATGAACAATTTCATAAACGAAACGAACGTTTAAGTTTATTTGCAAACGCAGCATCATTATCCTTTTGGTGAAGAACTTGTCTGCAAAACAAAAGCACAACAATTATTATTATCATTGTCAGCAAATATTGTACAAATTACTTGACGAAGGACGTTCGTTCTTCATATTGAAAAGGAAACACATAGAAGACAATAATCCCATCGAATAGAAAGCAAAAGAAAATTATCGTTAAACGGCAAAAAGATGTACAATACTCGTATTATTGTATAAATATATTGCATAAAGTATTGAAGCTATTGAAAATGCATGAATGAATGAAATCTTTCAATGTCAGAACAGGAACTAAACTAATATCCGCGAATTTTAGATTATTTCTGAAACCTCTGGCAACTTACAGAACGGAAATACTGAAAAATCCATAAGTGTTGCTACAACGATCCTTTTGGCTGCTGTTCTTTATTAATCCTGGATTTGTCGGTTTTTATGCTTCCATAATCAAAGGGTTTCCTATTATTAAGGCTACAATATCCGTCCGCCTGTACTCTGGTTCTGTCACATGTAATAGGTAGAAAGTTGAAAGTTCTTTTGGTGGCTACAGCAACAAATACTAAAACTAAAATGAAGTTAAAAAAAAAGACACAAATGTATTTTTGAGTGGAGCTATACGATCCAGTAACCCTAGGATCCTGAAATTTACATAGTTGGTGGAAATTTCAGTTTGATCAGAAAACTAGGCGTTCTACCTCCCATACAAACCACCCATTAAAGTTCAGGTTCAGATTATTATTTAGAAAAACATTTTTGTTTCTTGCACTATGGAACTGAAATTTAGACACTATAAGTTTTCGATGTAGGCTCTGTACGTTTGTAGGAATCAGCCATATCGGACCACTAGGGGGTACCTCCAATACAAACCCCTTATTTAGTGCACACTTGGCCTGTTTTTGTTATTCCCATGCACCTGTGATGATTCTATTGATTGTTTAATTCTCCTTAATTTGATTTTTATTTCTTTCTCTTTGAAATTATTAAACTTAACTTTAATATTTATGACGTATACCAGCATATGTCTTTCCTAGTCCTAGTCTTAGTCTGCTGATCTCTGCTTCTTTTAGATTACCCATTTGCCATTTGTTAATATAAAAATCAATCTTCGTAGGATGTGCCATCCAAGAACCATAGAATCGATGATGATAATGATGACGACGACGACGGCGACGAGAAGATGACTACGGATGATGATGAATGTCAAATGGGGGAAATATAGAAAACGAAAAGAATTATGTTTATTATAATCGTTCAATGTGCTGCTTGATATTGTTTTGCCTCGTTAGCGTGGCTTATTGAGTGGAAAATTCGCAATTATTATTAATACGAAGAGAATAATTTTATCCTATTGACAGACAAAGACAAACTGGGATTATGTATGCTTAGCTTCATGAGTTATCATTGCTTTTTATACTCTTCACGGAAGTGAATAGCATTATAAGTTTGTCATGAAGCTTGTAACAGGCAGAAGGAGACAACAGAATCACCATAAAGTATATATATTCTTGATCAACTCGATGAGGCGAATTGATTAAGCCATGTCCGCCTTTCCGTCTGTATGTATGCAAACTAGTTCCTCAGTTTTTGAGCTAGAGAGCTGAAATTTTGCACGAACCTCTCTTTTTACCATACGCAGTACATCTGTCGGAACTAACTGAATCGGACGACTAGTGGGGGTACCTCCCATACAAACCACCCATTTCAATTCATGTTCTTATTAGAAAAATTTTTTTGTTTTTTGTCCTATCAAACTGAAACTTGATCACTATCAGTTTCCAAGATAGGCCCAGGATATTTGTCAGAACCAGCCGAATCGGACCCCTATGGGGGGTACCTCTCATACAAACCACTCATTTGAACACTACAATGAAACATTCACTGCGTTCTGTAAAGAGTATTTCATCTTCGGCATAATCGAAGATAACCTTCTTTTCAGTTTCTTTTTCTTCTGTTTTTATTTTTTTTTTTATATAAATAAGAATTTATTAACTTCAATTAAATACTATTGCACACATGTTCCATAGTAAAAGAGAAAAGTCTTTCATGGAAGAAGGAAAGAATGCTTTAAAGTCAGAACTTAACAATCGATTGAAAACCAAAATACCAAGATATGGTTGTTTGTTACTTCAATGCATAAACATTTTTTATTGCAATTCTTATGGTTTCTCCTTGGACAAATAGTTACACCCATTTTTCAATTTATTGCAGCTACTAAATTTTCCAACAAAGGAAATTATTTTCTAATTTCTGCTAATCACGCGCGTTCACGTTTGACATGCCACCACGCGACGCGAACTCAAACAATGAAAAGAAGTCTTCCCCTAGTACAAGAATATGAGACTTCTCTTCCATCGGCTTGTGTCATCACAATCAAAGACTTTGACATTGATTAGTTTTCAAAGAATTTTTAATATAGATTTTTTTCTCTTTTTTTTTGCCTTTTGCCACACAGAAAACCATAAGCGCTTTTCAAGTCCAAAGAGACAGTGGCGTAACTAAGATATCAAGAAGTAATAGGTTACATATGTATTTTACACTTATATCATTCTTAGTGGCATCTATTGTAATAATTCTTACCTTTAAGACATCCTCTTAGGACTGAAAGCGAACATTAAGGTGTTTAAGATACAATGTATCAAGAATAGAATTTTGACAAAGTGGTTCTGTATCATAGCCTTCTTTTGCTGTTATCCAAGAGCAACTGCCTGGCGATTCTTAGAAGACTGGCAGTTTCCTCGAAACCATTTCATAAAGGATCTGGACAGTCTTTTAAACTTGGCATTGAACTTGGCTATTTTGATCTTGAATATCTTACCGTGTACATTAGTTTACACCCACTCACCTTCAGTTCCCTGGATCTTATATAATAAAACCTGATATAGTCACCTGAGTTCAATTCAATTTCCAATTTTCCAATTTTTAATCTAAAAAATATTAAATTAGGTTTTAGTCAAAGCTACGCCACTGTATCTTTGACTAGCCCTGATCATTGTCTTGTCTTGTGTTTGTGCCTTCCCTGACCATTTTACTTACTCGAACAAGAAGAAGAAGAAGAAGTTGTGAAGATGTAGTGAACAATCAAGTAGTCCATTAAACGGGCGTGTTTGCACGCTTCATTTATTCATTTTATGCTATTTCTTAATATCAATTTTCTTGATTTTTCTACCCCGATTCCTAATTCATTTCTACTAGACCGTTGCGTTGGCCTTTTTTTTAATTTTTGAACACGCAACTTGTGTCTACTATGTGTGCATGTGTCCTTTGGTATTTCATATGTGTTTGTTACTGAAAAAAGCTTTTTATACAAAAGAAAGTGTAACTAGAAACCATGAAACAATGAAAACAATACGCGTGTGTTGTCTATGGATAACAAATAACAAGAATCGACTAAATTGAATTTTGTTTCTTTCTTGCAACATAAAAATTTCTAGGTTTGTCTAATTTCTAGATCATTTTTTTGTGGAAAACACAAAAAGCAAACACAAAAACGAATGATTGTTTTCAAATCTTTTTATTACGTCGTCAGGTAAATTGCAAAGTATTGTTTTGAAAAATGCCATGTCATATAAGCCAAAGTAATTTATTGTGGGTAGCTGGGTGTTGGTTCCTAAAATTCATTGTTATTTTTTAGTTATATAGCCCTTTCACTTTCTTTATCATTGAAACTATCTGCTATTTGATTGAAATGTCGATTTAATGACAGTTGAGAAAAATAGGGGTAATTGAATTTGATATGACTTAATGAAAATTTGTTGTGATAGCGTTGCCACAACAAAAATTTTCTATTCTTTTAGCTCATCACTAAAATTATAATCCTTAATTAAGTCCATGAATATACCTAGTTTGAGAACTTGAAACCAGGAGAATAGTTCGAAGTCTTTTTTCATTGGAATAGTGTTTTATTGAACTACTATACCTTAGACTATGATATTTTTACTAAGCTACTTATATTGCCTCCGAATTTTATCAAATATATGTAACAATTGTCGTAAGAAAGTGTGATGCAGCAGTATCATTTTTGATATGAAACTTCTTCAGCGAAGGGGAGTAAATACAAAATATATGAAAATGAAATGTGACGAAAATCAAAATTTGACGATGTTATTATTATATTGAAGCTACTTAAGCAAATACACATTTCATTTTCTAATTTTTGGATTTACATCCCTTCGCTAAAAATGTTTCCCTTCCATATTATGATTATGAGGGTGAGGCACACTACATAAATTTTCTTTTACAATAAAGGTTTGTATATCTTAATTCCTGGCAAGAACACAAAATTGTACGATTTCATTCGATATTCTTTAAGGTTCTATAGATATTTATGCTATTAGTCATTCAATGAGATATGTGTATGACTGTACAGGTGCGACCCAATAGTTTCCTGACTTTCTACACAAAGATCTTCATTGTCAATTTATCTTCCGATTGGATGCAATATTTTGTACAGTCAATGCACGATTCTAAGCATTGCTGGAAGTCCTTCATCGATTGATTGAAGATTGGGCCTGCGACCGATGTCACAGCTTTCTCGATAGCCTTTGTAGTATCGTGATGCATTTCTTTCATGGGTATTTTAAACTTGAGGAATATGAAATAATCACACGGAATTAGATCAGGTCAATAAAGGCTGTGGTTGATGCTTTTAATGTTGTATTTGGCGGAAAAGTCATGTACAACGAGTAATCTGAAAGCTTACCTAATCGATCGCAGATCTTCCGATAGTCCAGAATTTCTGTTAGAATGCGATGAATTGAATTCTGAGATCCTCTTCTAGTTTTCTCAATTTTATTTCCAAGCGTTCAATGATGGCAATTAATCTTCCCGATTTTGGCTTGCCTAGCATCTCGTTATAAAAACAACATGCTACCGACAGTTTGTGAACTGTTTATACCAGTTATTAACTTGAGAACAAAATAAGCAATCATCACCTTAAACATTTTTTAGTCGAGAATTTGATTAATTTGTTTTTTATTTTTTATTCGATTTCCATTTTGTAACATGAAAGCAAAAACTATATAACTTATGCATGTATCAATCAATTGACGGTCTCGAAGTATCAGACTGCTACTGGCCGATGGCGTTACTTGCTATGTACCTATGAACTAGTCTGGAAATTTTTGTATGACCATGGTTAGCTAGCTTTTCTTTGATTTCAGCGTGAGGAGTTGCGTCATGTAAGTTTCCCGTATTTTAGTTTATATTTTTGAAACATTATATCTTAATAATTCATCATTTCTTATAAGAATCTGTCATTATCCACACATGACCATCTTTTGTTGACATTAAGTTTTCCAATAACTCTACCTTTCGGATAGAAAATTGGCTTCGGCGGCTGCTTCTTTTCGATAGCAGTAGAAACAGTAGCATTGGCCAAGCGACAGTTTCTTTTTCTTGATGTTGAATCTCTGTTATGCTTTAAAACTTTATAACTGAACAATTTTTCTTGAAGGAAAATAAAATATTCTGCCAAAGGCAAAAAACAGAAAGCCAACAAAATTTTGCAAATATTTGTTCAATCAAAATTAATTTCTTTTACTATAGAATTGTATGACAAGACTTAAATTGTGAATGTCCTTTCTTGGTCAGGGCATCATGCTTCAAAGCAATTACAAAGAAAACAATTAGCAATACAAGCGTACAAAAATACTACAAAACAACATACGAGAATAAGTAGACAAACACGAAGCCATAAACAAGATAAGATGCAACAATTTGACAAAAATACATGATGTACAATAAGTACAAAATGTACAAAGAAAGAATCTTATTAGATGGTGAGGATTGAATAAGAAAAGAAAAATCAATGCGCACATTTTAATAAAAATTGAAGAAGAAGACGAAGAGGACACACATCAGCTAAATAAAGCATACTTGTATGTCGCAGAAACGTGAACTACCGGATAAGAATGATATACCAACTATTGCAGTCCACAACCCAAGCACAACTCACACCCACTGACCAATCTTTCATATGTACTTCCCGTGTATCCATGGATTCCAAGAATGAACTAAAGGACCCAAAGAAATAATTCCATTAGCAAAATAAATAAACAAAAGTAAATGAATGTTTGAGCGTGGCAGCATTGAAAAGAAACTGAAATAGAAATATTGTATATTCGAAGTCTGCCTACTACTAAACTGACTTGATTGGCATGGGAGATACCTGTAAGTTTGTGTAGTAAGTGGGTTTATGTGAAACATGCTTATATGAATAGTGGCAAGGCACAGTAAAGTGAAGCTGTCAAGCACAGCTTCCCTATTCTGAGATTTTCGCATAAATACTTACGTACAACAAGGCATTGAAGGTAGTCGCCATTGCCATTGCCGTCACCATCACCATCGTTGTTGTCGTGTTATCATCAACGTTGACTGGCGTACGAACACGTGACAAAGGTTACCTAAGGGCGTACAAGATACATAAACTAAAGATAAACTCACCGAAGACGTCATAGAGAATCACTCGGTGTGGTGGACGATGGTTGGATGCATGCGAGTATGTGGGAGAAAACTGGAGTGCTATGACGCTCAATAGATGTCACTTGTCCCTTGTGTGTGTACATTTATTTATATTCAACCTTATAGTGAATATTACATGAGTTTTGAGATGTGTTAAGCTAGCCAACAACTGAGGTAGTAGGCAAAGACAAAACTCCATAAAGGATTGTATGTTATGACAAACATACGAGTAGAGTAGTTCATTCTTACCTACGTGGGCGTATTGACCCACATATTGTTATTGGCTTTCAAGAAGTGAAGATGGAAGATGGCACCCGTCAATCTCCCAATGTAGTTTGTTATTTTAGTTAATAAAGTGAAATACTCGCGCAGCATTCAACTCTATCCACCACCAAAATCAAGAAGGACTAACACACGACGGCCACTTATGTCTAATGGCATCAAAACACAACCAAAACTCGAAATGGCAGCGGCTCCTTTGTCAATAACAGGACTAAATCACTCTTGTCTCTATCCTAGATATTCTTACTGTTATTGTTTGTGTTGTGTGGTGGTGTTGTTTATTCTAAACGCTTTGCTAAATTGCTTGATTTTTAATTGCATTAGCGTTGAATTGAATGAAGAAGCTTTTGGTTGATTTTGGGATTTTGTCTTCAAATGAAAGCAGCAGCACTTAAGTGCCCAACTAAAGAAAACTGACTTAGTATCTTTCATACATACATAGATACTAGTCTGTTGGTCTCTAAATTCAATTTATTTAATTTAGGTTTAGTTGAAGTTGAACTATTGTAAATAAAAATGCCTTTAGAACTATATTTCATAACATAGTTCTGATAAGTTAAATGGTATTTGAATTTTTAAATAGAAAATTGAAAAAAAAAAAAAAAAAAATTAATGTAGATTGGTTAGAAATTTTAGTAATTTTAGGCCCTGATTTGATATCCTTTCCAATTAACAATATTCCTAGATGTTAATAAGAACATAGAAAGGTCTTTAACGAAAGTCTAGCTATGTAACAAAATAAGATACAGATATCCCTTTCAGATACTCTTATCAGATAATTTGTCCTTAACCATTTTAAGGCTTCATTGATATCGGTTAAAAAAAAGATCTCTTAGTGTAAGAAAGTCGCAGTTTGGAAGTATTTCTGAAAATATTTCTCATTTTTGAATCGTTTGAGATTGATCTCCTCCTCTCTGGGAATCCCAAAAGGTAAAAGTATTAGTTTTCGACTTTTGCTTTTCAAAACTTTTTTGAAGGCAGATGAATGCGAAGGGTAATCAAATTAAAGCCTAAGAGTTCTAAGGAAAACCTTGCCCCACAATGCGATACACTCAGTACAAGCTAAATGGAAATATTTTCCAGTCAATCCCTGATCTTTAATTTTAAAATTTTAGATCAATGTTCAATACTATAATTTTATATTGCTTATCTTAATCCACTTTCGTAAATCCTCTTCAAAGTATTGTTTTTAATTGTTTTTCGCCCAAAAAAAAAGCAAAAAAAAAACAAAAAAAAAATTACTTTAATTTTTGACAGTTTGCACACAATAAAAATTTATTAAAAATTGTCCCAAGTGTATTTGCAGCAATATAAGTAGCTTTGGTCAATCGAATCGAGAATTGTAAGTTCACTTTGCACTACACTGTCCTATGAAAGGCGATTAAGTGCAATAACAACCAAATGAACAAAAACAAAATATCAACACCAGATAGAAATAACACTATGCTATACTATATACTCGTACCTTCACGCAAGTGTAGCATCCGACAACAGCAACAACATAAACTTGGAAACCAACCAATTAACTTTTATAAAAATCCACACATGAGCTGCATTGCCGCAAGGACTATCAGCAAAGTCAACAGCCAATGAGTCCAGTATAAAAACAGAACACACCAACTAACCATCATCATCATCATAGTACATGGTATAAAGAGCGATGAACATGCGAATAAATGGTTGGGTGAACAAAATTCATGTGGGACAGTGGGACGGACTGACGTACGCTAACAACAGCCGCAGGGCGAGAGTTAAGCGGGATGATGAATAGAATGCGCATATGAGTGGTAGTGCCACAATTACATAGTTCGTAGTAAGGACAACCAGTAGCTCATATTCCATTACAAACGCGCTTATCATTCTTCCTCTTCTACTTTGTTTCTTACTACTATTTCTACTTGTTTTTTTTTTTTTTGTTCTATCTATCTATCTACTACTAGAATTTTTGTCGTTGCAAATTACATTCAAAGTCACATAAGCAACAGGATCTGTAGCAACAGTAGCAATTATAAGTCTCCCAAGGATAGTAAGAATAAAGAAAGATAGTGTGACTAAAAGAAAAAGAAATTAAAGTTAATGAAAATTATTAAATACCAACACAATAATAACTAAGATGACTTATATACAAATTCCATGTTTTATTCTAATAGGGGTTTTGTTTTTTTTTTTTTTAAAGTAAATAGAGAGTATCCTGTTTTCTATTTAATTTTTTGTCTAGTGTAAAAGTGTTGAAGAGCAAATATTTCAAAAACAACAATTCAATTGCCTTTGGCCAATAAATTTAACTTGTTAGCTGTTGCTTATCATAGTATTTTGTCTTTTATTGACACAACAAAAGTCTCTCCTTTATCTAAATATTTTAAAAAAGAAAGGTAAATCGTTGCATTTATAAAGAATCCTTTAGATATTTTGAAATGAATTTGATTTTGAACAAAATAATAATCTGTTGATAACACAAAACACATGCCCAATAAAATCATTTTTAGCATCACATTTACATATTTTCGTGTTTAAAATTTAATATAAACTTAAACTTTAAATTTAGAAATTTAAGGTACGTGAGTCAGAGCCTCCCACAACACAACGTTAATTCTTTCCAGGCCGTGTCTTGGGCAGTGGACCTACGTCTATCCTTTTACAGATAATAAATTTTCCGAATAATTTTTAATCAAAATATTGATTTACTTACAATAATCTGGAATTTCAATTTCATTGATTTAAAATAAAGTTTTTTCAGTTACCATTTTTGTATTCTTAAATTTCAGTTATTCAAAGTCTTCTTTTTAACAACTGACCTTATCTAAAAGCTCTTTATAAATAGAGAAATGATGTCTTACTAACGCGCTATAAAATGAAACTTTGCTTATATTTAAATTTCTTCGATTGATGACAAAATAGATTTCCTTTTATTGTTGTGACAAATGATTACTTTGCTTAACTACTTCCTAAACTCAGATACACACACGCAAACACTTTTACTTACACACTCGAAATGTGATAAATATCGACTCAGATAGTTACACCGATAAAAACAGAACCTTACCATCAAGTTACTCTCCTCCTAGACCAGGGCTGTCCAACCTGCTGTCCAAGGCTGGAATAAAGTGACAAAGGAAAGAGAACAGACATTTTTTTCGCCAACCTTACGGCACAGATCACCACGGTTTCATCCAATCGTTCATCGGGAATCAAAAACGTTGGACTCCGCTGTTCTAGAGTGATATGTACATTGAATTGAATATTGAAAGTTCCTGGAACTTTTCATTGCCTTCTTCATTTAAGCCAAATTTCTTCCCTTGGATTATTTGACAACTGAATTTTTGGTCGCTTTGAACGACTTTCACCGGGGTGCTATAGACCTAGCTGATGATCAGTTTGATTTAGGTTTGTTGTAAAAATTTCGCTTTTGTTTATTGATGTTTTTCTCATCAAAATAAAAAAAGTTTTATAATCGAAGCTCGAAAATAAGTTTTTCCAATTAATTACAAAACAGGGGTCACTAAACTAATACAATCTGTAAACAAATTGCCAGAATGTCTTGAACTTTTGACACGTATTGTTAGAAGGTTTTACTATTTGGAAATCAATGATGACTCCGACTTTCATCTTGGAAGAAGTTCAGTTGTGGTGCTTGTGTTTATCAGCTCACGATGATCGCAATAGTAGTAGTATTAACTTCACTAAAAGTCTCTTGCGGTGTATTGGGCAATGCTTAAGGAACAACAGATGGAGTATGTTCAAACATGTCTTCCTCAGATAACATAAACGAGAGAGACTGAATTGCAGTTGTAGCATACTTTCATGTTTATCGCATTATCACAAGATAATATTACAAGTTCAAAGGCACATCAACGATGTTGCCATATATGTCCAAGACCGGAGACTTCTTTAATGATAGTGTTGCTAGTCTTGGTAACCGCCCTCACCCTTTCGAAAGTCCAAACAAGGCAAAACATGGAAATATCATAAGAAGGATGTTTAGCAGCAAAAGTGAAAATGCTAGAGAGTGGTGTCGATATATAAAACTAAAACTGCAGAGAGAAATCGCATAAAATCGCATCGTTGATTAATGTTCATCATATTAACTGAAAGAACAAAAACATTTAAAGATGCAACATTGTTTCAAAGTATACAAAAAGTACTTGGAGCACTAAATACTAGAAAAATCAAAATATATTATATAAAAAGAGGAATGTCCAATACTTTTCTTTTACTTCTAAAAATGCCTCATACAATCATGTCAGTCAAGTTTACTCTCTCTCTCTCTCTCTCTCTCTCTCTTTCTCTCACTAACCATCCATCTGTCTGACTGTCTGTTGAACTGTCTATGTTTTATATAGTTGGCATTGTTTAAGGAGCAAATGGTCAGCAGTATTGCCTACAGAATTGCGAATTGCACTGACTTTTTAGTCTGACACCTCTAGACTCGGAGAGTTACATGACAGGCTAAGAAATAAACAGACAGGCAAGGCAGGCAGACAATCTGACAGGCCACCAAGCAACCAAACCAACCCAAACTAAGCCATCTACTAGTTGCAGTGAGTTTGTCAAGACTTTTTTGTGTGCAGTGAGAGCACAGAGAGGTATGTTGGTATGAAGAAACTATGCTGAGTTAGACAATTGTTTTTCAAAGAATGAAAGAGATTCTTTGCTGTGCAAAAAAAAAAAAAAAATTAAATGCATTCGTAAGGTGTTGCCCAACACAATTGTACAACTGTCAGTCACTCAACAACAGTTGAGTTAAGTAAGTTGAGATATTGTGAAAGTGTAAAACAGATACTTGTTAACTTTGTTAAATGTTCCTGACACAAAGGTTAGCATAGCATAGTTGCTTTCTCAAAATACACAAATTCTGCTTACAAAGGATCTGGATGGATTTTCACAACTGGTCATTTTACTGCATTCTTAAAACATTAAATATTTTGTGGTTAGACCTCTTTTATCAATCATTTACTATTATTTATAGGCATTAACTTTCATGTTATGAATAAGTTCAAAAGCACTTCAGATTTATGTTTTCCTTTAACCAAAACATTTGTCAGCATTTTACAACACTATAACCATAATAATACTAGTTCAATGCGGTCTATTATAACAAATTGAGGAGTTGTATTTCCTTTCTTATAATAAAAAATCATTAAAAATAGATAAAAGAAAATATCAATTTAAATATTCCATTGACAAAGAAAGCTTAAAAAAGCAAACCAAACCAAACCAAACCACAAATTCCCCAAATGCAAAGGATAAGTAATGTAAGTAATACAAGAATAAGTATGAGAATAATCAGAATAAGTCTGGGAACTGTTTACTACTAGTCATATGCCAAAGGAGGAGTAGTTCTGGTTTTGTGTTTATAAACGTTCTAGTTGATGATGACAATGGCTTATTGATAATTTATGATCTCAGAGAGAATGGATACGAATAACAACAACAACAACAACAACAACGACGACGACGGACGTGGACACATTAAAAATGCAGACATTGAAAAACGCTTGTAAAATGCTTTAAACTAATCTATGTTTTTTTTTTTTTATTTCTTAACTTCTTCTCTTTCGTGCGATTTAACAAGCGATGAATAATAATAATTTTCCTATAACAAGTATAATTTTGCATTTTTTGTTATTGCTATGTTATGTTGAATATATTTGCAATATGCCAAAGCAAAGGAAGAATTATGCTGATGATAATATTGTAATATTGTTAGTTGTAGTTAAATCTGAAATCTGAATGTACTAGGTAGATAGATAGATGGTCGTTTGCGACCGAACGATAGATGATCCCTTGGGAGTGTACGATATGCTTATTGAGCTGCAATCGAGACATAGTTAATAAAAATTGAATAAAAGTTGCAAGACGAAGTGGCACAACAACAGCAATGCAACAACAACAACACCATTAACAATAACAACAAAAAATGTATCTAAAAAGACCATCATCATCTTTATGGTAAAGAAAATGTTGATGACGCCGTCTAGTCTACTAGTTTGTATATAGATTTTTTTTTTTATTTTTTGTTGCTGTTTGCATTTCTGTTTTTGTTTTGTGTATGTGTGTGTGCACGCGGCATAATAACTATACTACAACAAGAAGGATATTCTGAAAGGAAACATGCAACAATAACAAGTAAAACTTTTATGTTTCCTACAACAGCAACGAGACGAAGGCGACTTGTCAGAAGTCAGACGTTGTTGTTCGTTTGGGAACACAAAATGTCATTGCCTCAGTGGTCTCCCAACAAGTCTGTTTAGTGTCCTGCGAAATCCTTGGTGCTGCCGCTGCTATTGTGGTTTTCAACCAACGTAGAAAATTGACTTGATAAAAAGTTTTTGACTTCATTTGCCGGACACAATGACGGAACAGACAGTTTAGGATATGGTGAGAGACCCCGGCAAACTATTTTGCAACTTCTCGTCTCGTCTTGTCTATGTCTGTTTAGCTATCTAACTGTCTATCTTCCTGTCTGTCTGTCTGTCTGATTCTATTTTAAACACATTTCATGAATTATAATATGTAAGTATGTAGTAGACAAAGTCAAAGATGAAATCGCTAGCAAAAATGAATCCTTGCAATTACAACAAAAGCTTAAGATTCAAGGTAAAACCGTATACCAAAGACGAAGCTAAGCTAAGAGGAAGAACTGCTTATAATCATCATTTTTAAGCTACTTAGTTGTGAATTAATTCAAGATGAGATATTGTAATGCAAAAGCGTTGAAATTAGGCAGAAGAATGAAGAAGGATTGGCAAGAGAATCATCTTTTCTCATTGTACATACACATAATAACCAAAGCCAACTAAAGGCGAAATCAATGCAAAGTCTAAGTGGAAATACGAAGAAAAAGAATATTTCAATTCAAAGGCTCAACATGACATACAACTTGGAAAATCCTTTGTGTCTGCAAGGATAATGGCGCATATAAATGAATTTCCAACCCTGATAGATAGATGGATAGACAGACGGATAGACGGACAGATAGACGGACAGTTAAAGGTAGAAAACCTTTTCGTTTCGCCTGCTGTCGCTTACGTTGCTCTTAAGCTTAGGCCATTATTATGTTAAACATAATAGCTGGCAGCCTATAACTCTTCCGTCTTTTGCCAGAAGGTATCTAGAAAACGAGCCAGCATCCAAACAAGCTTCAGCCTCTATTGAAAAGTTAAGACGCGTAATCGATTGATTCCCTATGAGCACCTGCTTTACTTTCGTCTTCGCCTTAAGCTAAAGGACTATAACTGTTTTGCATCTTTCATCAGAGTCTCAAGTCTCATGATAATGGCAATAGTCGTTTCCGTTGCCTTCGCTTACGCTTATGGAATGTGCCACGTTTTGTGTTGTGTTAAAATTGAGATTTATTACGAAATTTGAATTATAATGCAATTTATAATAAAATGCGTTTCTCGTCGTCCTCATCGTCATCGACAATATTGTCGTCCTCTTTCAGTTTATTGCTCAACGACCCTAAGCAGAGTACTAAAGGCTTTTGTTAATGCTTCGTCTGATTATGAGGATATTAATAATAATGGCAGCAAATACTTGACTTTTGTAAAATGGCAATAGCTTCTTCGGTTGATTGCGACGATTGCTGGGTTATGTCTTTGACAATGGAATGACAAGCGTTTTTGGTATTCAATTTTTATTATTGAAAAGAAAAATTGATTGAATTTTCAAAATATGTTTACTCGTCATTCGATAGAAAAGTGGTGATTGAAAATATTGTAATTAAATGTATTTTTAAAGTTGATTCCTAATTCGTGTCATACATGATATTAAGGATATGATTTATACATGGATATACAAGGATCATTTAATAAGTGACGAGACAAATTGATGTAGCTGAGAAACGGGTTGCTTAATCAATACAATAGTTTCAGTGCGTCAATTTCGCACCATGAAATATTAAAAGTTGAAGATGGGACCTTTAACATATCTTGTTATGTTTTTAATGGTTCTCAATCCTATAGTTCAAATAAACACTCTACATGAATGAATATGATAACACCTGGGCACAACGCTTTAGATATCTGGCAGTTGTTTTAGACCCAAAAATCGTATTGAGGACCATATCGTTATATCATTAATAGAGTATATAGCTTCATTAAAATTTTGTTTCTTTTGATAAACAGAAACTTTTGCTTGATTAATGAAAACAAAATTTTTCTCTTCAAATCATTCTTTCTTCTATAGAGCCCCAGTTTTGACTGCTATTGCTCGAAGCAATTTGGGCAAACTACAAGTTATACAAAGCAAATTGCTTAAAATGATAATAACTTATCTTTTCACCACTCCACCATCGACTTGCATAGGAAAGCTAATGTTGAAATGATAGTGGTGAAGCTCGTTCAAAAACATTCTATGTGGGTTTTAGACAAATTTCTCATACAGATTAAAAAAGTTATTGAAAAACTACGTTTACACACTCCCTTATATACGAGGGCTCTACAAAATTTCGTGAGTTTTCAAGATCAAACGTTTTCATCTTGAGGTCGGGAATTTTTTAACATATTCATACTTAGAAAAAAAAAAGTGGATTTAAATCGTGAACATTTACGAGCGATAATTTTTTACGATTTCCGAAGTGGATTAACTTGACAAAATAGTATGAAAATGAAGTACCATTGGTTTATGTGCTCACCTGTCTAGGAAGACTTAGGAACACGGTGCCAAGCACATGGATTGACTAATGTCAAACAACGTCCCCTTGGATATATATCCGCAGGTAGCAAATTCGAATCATATTCATTTTGGTAAATATGACTCCCTCCTTGATGGGGAGCGAGACCCATCTTAAACCTCTGCTGCTCTCTGGGTCACAGCACCCGGTTGTATAACGCAACTCCTCGTCGAGTAAACCACAGCTACAATGATACTCCCACAAGGGGGACTGCTTTTGCTGATGAAGCACAACATAAAAGTGCCGTATATTTCTGGTTTATGGATTTTAATAGTGGACACTCTGCACTGCATGATGAATTTCGTAAAGGTCGACTGAAAACAGATGTTACGCCTGAAACCATCAATGCTGTGCGTAAACTATTAATGAATGTTCGGTGTGTGACATACCGTGAGATTGAGGCAACATTGGGCATTCATTCCACTGCAATAAATTGAATATTACATGAACACTTAGCTGTGATAAAGCTAGTTTCGCGTTGGATCCCACATAATTTGAAAATCGCTCTAAAAAAGGCTCGCATCATAAAATGTATTTAACATTGTAACAGGTGACGAATCGTGGAGCTATGTGTATGAGATGGAAAGTTAACAGCAATCGCCTATATGGGTGTTCCAAGAGGATGACAATCCAACGCAAGTTGTTCGCTCACAAATCACTTCAAAGCAAATTTTGGCCTGTTTCTTTGGAATAATAGAACATATCGTAAACGTGCCGATAGTGGAACCTAAAATGGTCAATTCTGAATGGTACATGATCATCTGATGTCCAGAAGTTTTTGGTGAAATGAAGAAAACAAACGGTCGACATGGGAGTTCTCACACTTTGGCTTAAATAACCAAGTATTTGAGGGCACAAAACTTTGAATTAATGGGTCATCCGTCGTACAGCCCTGACTTAGCACCGAATGATTTTTTTTTTGTTCCCAACAGAAAAGAAAAATTTACGTGAGCAGCCATTTTCGAAACCCGAAGAGGCGGTTATGCATTAAAAAATGATGTTTTCGAGTTACCTCTATCGGAGTGAAAAAAATTCTTCGAAATTTGCAAAAGTATATTGATCTTCATGGAGAATACTTTGAAAAATCTAAACAAGCATATTATTACAATATTTTCATCCAATAAATTGAATTGAATTACAAGTTCTACATACTTAACTTCCACTGTTTATCCGTTTTATTTTACTTTTTGCAAAAGTTACGTTATTAACCAAATTTTACCTATAAATTAATCGATCAATTGAAACAATTTCAACATTGATTGCATGTCCTTATATATCTTTTATACAGTTTTGAAATTTACTTATTTTCAGAAACATTGTGGGTACATAAAAATTCAATAGACAAACATTTGGTAGAACTAAAAGAAAAACAAAAGTTTTTTTGAAAAAGTTGAATAAGTTTTTATATTTGAATAATTTTTACCTGTAAACACTAATTTCCTGTAGTTAATTGCAAATTTCTAAACAACAATTTTGTTAAAAAACAACAACAACAAGAATATATTGTAGTAGAAACAACTTTGAAAGGAAAGAAATAACAAACACAAAATGCAATATGTAATTTTGATTGAAATATGCCTGTTTACGAAAGAGAAACAGGAAAATGTAAGTATAACAACAAAAGCAAAAGAAGAAAAAACAAAATAAATGTAGTAGTAAGTAAACGAGGAGTAAAGTATTCTACAATAAAATTAAGTCAGAGTCAAGCTGAAGTTGAAGTGTAAGCTGACTGACTGAAGAGACAGTTGGGAACACACAGCAACTACAAGTTATGTAAGTCCTTGCTAGGGACGTTGTTTGTTTGTCTGTGTAATCAAGTGTATTTGTGTGGCATTTTGTTATACTAAATGTGCGTAAGTGAATGTGTGAATGTGTTGGCCAATGTTTGTGTATTCGTATTTTGCTCTTCTGTACTTGTAAAGCAATATTTCAATCAAAACAAGAAATAAATTACAGGCTTCAAGAACAAACATAGAACAAAGTGTAAGCGACCAAGAGATAGGAGGCTGCCGACTGACTGCAAGGGACTTGAGCTTGGAAGAGTCGAGACTCAGTTACAACAAACTGAAGTCTCAGTTCAAAGGAAGTAAAAGAAAGCAACAACAAAATCAGCAGGCTAGAATGCCTAAAAGAGTACAATAGAAAAGTTGTTACATTTGTGGTAAAAAAAAAAAAAAAATAATTCTAAAGTGGAGAAAGAGTAACTAAAGTTAAAACTATTTTACACACTCATGCATATATCCAACAGCCTTAAGGAGTTGAACTTTTTCGCAAATGAAGTGCATGCAACAAATTTGCAAAATGAAGTACCAGTTACAAACAATAACAACAACCAGAACAACAATGTTTTAACATGCAATAATGCTAGTCTATCTGCCTGTCTGTCTATCTGTCTGTCAGTCTGTCAGGCAGCACGACACTCGATACAATGCTTAAACTTAACCTAGCTAGGCTAGAGGCTAAAATGAGGCATATAGAAATCAGATCCAAAATGAAGGGGTACAGGGGAAGTTTTAAATGCCTAAGATAATGAATGAAATACAGGAAAACAAGGCACGACTACCGAATACTCTATACCCTTCAATCATGATGATCTCAAATAAATCACCGATATATTGAATAAGTTACCTATTGTTATTTTAAAATGTAAAGCACACCTACGGTATACACAGCATAAATCAGAAACTCGGTCATTTGCCGAAACTAGAAGATTCCAACGGACAGAAAGAGGAGATAGTCAGGCACAGCAACAGACACATCCTCATATCCTCACCCGATAATCCGATTACTATAATAAAGCTAGTAATCCAAAGCTGATATAGATAGTAGGATAGGATATATTCAGGCGACTCGTCTCATAGAGGACAAGTTCTCTCAGGAGCCCATTGGGAAGCCTGTGAAATTGAAGACGATGCTACTACTTTACAATAGCAACAACAGAGATCACACAGTGCCTTGTTCTCATTCTGATACTCTACTACTAAGGCTCTCATATAAAACATATGTTCTTAAAGTTGGCGAAAATGGATCCTTGTGGACGCTGGAAGCTTTCAGAGCGCAGATGAAGGTTCGTATGCTATCCGCTGCCGATGACGACGCCGTTGACACTTTGCACATATTTCGTATGCCATCCGCTAAGGCGCTCACGTTTGCTCTGTCCAAATATTTCATAAAAGTGAGCACTTGCCTACATTCGCCTCTTTCACAAATACTTACTTCGAGAAGGCAAAAATGAGATAGCATGGCCAAAGAGAGAATGTTGTTTATATAAACAGAGCGATGAGAGAATAAATGGCATGATGAAATATCTAAATCTATGATAAAATGCCTAATAATTGCATGATCATGTCGGCGGCACCCAAGGTTTTCTGTAGCCTTCAAAAGATGGTGAAATTGGAAAGCCAAGTAATATTAACAAAATGTGGAAACAGAAAGAAAGAGAAAGGAAAATGATTCATTGCAGTTTCATCGATTATAAAAAGTGTTCAAATTGCCTCCAATTTTAAATATTAACATTTATGATATACATTTTATGAAGTCTTTATTTATTTTTATTGAGGAATAAGTTACATTGCTTCCGATTAATAATGAAAGTTAATTTTTTGTTCAAGTAATTTCCTCTGCTAGCACATAAATATTTTGCAATTGACTTCACAAAAAGTTTCTAATTATCTCTCGATATGGAGCTCATTTCATTATTAATTGCAATGCCATTTTTATTTTCAAAAAACTTTGAACCAATTACGCAACCCCATCAAAACTTACAAAACCGAAAATTTGTTGAAATCATTGGCTTTTCAAACAGTTTTCTAGGATTTTCTTCTGTCCAAAATTGAAAAAGCGGCTAATTTTGAAGTAAGCTTCATCGGAGAAAATAAATTTCTTCAAAAAGCTCTAACATTCCTTTTGGTTTTTCGCATTCCATTTTACCTAACCGGAATTTAATAACTTTATAGATGAAAAATATCTATGTAAATAAATGGCTATAAAAAAATGGTGGAATATTAAAAAAGAGACCTCAAATTTGAATACCCCATATGATGGTTTCTATTATAGAAACAAATTAAGCATGCAACAACAACAACAATTTGGAAACAAAGATCACAATAACCTTATATTTTCACAGTCACAAAAAGACATAATGACAATTTGACTACTGTAGATCGTTTTATTTCCTTAGGCTTGTCAAGATCATACGTATATTCTGGGCTGTTGCAACCATGATTCTAAAATCAATATGCCATTGAAAGACACTTAAAAAATATATAAATAAACTACTTTTAGCATCAAGCTGTGCACATGTTGGCGACGTGTTGCTGACAACTTAGGAAATCTAGGAACTTAACAGCACAAAAAACCTTGTAAATGGCTGAAAATCATTTGATGTCTTTAAGTCACTATATAGTTGAAATCATGTTATAGTTACTGTATTATTCTTGGCAATAACAAAAGACCAGGAAGTAAGTCTACTGCAAAGAGAAAGGAAAGCCTTAAAGTATGTGGAAAACTTAAGAAGGCAATAATAATGAAAAAAGAAGGAACATTGTTGATGACAACAAATGTTGATAGGCAAAGACAAGAGTTCAAATAACTTAGACAAGGCATACAATAACACTATAACCTGCTCTTTATATATGATACGCCTACTACTACAATACTAGCTAGCACAGTTAAAGGGTGTATTTTTAACCATTTCCATGTATAAAACCGGAAAGTATGCTAAACAAATAATAATAATATCACATTTCTTAAAGCCTTTTCACTCGCATGTATGTAAGTCTTTACTTGCATATTATTGCCCTGGTGACTTGTTAATGACTTACAAAAATATTTTAAATGAAAACATAAACAGTATTGAAATAGAAAGAAAATCGCTGGAAGGCCTCAACTTACAACCACTCGTATGTGTATGTTTATCTATGAAACTGAACTTTGAATTAATAAGAAACTTTCATTTGAAAGTAAATAATTGTATGTATTCTTATGTTGTTTTCTTAAGATTTTTACACACAACGAAATGTAATAAAATTGTTTATATTTGTTTGCCTTTCATTTAAATTGTCCTTCTTTGATCTTCTTGAAGTAAAATACCATATAAATACATACATACAATAGCATAATGATGTAATATAAGGAAATATAATAAATATCAATTTGTTTCTGGGATCAAAGTAAAAATAAAATGCAAAAATTGGGTAAAGAAAAAACAAAAATAAATGAATAAATAAAAGCCGCTGAAAACGATATGAAAACGAATGTAGTTTGTAAGGTTATAAAGTTCATTGTGCCATCATACGTACGTCACCAATACACCTTCGCACCCAATTGCACCCTCATATAATAAGAGCATATTTTTTCCGTCATAAGGCTATAAATCGCTTAAAATCCATTTTATATTATATTATGCGTTCAGTGTTCAGATACACGTATGCATATGTATGTATGTTTCAATGTGGATCTGCGTGTCTTTATTCCATTCCAAGTCCTTTGGCTTTTATGAATCTTACAGTTTAAGCTTTTATGACTCAAAATTGTTTGGTCAAATGGGTTTTGGAGCCTTTTAAAAATTATTATGTGCAATATTTAATTTATATACAAAAAAGAAATGATAAACTTAAAAATTACTTTTATATTTCTTATTCATAAGAAAGAAAATGAAATACTCTATGAAAATGAAACGCAATTCAGTTTTGTAATTATTCGTATACAATATCTCAACAAGAACATAGTAAATAAATAGTAAATAAAAATCATTTAACCTTAGACCAAAAAGAGTCCAATCTTTATGAATTCCTAGGACGTGGTTATTTAGGCCACAAGAAAAAAAATTAAAAAGTTATCAATTTAAGCAAAAAAAAAAAAAAAAAAAATACATTCGATTAAGTTGGCTATCAAAAATCCAAAATTATGTTTTCTTTTAGTTCTCACTTGGGCTGCATTAGCATGTACTGATACTTATCAAGGGTCTTATATTGGACAGCCCTTCTTTGGACCATTTCATAATATATTGTATATACAATTAAAGAAATTCTCCTGTTTATTGTGACGCAATAATATATACTGTAAAGACAACACAATAGAATGCTAAAACACTGAGAACTAGAGCTCGCAAATATCAGTCAATGCGATGTGCTGAATGAAAAACAGAAAAAATAGAAGCAAACTATGTTTCGCACTGAGCAGAACAAAAAGAAAAAAGTGTCTTTGGTTGTGCGAAAACTAGAAAACAAAAACAATTGTTCAAAGTGTGTTTTTGTCAACCTTTCTTATAGTGTCCGCAAAAAAACTGGTTTTTCGAAGACAAACTGAAAGTGTTAACTGTTATTTGCACCTCTGCTCAACATCATCATACCGACGAAATGCGCTAGACTGCTCAAAATGCAACACCATGAATTTGTATGAGGATTCGAATCTGATAACTAAATTATTATTCCCCTCTAATGAGTCGAAACTTTTGATACTCGAAAGAAAATGAATAATGAAGTTCGATCCCTTGCTCAAAGACTTGAGTTCAAACACAGCCCATTGTGATGTTTGAATTTAAGAGAGGGAAAGAGAGGTTTAAATTATTTGACAGTAAACTATTTCTAGTTGGTCTCAATGGATAACCTCAGCCTCTGTGACTAACCCGAAGACGCAAACAAAGCCAGGTTTCCCAAACTGACCAAAGCTTCAGAGAAGTGTTCACCGAGAAGATGGTTTCGCCTTCCATGAAGAGCAAAATAGTTGTATATGAGATGTTGAATACTTTACTTACTCATCTCCACAGAAGTGGATGTGTGTGGAACATACATCCATTGTGATATTAGCCCAATTGTGCAGTTCCCCTGGAATCTGGATCATTGCTGTCTGATTTTCGCTTTCAGGCATGAATGCCTGCTTTATATTCAAAGGTTATAGATAATATATTATTAAACCAAGACTCAAAGTCAATATATAGACAAAATCGCCTCTATATTAGTTCAAACATATATTTTATATTCTTAACTTCATTGTTAACAATGTTAATTTCAATAAATCTAAATGCCTTAGCATTTTCTAAATGCTTAGAAGTTGAAGTATCTCATTTAAAGTTCAATAATCTCAACAACTGCTTACTATTCATAAGCCTAAATAGTCCACAGTTCAATTGAATTCAATACAAATTAAAAAAAAGACAAAAGGAAATGGGACCAGAAATAATTCAAAAGATAAAAAAAAAAATATTATATGCAGAGTGAAAAAGTCATAGCAGCAAAAAAAGAAACAAAGAATTTTAATGCATTTCTGTCATAATTTATTGCTGAAATAAATTATCGTAATAATATAAATAGGAATAAAAAAAAAATAATAATAATAATAATAAAGAGAAAGGGAAAGATCAAGCAAAAAATATGGAAAGAGAGAGAGAGAGAGAGAAAAAGGAAGGTAAACTCAGAAAATAATGTTAAAGAACTAAAAGAAAGAACAGAAATACGTATATTAACATATGTACAGGATAGCAGATGAAGAAAGAAAAAACAAAATAAGGATTCAACTATAAGGTTTGAGTAAGGACGAATAACCTACCAAGAACATGAAGCATTTCTCTTATATGCGAGTATGAATTGTGGGTGTGGGTGTGGGTGTGTGTGTGTAATGAAAGGAATGGTGAAAATGAGAAGAATCCAGCATGCACAACTTAAGCAGGATTTATGAACGGCAATATTCTACGACTTGACGCTCCACAAAACACACATAACCCACTGTCACACTCCATACACTTGGTTGCAAGCCTATGAGCTCAAGTTCTGCCGATAAAACCAACCAAGCAACCAACATAACAGACAAAAAGGAGGAAACAACTAAAGATTGTGTCGATTGTGCGTGCAAGAAATTAAATTGGCTAATGGCCATTACAATGATGATGATGATGATGATGATGATGGCGATGGCGATGGCGCCATTGAATACGCCTCGCCTTTAAGTTTTTATTTTATTTTATTTTTTGTTTTGTTTTTTTTGTTTGATACACTTATGAGCCATAAAAAGGATAGAAGGGTTAGAAAAGTTGCACAACAAAAACAGAAAAGAAACAACTCTGTAATATTGATGAGCTTTGGTTACGCACGATGGTTAAAAAAGAAAATTGCTAAATTATGGTAATCCTGGTGGGTGTGAATATTGAAAAATACGAAAGGCTTTCGCTTTTGCCTTTGAAAAGGTAAAAAAAAAGGTTGCCTAGACTGAGTTATAAAAATAAATAATGTAAAGAAAAACTAAAACTCTAAATATTCTTTTTTCGGCTATCAATCCTTGTATGATAATAGGTCATTAAACCTTTTGAGTGCCGGGCAATCAATGAAAGTGTTTCCATTTTGATTGAGAAAGTTCAAGGGGAAAAAATTATTCTGTTTTATGTGAAAAAATTTAAATTTAAATTTTAGTTTTATTTGCTTATATTAAAAGCTTAAGAGTTCAAAAAATATTATAGCATAAAAGGATGTCATCATATTTATGAACTTAATTTTCATTTTAATATAAAAGTTTTCATTATCCTTTTGACTTGATGAGAAATGACAGTTGCACTTTAACTGCTTGGAAAAGCCTTTCATTACTATAAATTTTTCATACTCCTTTTTACAATAAACCCTTTTTAATTTTTTCCGGTCTTTTTTTTTCTCTCTCATTTTTTCATAAATCCATTTTCCATAAAAGAAACAAACATACATATTATGCAATCAATGTATTATTATTACATTTTCCACTCTGCTAACTCATTTATTATGCAATTTTCTTTACAAGAACTTTGAGTGAATATGAGCAAAAGAGGAGAATGGCAAAACAAAAATTGAAGCGAGTATTTCATTATCTTCTTTGTCATCACATTAAGCAATTCATCCATAAAGAGGCCTCTGAGCCAAGTTGTCGAAACAAATGTCATTCATTCAAGCCACACAACAACAAATGTCACCACACCAAAACTGAAAATTGATTGAAGAATTTCCAAACGGGTCAAAGTCCTTACACTTTGCCCGCAATAAAGCAAAATGACAAGGTGAGCGCCTGCATTGTCATGTTTTGTACAATATTTGTTTCCTTTGGGGGAAAAGAATAGCCCAAAGCCATGACAAAACCAATGCAATAGAAAGAATTCAAGGAAGAGAAAAATCTTTCATTTTTTTTTTCGCAACACTTTAACTCAATTCTGGCGAAAAAATATATTTTCTATGTGACCCTTTTACCTTCATTCGTTCGTTCGTTTTCTTATAACCTTCCATAAGCAAAAGTTATTACATTTGATTCGGCAATCGAACAAAACAGAAAAAAAATATATATATTGTAAGTATTGTAGTATGAGGGATAAGCAAACTCAACTAAACTAAACTAAACCAAACCAAATCCAATCGAATTGAATCCAGTCCAGTCCACTCCAGTCCAGTCGAAACCAAACGAAAATAAACACACAAAGGAATACTGAATTGGTTGTATTCCATATTCCATTTATTGTCAGAGCCAAATACAAGAACTTCTTCTTGTCCGAGTTGCAACTTGTGCTTTTGGTTTTAACTCCAGGGATTTATCGTTTATTAGAAACATATAAAGATAGATTGGCCAAATGTTTGAATATGCGACTAAAATACAAGTACAATACAATACAATACAATACAATACGATAAATATTAAGGGAATAACGTTAGATTAAAATGATTAAATGGCATTATTTAAGTTGCTTTCACTTAGGAAAAATAGAAAATTTTATCAAATACTTATGTATAAGGAATAAAGATTATACAATACAAAAAATAAAATAATAAAAACTATTTAAAAATACATACAAATAATTTTATCAACAATTTAAATAACTGAATGTACTCGAACTATAATCATTCATTATTGATTTCAGTTTATTCGAACGTCGTCCATTCGAACACCATAAATTGAATTTATTATTATTATTGTTAGACTAAAATGTGGCGCATAAATTTTCAATGAGTTTCTTCCACTCAATTACAATCGAGATATATTACCTACCACCACTGAATGATCTGAGTTCATTGAAAATGGCGCTTTTATGCAATAAATAAAACATTATTATTTCTGTTATTATAAAGGAAATATATAGTGACAGAGATAGCACTATAACTATTAGTAAATATTATTGTTGTATAGATATAATATAAATAAATACCTACATATACATATACGTCCGATAAAGAAAACAGAATAAAAAAGAATATCAACATTGAAAAATTCAACATAAATCATCTCCAATTTTCCATATGTTTTACTTTAAATAGTCGGGAAGTAAGGAAGCATTCCATTGTTTGATTGACTTTAAATGATTTACACAAGTAAGTGATCAAAAATCTCATTTGGTGGCAAAGATTTAATTGTTGTCCTTATAAAAACATGTCTCTTCACTTAGCAATACATACATACTTATATTTGAACAAAAGTTGGAAACTGATTGATGATGAAAAATTAAAAAAGAAATTATGAACTATTATTTTTAACAATTCTATTACTCAATCAATAAAAATTCTTTTTCATTGCAGATTGGGAGTGAGCGAAATTTTATGCATATTATGAGCTTATGTTTAGTACTTCAGTGTAGAGTGGGTATTTTGCAAATTATGAGGCTTATGAACTCACCGGGAAGGAGCTTCAAATATCCTTAGGCTGTCTTGCCTTCTACACAAACTGCCGGTCACTTGAATAAGCACACGACTAGTTTAATGTTTATTATGCTCTACCTTCTTTCTTCTTCTTTTTATTTTTTTTTTTACGCTTTTCGGTCCTTCCTAATTATGACTTTAATATACTAAGTTAAGAGTTAAACACAAATGTGCTCTTTATTTGGTTCACTATAATATTTTAGTAATGCAATGACGACTGGGCAAGGAATCACCTTATTTTGTATATCTTGTACCCTGATTCATTTACAGAAGATTTAACGTTATTATTTTACACATTTTTATTCTTTTTCTTGTGCAATTGAGTACTTTAAAATTGTTTTCATGTGTGTAAATGTAATGTGCAAGTACCGCTAAGTCCTAGGTATTCATTTTTGAAATGGGAGATTTGTGCGACAATAATTGTATTCCAGTATTATTCGTTTCGGTATTTTTTGATAGTCGTGTTGCAGAGTTTTGTATGCTTAATGCAAATAAAACAGAAGCGCCTAGTTAGAAGGGAAGGGAAAAATTCCTAGCAGCAGTTAAAAAGGCAAAAAATCAAATGATTCAATTTTGTTTAGTGACATCAAATGCATTAAGAAGAAGTTACTTAAGAAAGCAATTGTCCCGAAGGGGATTGTAATATCCAGTGATTCTACTTCCCAAGGGAAAATGTAAGAATCGATTAAGAATATTGAAAATTTAAATAGTAATAATCTTGATATTAAATCAAATAAAAGTTAAAGAAAGCAAAACAATTTGAACGAGATGAATATGTTGATGAAAGAAAATGGCAGACCGTTATTGCCAAAGAGCTAAAGAAGTAACACCTACCCGATATTTTGATTCAGACTATTGCTAAAGACACTTCTACCATAGCTTCGATCCCGAAGTTCTTGTTTAGCGAAGGCTTTAAAATAGGAAAAAAATAGGCTTTGTTGCCGAAAAGTACAAGCGATTAAGCCAAACGATTTACAAGTGGTGGTGTTATTGGTATTGACCGCTCGCTCCTCTATCAGGAGTTTATTTTAGTGCCATGCAAATTCAGTCACCTGAGAATAGCAGTTTATAAAATCGGACTTAGTCTTCAAAGAATTTGCAGATACCGAATGGAAAAAGAAACAAAATCACAAAAGAAAAGAAAAAGGCGAGCTTTTAATGTATGACAATCAGATGTTCCATGTTAAAATAGTTGGACTACATGTATATTTTTCTATTTTTTTATGTAATTATAAATAAAGGGAAATTTCAGACCAAGCAGCTTTCAATGTTGTTATATCTACAATTGGATTCGCTCATGAAGCAAATCGTTTACTGTCTCTGTAAACGGTATCCTTTGACCAGACTCCGGTAGAAGCAGTACATTGAAGTTCTTAGAATTCTTGATGAATATGAGAATCTCAGTGGAACTATTACTATTTCATTTAACACTATAAGCCCATTCATGGCCTCAGTGATGAGGTGAATAGATTCCACCCATTCCCTACTATGTATGTTAGATGGTTTCAAAGAACATATTTCTTGTTAAATTTGTTTATGAACTAGCTAGGAATGCTTGTTTCTTAGAGGAAATTTAGTACGGAACTTATAAATCTTTGAGTGTTTATTAGTTTTCGTATGACAAAGTTTTTCTTAAGATATTCGATTTGATGTTTTTAAATGCATAAAATTTAAATAGTTTTTGTTAAAATTAATGCAAAATATATACTTTCACTTATATATACTAACTAAAGAAGCACAAAAAATATGATTATATTAAGTAAAAATTATCTAAAGAAATGATAAATACAAAATAAGTAGGAACTAGGAAATTATTGAAATAAAATTCATTATTAAGCAGATCAGAACAGAACTAAGTACCATAATTCCATAGAATTGTAAGGATTCTATAAAATGTAGCAATAAAATGATATTTCAAATGCTTTATAATTGAAAATACTAAACTAAACTACAAAAAAAAAAAAAAAAAAAACAGGTCACGTTATTTTATGATTTATAAAGAACAAACAAGTAAACAAATGAAAGCAGCTAACAAAGTATTTTATTTGATTATTGATTACATACGATAGAAAGAGAAAGATAGAATGAGTTGGAGAGAGATAGACTCAAATCTGAAGAGATAGAGAGAGAGAAAGAGACACGAGATAGATAGAGGAGGATAATCCTCATAACAAACATGAAAAACTGTATTTATCATAAATAATTTAGTTGTCACAAATGTTGTAAATTTTAATTGAAAACAAAGTAAATTTTATTTTATATATTTAAGTATTTTTTGTAGCTTATAAATTTAAATATTTATGTAGGTAATTCGAATTTTCTAGATCTCATACAGTTTTTATAATGATGATGCAATAAATTTTATAATTTATGAATCTCATTTCAAAATTTATAGTATATATATATATTATAGTAGACAAGAACACTGCAAACGCACATGCAAAACTTTATCAAAAAAATTGATAAAATAAAGTAAAATCAAATAAAATAAAATATAATAAAATAAAAAATTAAATTAAAAAATAAAATCAATCGAAATTGAATTAAAAAATGAATTAAAATTTATAGAAAAAGCCTTAAAATTGATTATAAAATGATAAATGTTTGTTAACTCAATTGATTGTTTTTAATAAATTAAATTTTATTTGTTTACTTTTTTCTTATTTATTTATATTTGCACTTTTCATTTAAAAAAAAAAAACACTTGTATCATCACAACTTTAAATGCACTTTATTATTTTCTTGAATAAATACAATAGAAAATAAAAAACGAAACAAAAATAAAAATTACATAAATCAAAAAACTTTGTAAAAATTTGTAAAAATTTTGTTTAATTTATTTTTCTTTGGGTTTTTTTTTTATTCTGAATTTTTTGTTGTAAAGTTTGTTTGCAGTGTTGTTTCTTGTTGGCATATATTTGTAATTTTTTTTAGAAACTTAAAAAGTCAAATTATTCAAAATAAATCCAAAAATCTGCTTAAAGTTTGTTTAAACATTTGTTTACTTGTTCATTGTTAATGTTGTTTTATTGTTTTCTTTTGGTTTTTGTTTTGTTTTTGTATGTTCTATACAAGAAACTTCGGTTTAAAAAATAAAACAAAAAAAAAATAATGTTAATTCAAATAAAATAAAAACTTCCAATAATCCAATTATTTTTATAACTGGGAAAGAGAGAGAGAGAGAAAGAGAGAGACAATGAAAAACCAGTTTTTTTATGTAAAATATTTTTAGATAATTAAAAACAAATGAGTAGTTAAAAAATGAATTTATGTACAACAAGAGGCAACCAAACTGTTTTTGTATTTAACCAATTGCAAATTTAAAATGGTCAAATTGAAAAATATATTAAAAAACAATATTAATTGTAATCAAACAATTCATGAAATATAATTTTACTTGTTGTTGGCTTTTATTTTCTGTTTATATGTTAATTTGCTTGTCGGACAAGCCACACAATCAGCCTCAGTTTTGGACGGTTTCAATCGGAATCAAACTCCATGCACACCAAAACCCGCAAAACTAAGACCGATCATGGGCTCAACGTAAAACCTTCAGTTTGCTTGTATTTTTAACACTGGTTATCATTTTCAAAACTTTAAAACGTAGCCTGTTTTTTTTTGCTTCTTTATATTGTAATTTTATTTAATATTTTTAAAAAACAAAAAATTTTTATAATTTTGTTTTCTGAGAAAATTAAATAATAAAGCATAAATTAAAGGAATGACAACAGTTTTTGAAAATATAAAAATAATTTTTAAATATTCTAATAAGAGACAATATTACCATGCAATAAGCATTTTGTATGAAAAAACTTAACATGCTTTAAAGGTTTTCTATTAAAAATCGAATTCATTTACAATAGATGAAACTTACATTTAGGTTTGGTATAGAGAATTCATTTGGTGTCTACTTCTTGATCATTTACTTACCTGTAAGGAAAAGAAATATATATAAAAAAATATTTATTATTTTAAAAGCATGAGGATAAATATACAGTAGTGATATATTAATACAAATCCTATAATATGTAAGTATTTATTTTATTGGGTTGGTGGAAAAGTAACTTCCGAAAATTTCAATTGCTGTATTTAAAAAGCGACATCTCTGTAAGTATTAATCCGATCTGGGAATGCTATACAACAATGAAAAGGCGGCAACCTTGGCAAAACCATGCTCTAAACCAATGAATAACTGATTATTAAATTTGCTGTTTTTGCGTAAAGGAAATGAGTGCCGAACAAGAAAAAATTCGTTACAATATATTGTATTTCTATGAAAAGGGTTATTCCGCAGCGAAAGCTCATAAAAAACTTTGTGCACTTCATAGAGAAAGGAAGATTAGTTCGAAAATGGTTTGCGCGATTTCGTTCGGGAAATTTCGATGTGAAAGCCGCGCCTCGATCTGGTCGGCCTTGCATCGAAAAAGTTGACCAAATTATTGAAAACGTGGGGAATGACCGGCACATAAGTACTCGTAACATCGCGAAGGATATTGGTATACACCATACTACAGTTTTAGACCATTTAAAAAAGGTGGGCTATGCAAAAAAGTTGGGTACCACACAATTTGACAGAAAAAATCTTATTGATCGCATTTCAATTTGCGAAATGTTACTGAAACGGAATGATTTGCAACATTTTCTATCCAAAAAATGGGTAGCATACAACAATAATGTGAGAAAAAGGTTATGGTCTAAACAAGGTGAGCCCGCCCAAACCATTGCAAAGCCGGCGCTAACTACGAGGAAGTTGTTGCTGTGCATATGGTGGGATTGCAAAGGTCCAATGCATTATGATTTGCTCTCACCTGGGCAAACGATAAATTCGGAACTCTTTTGTCAACAACTAACAAGATTAAATGCAGCGTTGAAGGAAAAACGGCCACAATTGGTAAACAGAAAAGGCACAGTCTACCACCACGACAACGCTAGGCCACACACATCTTTGATGACTCAGCAAAAATTGAGGGAACTCGGCTGGGAAGTGTTAATGCACCCACTATATAGTCCGGACCTAGCACCATCTGATTACCATTTATTTCGCTCCATGCAGAATTATCTTGATGGCGTAACAATGAATTCCTCAAGCATAACAATGAATTCATTGCGCCAGTTTTTTGATCAGAAATCCCAGAATTTCTACAAAGACGGGATTATGGTTTTAGCCGAGAAAGATGGCCAAAGATTATCAATAACAATGGAAAATATTTGATGAAATAAAGTTGCTTTGTTATATGAAAAAAATTGTAAAAACGTAATTCTCATTTTCGAAAGTTACTTTTCCACCAACCCAATATTTCAAAGTAAAATGTGAAGTTCTTTTCTATACCTTAATTTTTGACAAGTAATTTTACTTTGTCAATTATTTCTGTTTAAACAAAACTATTGAAACTAAAATCTTCGCAATTAATTAAATAAATATTTTCGCTTATATATTCCAAATAGCATTAATCTCTTTTTTAAATCTACAATAATAAATCTGATATACAAAATTAAGTATTTGAGTATAAAACTTTGGAACAAAATATTGAAATAATCATCAGAAATCTAATTTTTTTTTGGCAATTATTCAAAAATTAATTCTTTATAAAAGTGAAAGGTATACAAACTCAAGTATTCCATTGTATATATAAGTATGTTGCTCTACTACACTCAAGCAAGCATAGCCAACTAAAAACCGTCGCCAGTTGTAGAACAAGAAATCTATTTTTAAAAACGTCGGTCAATATAAAAATATACATAAGAAACACATCTATAACGGTGTGACTATTGGATACTCTATAACCCAATACAATACTTAAGTAGGAGAAATAAGTAACAAGACATATATTGTTTCGTGTCACAAAACTCAGGGATAGGTCTGAAATTTATTTGTAGTATGATAAATGTACAATGTCAATCAACTGCCCTTAGCAATTGTGATCAAAACTCTTGAAGAATTTAAAAGCCATATTATTTTTATTGGTTTCTTTTAGATATTCAGTTCTTTAAGGTTTATGCTGATCATATTCACTTATTGTATTTACGGATTAACAAAAGATTTATATACTTTTTTTTTTTTTGGTGAGAGATTATCTTAGTTTTATATTAACTTTTCAATGATAATCTCTTGATATCCAATTTTTAACATTTTAAAGAAACTTCGACAAATTTTTATCTATTACTTCTATATTTAACAGATGGATAGTCAGACATGGCTTCATTTGGTATCAATTTACCTTAGCAAGCTGATCAAATTTAAAATATTTTCATACTATAATACAATATATTTGCAAACATTTTAAGTACTATATTTAATATCATAAATATTAAGCTTAAAACATATAGTTTGCTTATAAATTTATATTGACTAATATAATTTTGAAATAAAAAAAAAAAAAATTTCAATCTTGGAGATGCGGGGCATCGATCCCCGTACCTCTCACATGCTAAGCGAGCGCTCTACCATCTGAGCTACATCCCCATGTTGACCGACTGCATATGCAGTGTGACCACTTTTTTCAAAAACATTACCATTAAAACGAAACCGAACCAAGACCAACAATATCAATACCAAAGACGTGACGAAACTTAAAAAAAAAACAGCAATAAAACAAAGACACAATAACATATTATGTACTAGGTCAATATAAAAAAGCAAAGAGAAAAGATATCAACAAAAAATGTTTACATTTGATATTCATGAAAAAATGCTTCACTCAGCATTTGATTAATTGTGTATGCAAACGATTGAAAACCAGTAAAAAAGAAGTTGGGTATTAAAATAAGCGGCTCAATGGTCTAGGGGTATGATTCTCGCTTTGGGTGCGAGAGGTCCCGGGTTCAAATCCCGGTTGAGCCCACAATTTTTTTTTTTTTTTTTTTTTGTACTCAATTCATTAAACAAAAAGAGAAGCTATTTTTTTTTTTTTTATTATTTTACATTTCCTGGTCACTTGAAAATAAAATAAAACTAAAATAAATCAATGATAAAAAATCGCAATATCACGAAATTAACTTTAATTGAAAATAATTTAATTATTTGAATTTGAAGTAAATTGTTCGATTCCAAAACGTTTGGCATCCCAATCTCAGCCAAACCGAACCGAAAGCCAGTCAAATTTAACCGCACAAGAGGCACTTGTAGCTGAAGTTGACCGTATTTAATGGTTTTACGACAAGAGTGCGCAACGAAAATTTAGCAAAAGCCACTTCAGTTATATTTGTATTTGTATTTTTACCCATTTCCATATCCAAATACACATCGCTAACTATGGACATATATATATATATATATACCATATTCCATCTCTCCATATACCAAAATGAGATTACATGGAGAATTCTATGTATTCCATGTTAGGGATAATATTTTCGATAGCTTAGAGTAATAATACAATAATTTCTCTTCGTGTCCCGGACAAGTTCTAATTAAACAAACATTTTGTAATATGGCAATGTAAAACGACGACACGCGTTACCTCCACATCCTTGTAATGTCATGTTTAAATCTATAGATACTTGTTTTTGTATTTGAGTTTGAATGTGTTCCAGGGCCAAGTCGAGAGGGCAAAAAACCACTCAAGTGCCAAAGCAATTTAATACGTTAAAGAACCACAAAACGAATTTGTAAAGGTTGAGTTGAGTTGAGTTGAGCGAACGAATGAATGAATGAGTATGAAGCAAACGTTCTTTCCTCATATCTACATCTCTCCAGAATCAAGTCCCAAGCGCACAAAAGGACGACCTCATAAGGCGCATACATACAGACAAACAAACAAGCAAGTAAATACATATCTATGTATGTGTATCGTGGAATTAGAAGTGAAGTATGTATGTGTGCTTGTGTGTGTGTATGCTCAACATATTTTTTGCTAAAATAAATATAGCCAGAGGCGGTTGTATTTATGTTTAAAATGTAAACATTTTCTTAAATTTACGCAACAATTTTATATGTATTTTTCTTATATATTTTTTTGCAATAACCACTTTAGTTCAAATATTGTGCAACAGCAAGGACGAATCTCATATGGCTGGCACACGCGCTCTCTCGATGCCCGTTTATGTATTTTTAATTTATTTATTTACTTATTAACTGCAATACAATATTTTCCTTCATTTGGCCATTGGCTATACAACTTTACGGTGATTTCATCTTCATCTTCAATCTCACTAAGATTTGTTGGGCAATTGCTAATGTGCGTGTGTCAAGGGTTAAAAATTGGTGGATGAAAAAGAAAGGATACCAAGGTTGCTTAAGGAAAAAAAAAATTAACAAGTCCTGTATAAGAAATTCATTTGCTTTAAAAATTTCTTTTCAACGCCAACAAGCAAATATAAATAATTTTAATTACCTTCTATTAACTACGC
Source organism: Amiota minor (assembly GCA_037043295.1). NCBI lineage: Eukaryota > Metazoa > Arthropoda > Insecta > Diptera > Drosophilidae > Amiota > Amiota minor. The sequence goes on from JBAMAW010000485.1 coordinate 344,659, forward strand.
TACTTGAACGAGTGCTAAAGTTTATCTGATTGTGACCAAATCTATAAAATATATTCGATGCCAATCTCAGAAGGTTGTGCTTGGAAAAGGTGATACAATGATCTCATAAGAAATGATTCCGTATAACCAAACTGTAGCGAAATGTAGTCACATATTTATATATTTTGTACTTAAAATTTCTTTCGATATTCAGTAATTTGTGTTTAATAAGGAGTTTTTTTTAATAAATTCTTCCATTTCCATATTGTAGTTGGATTTACTAGCTCTGAACGAAACATTGATAGGCAAACCTCATTGTCCTTATTAATATAATCCTTAAAAGTAATAAATAAATTCGTAATCATTCAATCGTATTCATGCTTTGCTGGTTTCGATTTTTATTAATATTAATCAATAAAATTAAAGGTATGTCATCTTCATAGTTCTACGTGTATATTGAATATTGACTGCATCCAGATTTTTGGAGCAATTTTCTATTGTGTGTCTCTTAACGTCTACATTCCATGCGTTCGATACTTGATTAATGCTGGGCATTACAGTGGTTTCATGTGTTTTATTTGCCTTCAAACGCTTGTATCTTCAATGTAGATAGTGATTCCAAATTAAATGTCAATCTTTCTTCAAAATGCTACTATAATAGGTTTTAATTCATTGAAATATTTCGCACAATTCTAATTGGTTATGGAAGGTAAATTATAAAAATAATTCGCTCTAAATACAACTGCAACTCGATTTGGTTCGAGTTATACAATAGAAAATTCGTGCTAAAGAAGTTTGAGTCACGAAAAAACACAAATATTAAAGGGTTTATAGATTTGTTGTGACTTTCTTTTATAAGTGAAAATTTAAATTCTTGAACTAAAAATATTGGACATAAACTAAGTCAGGGCAGCCAACATTTTAATGAAATCATTTTTCATGCTTAATCGGAAGAGTCACTCTTTCAAATAAAGCAAAATTTGTAGAAATAAAATTACCTAATGCCAAAACGAATCGGACCAATACCCAGATATATTAGTAATCTTTAAAGATTTCATAAATTTACTCAAAGGTTTCTCTTACCATAGCTTACCATGCTTATGGTTAAACTGATGCATAATTTAATGAATATAAAAATAATAATGTAGTTCCATGAAAATGATTCGGACATCATATGGAAGAATGTATCAAAATAGTCTAGAATATATGGTAAAGAAGAAATAAAAGACTTTCTAACTGGAAAGGTCAAATCATTTATTCTTATTTTCATGAAGACACTATTTTGTCTCACCCTTTTTACTGTCAATCAACTATACTAGATTTGAGTTAAATTGCGTTCGATTTCGCCTGCAAGTGAAGTCTAGTTGACTGATCATCTCATTCTGTGTCATAAATGGGTTAACGGGTTTTAAATATTTTAAATGCAACAACAATGGCGCAAATTCAAATTTTTGTTGATTTTTGATTTTTGTTGCTCTGTGTTCACTTTGTTGAACTTAACCGTCAATTATTCTCCTTCTTGAAATTTCTAGATTCTTAAATAAGCCCACTGTGCTTAAAATTCTAATCTTAGCATGAAGATTAAAAACCATAATTGTGTGAATATAATGATGTGGACCATCAATCTAAGAATTTTTTGGAATTCGAATTGGTAGAACCGGGTTACCAATGGTAATCAGAAGTCCAAGAAACTTCTTCCATCCCAGTCAGTGGAGATGGCCTCCTTATGGGAGTATCGAGTGTTTGCGTTTTGTTACCCAGAAGCGGGTAGAATATTAACTCAATGTTGAGTTGCGTTTTACAAGATGCTATGAGCCAGAAGGTGAGCCTCACTTCACACCATGGACAAAGTCATAGACCCAAATAAGTGTGATTCGAATTGATAAACTTTATGAATCCTTGCCGCGATATTTCGTCTTCATGACAAGTCTTCACCTTTGTAAATTTGTCTTCTTTGTTATCTTCAATTCACTGCTGAGAATATTATAATATAACCTGAATAGAATGACTTTCAATTTCTTCATTGCAAATATAATAGATACACAACTTAGTTTTTCAAAGGCCATACAAAAATTTTCTATATCTAATCTACAATATTATTTATTGAGATGAGTCTGAAAAGTTTTGTTATATTTGAAAACAGTGAATGTGTACATGCACTTACAATATAAATGTACACTACACACACACACTACATTAACGAACAATCGGCTTTAAAATATAACAAACCTGAAGCTACAATTTAATAACACACAAAAAAAAAGTTAGAAATTGGAAACTTTAGGAAATCTGTTATTGGACTGTTAAAATGACGTCGTTAAACTGACTTTCTGATTCCTGATTTTTCAATGTTCGTCTGGCGGAATTTCACCTCACATCACCTCAATTGTTTCTGTCCATTGTTGTTGTTGTTGTTGTTGTTGATTTGTTGCTTTTAACCAGTTGTTAGTTGTTGTTAGTTGGTTTTGGTGCTGTCGTGGCAGCCGCCTGTGGCCATTTCAAACATCACTCATATCACCAACAGGACTATGATTATGATGAAGATGATAATGATGATGACGTCGACATCAAGAGGTGTTGCACGGTTGCCGTTGGCCCTTACTTTCCAACTACTCTTTATCGCCCATTCTCTTCCTGTAGTTTTTAACTCAAACCACTATTATTGTGTTGTTTTTGTAGAAAATTGACGCGCAACATAGTCGTGTGCAGAGCAGCGTGTAACTTGAAGCATTTCCGCTTTGCGCAAGCAAAACTTTTTTGCACAAAACACAAAAAAAAAGGTAAAAATTTACTAAAAGTTTCAAAAAAAAAAAAAAGGTGCATGCATTAAAAGTTCAATTTAAAAATATGCACACATTTTGACTTCAAAAGCAACACTTTTGGTTTACTGAGGTGAGGAGAGGTAAAATGCAGAGAAATATTTTTAATACACAAAAGTTCTGAGACTACTATTTTTTTTTTATTTATGTCTGTTTTTAATTTTTTATACTTTTCGTTGTATTTACCTTTGTTTTTTCATTATTTATTGTAATAGTCAATAAAGCTGTAAATATTTTAATATGAGAAATTAACAAAAGGGCGCATTAAGTAATTATAAAACAAAGTGCAAGAACATTAACCTCAATTCAACGAAACTCACAATCCTCTTTCAGCCATAATTTTTCCATTATATGCGAATAAATATCCATTTGTTAAGTTCAGTTTAAAAAAAACCAAAAGATTTTGGGAGTACAAATTAGTTCGGTCCGTTTTGAAAAGATGGCTCCACCTGCAAGTTCTGGCCGATTTTGGAAGCGATTGCCTATTCCATTGAAAAGGTTTGACATCTGTCAACAATAATTAGTGTGCATCAGCGTCTGTTTCTGACAACAACACTGTTTTTTTCCTCTTCGAAAATGTCCGGAGGAAAAAAAAACGGACCGAATTAATACTTATTTCAAATATTTTTCCAATTGTTTTAATTTTTCAATTTGTTGTGCAAATATGCTAGGAAGAAACTAATTTTGGTCTTAACAAATCATTTGTAATAAATAGATTTCATAAGTATAAGCTTATTTTAGGAAAGCAAATGTTAATACTTAGTAGAAGATTATTCCAAATTTTGATATGAAATGAATTTTATGTGGGTTCTATCTCAGTAATTCCAGAAATACAATTTAAATATGGTATGTATTAAAACAGATGTTCTGGCCTTATTCAATCGATTCTCATTAATTCTTCTCTTTTTAAATCTTCATCGCACAGTTCTTAATAAATAATTAATAATTTTCCTCTATTGCAATCTGTCTGTGAAGCGAGGACAGCTATGCAATGTGGGCCAGGAAAGCGAAACGGGTTGCTGCCTATCTCAGGGATTACCAATTAATTATCAAGGTCCTCTAACCGTGATAATAATAATAAAAAATGGTAAATACACCTAGCAAAAGTGCAAAGAAGTGCCTTGTGATATCTGATGAAGTAGCTGGTCACTTACAATTCAACCATCGTTGATTTTGTAGATTCACTCATATCATTAAACTACAATATTTACCTTCATACAACACTTATAAACTTAAATCCCTCGATAAAGGCCTCTATCGATTAGTGGGAACGCTTTATCCCCAGTGCAAGTGTGATATCTTCAACAACTTGATCGGAATTTTTAACAGTGAAATTTTCATTTCTAAAGCCAAATTAAATAGCCGGGATAATATTGGACACAGACAGCAATAATCTTAAAAATGTTTTCTCAAATATTTTAGGGAATATCACTAAGAAAGAGTAGCAAATTTCATGAAAGGTAAGTGTTCAAATTCTATTTGTTGCAACAAAGAGAAACTTGTTCACTTTTTGGTTTTTTGTCAACTTTTTGTTTCTTGTAGAATGATTCGAAAGATTCTTAGAAAAAAGTAATTTATCATTAAATAATGACATCAAAAATGTCAAATGCATAGTCATCTTTACATATTTTTCCTGCAGATAGATAAACTATCTCATTACTTATTTATTCTTTATTACAGTTAAAAAAGTTTACATTTTAATTTCTCATTTCTCTTTATTCTTTCAATTTTTTTTTTATCTTATTTAAACATTTTATTTTCTTCCCTTTTGCTGAATTTGTACAATACAATAAAAAAGGAAATTAAAAACGTAGCAACTATTGCAAATAACGCCTCCTGGGGGACTTACATATTCATATTCCATGGACTTTGTTTATTTATGCGAGACGTCAATTAAAATTAATAATTGCCAATCAACAATCTTATAGCATGTCAATCAATAAAATTACCAGCAATTATTGCGAACGAGGCAATTTTAAAGCACAAATGTTGACGTCTGTCATTAACAGCAAAGCGCCATAGCGCCCGCAATGGTAGCAAAAACAAAAAGAAACTGAAATAACAATTTACTATTAAGGATAAAACAAACTAACGGCAACAATAATAAATGCAATCATGGAAATTAAAAATGTATCAATATACAATAATTACAGTGTGAAAATATTGCAATAACTTTGAAGCAATGTTCAATAAAAACTCAGTTGACAAATTGTTAAGACATTTGTGAAAATATGTAAAGATATCAGAGTTAAATAAAGGACAAAGATAATTAATTTATTTCTTAAGCTCAAGAAAGGCAATTTTCTAGAAAATATTTCCAAAGATTTTCTACAGTCACTTTGGCTTTTAGGTAACAAAAAAATAGAAAACAACATTCTAGGACGAATTGCAATGTAACCCTCTCACAATTGAAACAATTGCATAATTAAATTCATTAGAAACCATCGCATAATGAAACAACATTTCGACCAACATGTCTGATTCCCATAATTTGAAATCTTATGGAGAACGTAAGTATTTGTTAAATGTCTTAATCAAATTGTACGAGTAGAACAAGTAGGATTAATACCTCATACTCACCAATTTGGCTTCAGTACAAAAAAATTCAACCTTACATCAAGTATACTGAGTAACTCGAGTTAAACTAAATATTTTTTAACATAAGAAGCTTTGCTCTGCAGTCTTTCTTGATGTATCAGTAATACAAATTATCATATTCTGAAATCATACCCAATAGATCTCTTTTTGCGTGTGAAATAAGGCAATAAAAGCTACAATATTATTTACAATTGAGCTCTGTGTTTGTTTGTGTTAGGATTTTAAGTTTTGTAAAGATTTGGGACGCAGCCTAACTTATCAATATCATCATGATTGGGCTCAGTCACTACATGAGCATACATTCCATCATTCCATCATGATGATGATCATCACATTTTGATTTCCGTCACATTTCAGTTTCATATTTTTTGGATTTACTCCCCTTCGCTAAAGAAGTTTCACTTCACAAACTATTGTCCATCACTGCAACATTTCTTGATGCTACAATGTCAGCTACAAACAATACAAACAAATTGTATAACCTCTATGGGGGTATGGTATCAAGTTTTGGGGTTGCTCGTATTACAGCAACATAAATGATATAATACAAAACTTTCAATACTAAATACTAAAATATGCTGCCAATTCACCCTGGTATGTCCAGCGATTTTGAATGCGATCTTGGCAACTAACATGACATAACATGAATTTCATTATTATGATTCAGGTTTCAGAACAAAGTGTTAAGATTTGCTGTAAATGCACCACGGTACCTTAAACGCGATCTTGGCATCGAATCTGTCGCCATTATCAGATAAATATAAAATTACCAGTGCCATATGGAAAGGCTAAGTGAACATATAATAGTATTACTGAAGCTTCAAGTCTTATGAACCCGAGTGAATGGCAGAGCGCCAACAAATTATAAAAAGCCCAATTCAAATTCTCTGTTAATTAAAAATATTTTCAACTAGATGATGCTCTCGCATGTTTAAATGAACACGATTATATTTGAACTACTTTTGACCTTCCCAAAGACTAGTTGACTCACATACTTATAGTTTTGCAATAAAGCCTTCTTTAGCACTCATAATTTCATTTAAGCGATCTTTCTTTATTCTACTTTTATTACAAGAGAATCCAGTTTGGTTTATACATACTTCATATCACTTAGTTACAGTTTCTTTTAATACCTAAAATGTAATTAATGCATTGTATTTGAAACTAAAACTACTATTTTATTAGTGCTACAATATTTCATATTCTCTTATTTTTATTTGCTTCTAAAAAAAAAGTATTCAAAAACCATTTTTATCAATTAAAAGACCCAATGTAAGTGGCCATTCCATTCCAATTTTTATGGACAAAACTTTTCGCATAATAATGTTTTTAGTTGCAATAAAAGAAAAACGAGAAACGAGAAAAATAAGTAAGTAGTACGAGAAAAATGTTGTTGCATGAAAAATTATTCCGCGCTTCTTTACGCTGTTGTTCTTCCGTAACTAATAACTTTTGCTTCAAGTCTCATCAAGGAAATTAAAAATTATTAATAAAGGATTTACTGCTAACAGTTTATTACATTTGGTTGGTCTCATGGCTGCCTTTCCGCTCCTTTCTACTTGGTTTCCACTACTGCTTCTGCTGCCACTTTTCGTTATGTAATAATTTTTTGGGTTCGTTGTGCTCCTGCTGCTGCTGCTGCTGCTACTGCTGCTGCTGATGTTGCAGTTAGTGAAACTATAATTTAGCAGTTCTAACGAACGCAGTGTATCGAAGTTGTAAAAGTACTACTACTACTATTTTTGAGTAAAGTTTTAATGGAATTCAAGTGCCGAACAGCAGCCGGAAAGCATCGTTTGCAAAAGACGAAAAGAAAATACAGTTTTCAAAAATTATGATGTAAAAAGACGCACTTTGTAGCAAAAACAAAAAAGAAAATGAAATAAGTTCCTTTAGTGACAGGAAGTTATAGTAAAATAAGCGGAAATGAATGGTTTAAAATAACCGTAAAAATAGTGTTATTTCATAACAAGGATGATTTCTTTCTGAAAGCCTTTAGCGATAAAAAAAGAAATTTATTCCTATGATCAATTTTCAGCAACAATTTTCAGCAACAAATTGTTTTAAGTCTCTCTAAATAATCAAGATTTTACAAAATATCATGAAAAATCTTTAATTTCTTTGCTTATTTTCTTATGTGTTTTAAACTTTTCAGCCTCTAAATCCTAAGTTTGTTGTCTTGACAGAAATAAGAGAACTTATGATAGAAAAAAGAAGACCTACAGACAAGGGAGTTAATTGCGAGAAAAGCCTATAATTACTATAATTGCACTCACTCACTCGAAGCAAATGATCTTCATATATCATTTTGAAAGCATTCATGCAGCCCTTATACATGTTCATATATTCCTGCATTTGTTCAGAGCAGAGGTCTGCATGATTGCATTCTATCATGAAGCGCCTTATGATTATGAAAAGCATCATGTGTATTTGGATTGACACAAAACTTATATTAAGATTTTTCAAAACATATACAATTTTCCAAATCAGAAGTAAAAGTGTAGGAATAAAAGCTTTGAATAAATTAAATGAAATTTGTATGCCATTTGTAGCCGAAAATTAAGAAAATGAATTTTCGTGACTTCTTGTGTTTTCAATAGAATATAGCTAATAAACCTCTAAAATAACAACACTTGGCAGCGTCCTACTACAAAAGTATTTATATATATAAGCATTGTAATCCCTTTGTTTCTTCACTCAGCACATAGCATTTGATTGATTGATTGATTGTGGCAATACATGCCAGCGATGCTTTTAAAAGGTTTCCTTTGGCGTTGTCGTTCAGCACAAGAACTCCATGCTGCCCTATTTGTATTTTCTCAGCAGTTGATTTATTCTCTTGTCATCGAACTGAACTCGACGGCTAAAACAGGTTGAATTTTTTAAGTCACAATTTCCATTTATGAACTTGGTACCAGATATGACTCCCAACATTTCACGCGAGCAGCTTTTGTAGCTTTAGAACTTTGATGATAAGCAAAAAGAAGAAGGAACAAAAAATTTTCAGTTTTCTCACCTTTAAATTCTATTTTAACCATCGGAAAATTAGCATAAATAAACTCGAACAAGTAACACAACATGGACTTCAGTAGAGAGAATTATTCTTATACGAATAATTTAAAATCAAAAATGACAAAAATACTTCCTTATCATGCGGAATGTTGAAATTTAAGAAAAGAAGTGATACTTGGTTGCCAACCTCACAACATCGAAGCTTTTAGACACATAGAATTGAATACTTGTGAATATAATGGTTCGACGGGATCCCTATATTACTGTTTACTGACGAAATCGGAGGTAATTTCTATATGATTTAGTGACAACTTTTAAGTCGGATTTCATTGGACATTGCCAACAAAGCATTCTTCAAAGAACACCATTCTTTGGTCACCTCTATTAGCTCTTTGATCATCTGACATAACTTGTGAATATCATCTAGTTGTTAACTTAATTTAAACCAAAAATTCACTACTTTATATTCGATACAATCATTACTATTCACTGGAGTCTTTAGATAAAAGGAAAAATAAAGATATAAAAATATATAGCTGGAAACATGCATTGAAATTTCAATAGAATCATATTGTCAGATTCCTAGTATGACTAAACGGGCAATCGAATCTTCTTGTCTTCCAAAGTCTAGTGGATTAACAATACTAGCTCACCCTATTCTTGAATAGGATGTAACTACATTTTCAATTTCTTTGTAAAATGTCTATTATTTTTTCTTTTATTAAAACAAAAAAAATCTTTTTAAAGTAATATTTTTTTTTTTCTCTACTAACTTGCCCCTACAAAACTTTCTCATACATTCCTGACACAACGTTAATCATTTCTGAAAATAATAAAAAAAAAAAAAAAAAACAAGTTCCACTATTCTGTAGCAACATCACCAAATTTATTTCACTTATGACTTAAAATTGTTGTAATCGCAACCATTTAATGGGAAGCACGTGTGAAAACTGCAATTTTTCAAAGCAAAGTCAGCAATGAAGAATGAGTGCAAAAATAATAAAATAAAATAAAATAAAACAAAAATAAATGGGAAACATCTAGAAGAACAACGACGATGACTCTATGCTCTCTGTGTAGAGACCTCATTAATATGGTATTTTGTTTTTAGAATCTAACAGAGGAGGGTATGGATATTTAATGGCATTGCATGTTGCATATGCGACTCCCATATATTGCACTGTCATAATTTAAATGCTTCTCAAGTGAAATGACGCCAAGTTGGTACTTGGAGAGCTAGTTACCCTTCATGGATCATATATAAGTAAGTATTTACAACGAAGGCTATGGCTATGACTTTTGTCTTGTTTCATTTAACCAAATCCTAAATCTGCAGTAGCTATTTTTATTGTATACAGAAGCAGACATGGCAATGGTTGGCAAAGTGCAACAGATTTTCCAATGATTTAGATGCGTTCAGGCGTCAAGTAAATCATAAAAGAAGTAGACGAGGTATATCTATGTACAATACTATATGTGTTCGTTCCCTTTATTTGTCTGTAATTTTGCAATGCCAATTTGCCGTTCACCATTCAACATTCAACACATGCAACTGTCTCTTGGTACTAATGAGCTGCATGTAGAACATGGTTTCTGCAACGATTTATGAGCATTAAAATGTCATTTAGTTTATGTTTTTCTTTTTTCTTTTTTATTGTATTTCTCCATAAACATGCCTAGGATTAATCTTTTGGACTTTGAGTAAATTAAATCGCATGTCTTTGAATTTTAATTTTAATTATTTTGAATAAATGGTTTTCTTTTCTCATTAAAATGAATTTCCAACATTTTATGTCTATTTTTTCCTGGTTAAGAAATTTATGCAATTATTCATTTTTAAATAAATCATTAATTTATCTATAATTTTCTTTTAATTTTTATCCTACAGATTTCTGTTCTAAAGCGTTTTAAACCTCTGGTCATAGTTAAAATACCATTCATTCCGTGTAAAAAGATATAAATTTTTGAAGACTTTTAACACGTAAAGCTTGATGGCAGGCGCAGCATCCAGCAACAAGGACAAAAACAATGACAACAACTTACTACCGTCTTTTAAATTAATAAAACGTAAAATTTCTCATTTTAATATTTATGAGTTTTGAACAAGTTTCTCGCTAAGGCACCTTCTCATCTAACACTCTCCTCCGCTTCCGCATCCAGCATTACATTATCATCGGCTTCATTCCTTTATGCTACTTCATTCAGAAAGCGCGAAAAATGAAATCATAAAATTCAACACCAAGGAAAATTTCTGAGCTAGTAATTCTAAGTGCCAAGTGACACCTTCACTTCTCATTCTATACAACACGCATACACATAATATTGTAATTCTGAGCTTTCATAAGATCTAAAGAATTTTCGGGCTCTAACGCTTACCTTACCTTACCTTACCTTACGCCTGCATCTGAGTATCTCTTCCATCATTTACCATCTACCAACATCAGCGTTTTCTCATTTTCATTGCTTGTGCCCGCCACTTCTTTCATAGTTAACAACATTTTCCATACAAATTTTTGAATTTACAATTTAGTTTCAAGTAAAAATTGTTTTTCAACATCATCATCTGCAGCAGCAGCAGCATCAAGATAGGAACTCCAACAAATGTTGTATGATATAAAGACAACAAACAACCATCGCACAGCACAACAGTAGCTGTGAAAATATCTTTTAACATTCTAATTTAGCATTTTGTCATCATTGGAATTTTCACGCTTTTTTTTTCATTTTTTCGCTTTGGCTTCTTGACTTTCTATTGCTTTTATTGTTGTTGTTATTTTTATGAATTAATTTGTTTTTTAGCATAATTTTAACAATTTTTCTTATGAAGGTTTTTAGGACTTGGCATATTTTAAACAAAAAAAGAAAAACTTTTGCCAATTGAAATTATTAGTAGAAGCATTTTAAAATGAGAAATGACAGAAAAAAAGTTGATGAAATAAATTATGTCAAAGAAATTCAATGATGTTTATGCAGAAAACTTTCAACAAAATTATATAGATTAATGGTTTTGATCTGTACACTTCTTTTTAAACTTTTTAGACTATAGGAAATCAATTCTCTTAGTTTTAACGTTTGATTCGATTTAGAAAATCATTGGATCATAGAAGAAAAAGATAAAAATTGCTAACTTATCTCTGGTTGCTTGCTTACATTTTTCTCACAATTTGTCATGTTCCCAGTTGTTGTGGTAGACAAAACTTTATCTCCTAATTCCGACGTTTCCGATGGATTTTCAAAAAAATTTTTGCATATTTTATTGTTAGCAGGGCTAAAATTTTATGCAAAATTTCAGCTTTACTGGATGTCAAGTGGTGGTAAGGGGTATCTATATTAGAACCTTGCACGAGCATTTCCAAATACATTCGATAAATTCATTTCATTTGGTGGCGAAAACAAATAAGGAAACAAATCAAACGAATGGTTTGTATTTGTAAATGATGCACGCTTAGTTCAAAAGATTCAATGATCAGCTAAAGAACTACATCAATTCATTTCATTAACTTGTATTCAAACTTGGTTTGTTTGCATTTGGTCGGCATGTAAAATAAAACTTTTGTTCGTCTGAGCAAGCATTTGGTATTTGAAAATCATTTCATTCTATTTGTTCGACTGAGTACTTGAAACTTACTTCACTCAATATGAAACGAATTCCTTGTTTTTCGTGCCAAATGCATTCATGAAAGAATAAAGTCTATATCTAATAGCCCCTGTTTAATATACCAGGGAGCTACAGTAATGATTCGCAACATTTTTGATTGCGGTCTTTGAATAATGTCTACATAAGGGGTACTTGAATTTCCCTATAGCTCTGAGCCGTAGGTCCAGATTAGCTTCATAATGCTGTTATAGAGGAGGCATTTATATTCAATGTTTAGTGAAGAGAGTGAATTCTTTTAGCAAGTGAAAACTGATGGCTTTTAGTTTCACTTGAGTTTTCTTGGCTTTAATGTGTTAAGGTCAATTAAGGTGTCTATCAATGTGGACACAAAGGTACACAACGGTTCGCACTTTTGTGATATCAAAACCAATCAAAATTTATCGAATGGTAGAGCTAGCTATATCGAGAAAAAATCCCAGAGCACTATTCGCGGTGTTCAAATGCTGTTCAAATCTCAGAAGTTCACTTGCTGGATGGTGTTATGGCCTTTGCGAAGTCCAAGTTAATGAGGGGGTAAAATGCTTAGCAATACTCATTTATTCCCTTCGATCAGGTTCTTATTTGAATACAAGACAACAAGTTTATGGGTCTGTATGATGAAACTTGCATTTTGTCCTTCCCTGGCATGGGGATTTTTATTATGCATGATTTCTCCCATTAAGTTAAAAAGTGCCCACAGTGAAGACTCTGAAACTTTGATTTAAGAAAAGGTGGACATATTATACACATTAAAATCTCAAAATTTTGAAACTGTTGAAGGTTTAATAGATTACACATCTTTTATTTGCTTCTATGTATTCTTTTTCTTTATATAGGTTTAATGAATATTTGTCCGTCTATATGTCTGTCCTGCATGAATTCGTGTTCTATCCGATTTTAATGATTTTAAAGGTTTTTGATTTGGAAAAATTATAGTCAGAATTGTATGCTTATTCGGGAAATTTTCTGCATTGCTACAGCTATTAATATACAATATATTTGCACCAATAAAAATAGCATTACAAGACTCAGAAACAATCAAGCAATACTCGATTCAGTTTTCATTTATTGTATAAAACCAAAACCTTAGAATGTTCTGCATTCTGTCGTGTCATCATGTCAAGACTCAGAAACAATCAAGCAATACTAGATTCAGTTTTCATTTATAAAACCAAAACCTTAGAATGTTCTGCATTCTGTCGTGTCTCAACAAATAATTGTTTAAAGAAATCAGTTCTTTGTTAATTGTTTAACTTTTCTATTATCTTAGAATCTAACATATCGTTGAACTATTGTTTGTTGTATTTAAAAAAATATTCTTACTTTTGGATTTTGGACAATTGGAGTCGAATGCAAGACAACAAATTTGCCATCCAGAAATGTTAATAATGAGAAGATGGAGAAACTAAAGTCGTTGACTTTACTAGTAAGTCGGTTATTGTTGTTGTTATACAATATTATTATTATTATTATCATTGTTGATGCTTTAGGAACTGCTAATGCTGCTGTTGATTTTGCTTGCTTGTTGTTATTGTTGTTGGATAATAATGATAATGTGTTGAGAAATAGCGCTACATTGGCTATTAATCATCTTTAAACAAAGCGACAATGAGTGAGTGAACATCAAATAAACAAACAAACAAACAGACAAATACATGTCTAGATGCTCAAAAGAGGCTTGAAGGGCACAACATTTAGAATTACATAAACATCAGGTTAACCCTTCCTTCTCATATATCATCAAGTTATATACCAAGTTCTATAGCTTATATTACTCATAGTACTTAGTACATAAAACTGAGTTCAAACCAAATTCCATCAGAGAGAGAGAGAATGATGGACGAGCATAAATGTACTGATGAATGAGAGTCTGATTGAAGCAAACATAAAGTATATGTACAGTGTCTATGTTATGTCTCTGTTGCATGGATAATTGGGAGCAATGATATGCTTTATCCATATGTAGGTTTGTTTGTTCCCTAAATGAATGAATGAATGAATGATTTTAAACATTTCATGAAATGTTCTTGAAAGAATACTTTGCTGTTCTTGTTGCACATTTCTTCCACTGCATCGCTTGTAGGTGATGTTGCTGATGCTGATGATGATGATGATGATAATGGGAACTAAAATCAACCAAACCAATGCAAACCCTTCAGACATTACTTTGGCATTAAATCAGCAATTGGAATAACATCACTCATGACACATTTGGCTTGTGTTGGTTCTTGTTCTCTTGTTGCTTTACCATACTTACTATTTCTCTTCATCTGCATCTGCATCTTTCTCATCATCATTATATGAGGCAATATTACATAGTTTATGTAAGTAGCACGTTTGTTCTTCACCTACCTCAACATGTAAATGACTTAACATGCATGTATGTATGTCTTTCTATATGTCGGACTATCTGTTTTGTCCCCAGCATTTGACTTTCTTATTGTATTGTATTGTATTGTAGTTAATGTTGCTGTTGCTGTTGCTGTAGTGCTGTCCTCCTTAATTTACGTCTACAACATTAGTTCGACTTGAACGATTGAATTACTTCGAGAGCGTCTCGACTCAAGTAAAGTCATGCCATGCCATGCCATGCCATGCCATGCGATGTCATTATACCATTCGTGCCAAGTTGCAAGTTATTGTCATACCCCCTAAAGTGCATTTAGTTGCATTTATTGTTTGCGGTTGGTAGCCATTGTTGCAGCAACATATTGCAACGACATAAATGCATAATTAATTTGTTTTTGTTGCTATTCCCGTTATTACTATTGACGACGTTGATGACTGACGACGATAAGGACATTGCTATGTTCCTATATATTCAACTACTACATACCTACCTACTACTACATCATGACTCAACTCGAAGTTATTTGCAATTTGATTTTCACTTTGGAATTGTTTTTGTCACTATGTTTGTTCATTTGTCTGCATGTGCCTCACACACATTTCTCTCTATTCTCGGTCCATAAATTGTCAGGCGGTCTCGGTCTCTCTGTCCCATCATAATACTCGAGTTGCTTGTTAATAAGCTCATTCCCTAACATCATTTATAAATTTCACTTGTCGCATTAATTAAATACAACAACAATAATAACAGCAGCAGCAGCAACAACAAAAACAACAACAACAGCAACATCAACAACTATGGTGACAATGACTACTGCAATACAACAAAAATAACATCATGTTTTTGCTTTGTCATCTAAAAATGTTTTGTGGTTTAGTTGCACGATATATTTTCGTTGGTTAACCCTTTTAGTACCAAAAATCATGCGATGATGCGAAAAATCTGAAATTTTGCAATTAAACTAAAACGACAACGTTGATCTCGAAAGTGCAAACAGATTCTTGTGGATCTTAACACCTGGCCGGGTTGTGGTGTCGCATAAATGGGACAAAGTTACTCTGAGTATTGTCAGCAGAATTTTTTATATATTAAATGTACTTATATTTTGTTCAGTGTTTATATATTTTCTGATTAATTTTTCTATTATATTTGGCAAATTATGAATGTTTTTTTGGTACATTCAGAAATTAATTTCTCCTTTTACCTCCCACATGATAAGATCATGATGCATCATAGGGCCTTCTTTTGCATTAATTGCAACTTTTTGATGATCTGCCATCTTTTTATGCAAATTATGGATGCCATTCCAAAAGAAATTTTCATCCTTCAACATCAACATCCCTACACCACAACATTTTCTCACTTCATCAAATATTGTAAAATGCTGCTTAGCCATCAATGAAAACAATTGATGATCTGAAGATTCCAAGTTTGTGTAAGAGTTGCCAACCAAGGGCGGAATTCAGCAGGAACGTTGCCGTGCTGCATTTTTCGGTCGAAATTGATCATTTGCTTCCATCAGAGGTTGATATTAATCTCCTACCAACTCCAAAGCGATCTGAACTTGCTCTAAATGTAAATTGTTTTTTTTGGTCTTACCCATGACTTATAACATTTGGGATTCTTAAAAAACATATATCCATTTTGCATTTCCAGTCAGAGCACTTTCGTGGCAGCATTTCGCACACAGTTTTTCGCTTTTTCCTTTTGTCGATCACTCAGTTCATGTGGAACCCAGATTCCAACCTCTTGTATCTTTCCCACGGCTCTCAGTCGATTGAAAATAGATTGCTGAGTGACATCATAAGTACGCTGATTGTGTGATACCCACATCTTGGTCATTTTGTAATAGTAAAGATTCTTGTAAGTTTTATTTAGGAGTTTTCTGATATTCTGCCGACGATGTCGATTCATTGTCCTTTGATTCCTTTTCATTTCAGCAGCTTTACAAAAATTTATGTTATTTCTTAACGCCAAACAGCTTTCAATATTAAAGATATTCTATTTAGTTATTTGTATTGCTTTTGACAATCGTTTAGACAGTGTCACTGTGTCTATAAATAGTTGTTTTTTGTTTTAATTATATACATAAATGAAAATTTTCGCCCTCGTTGCATCAAATTCAAACGTAAAATTTGTGGAAAATGCATGATGCAAATCCTTATTTCATAATCCTTATTTAAATTTTTATAAAAACTGTACAAGTTGTATTTTAATAATATTATTATCAGCAGTGCTTTGCAGCACTGTTGCGACTGACCATTCTAATTCATTCTGAAACTTATATCAATGATTAAAACTTATGTATAATTCTACAACTATAATTTCGTCACTTTCCCTGTGGTGTTGGAAGAATTAGACACAAATTATTGATTGTGTAAATAAAGTTAGTCGCTTTCTAACTTTCCCAACCCATCGGGAAGCGACCTATTCTGACTGACACCAGTTGATTGGAATCAACACAATATCGCAATTTTAAAGGTCCCCTATGAAGACACATTTTTTTAAATTGTATTTCTGACATTCATGGAGAAAGCACTATCAACCTAAGCGTTCGAACGCCTCTAATAAAATGTCAACTAAATAGTCACAAAATGCTAAATCAGGCAAATATATTGTATGGTGCAAGATTGGATATCAGTAAAAGGCAAAGAAAACAAAGGTTATGGTATTAACAATCAGCAATCAATATCAACTTATAAAGAGAAAGAATCCATTTTCAGTTTGTGACTATTCAAGAAAATTTAAATTTGTAATTAGCACAGTAAGATATTTTTTTTTTTTAATAGAAAGATACAATTAAGAAAATCTGATTGATTATAATGTAACAAATATTATGCAATATAATTTAAATGATTTCCTTTGGGTCTGTTTGTATTAACCAGAAATTTTCTTGTTATCGGTGTGATAATTATTTTTAACAATGAAATTTTGATATTGAATTTTTGTTGTACCTAAGGATTTTGTTCTCATGTGCTATTAATTTCTAGTTTTTCCATTTTGAAATAAGAATAAAAATTTATATAAATAAATATTTATACATTTGTATGACAGGGGACTTAAATTGTTAGACATAAATTATACTAAGTTCAATATGATTTTATTTTTCCGATTCATACATTTATTCATTTCATAGTTTCTCTATTTCCTTCTATATGATTCAAAATTTTATTACTAATCAAATTATCACTATTTTAAAGTTTAAATGCGAAATATTTCTTTCACTAGCAAAACTCATTTCCTTATTTCATATTCAAGAATTTAAGTAGCTCCTTGCATTTAACTATGTGTAGTTTTGTAGATACATAAACGTATGTTGAACATCCTTAAATACTTCCGGAAACACGTTTATTCGACATCGCAAAAGTAAAGACTAGTACACACGATGCACAAGTTCGAGCTCAATTGAAAACGCAAATGCAGTCAGTGAGTCACTTAGTCAGATCTGTTCAAGCTTGAAGCAATCGCCATCATGAGTCGTTGCAACTCTTCGACTTGTGTTCCATGTAATGTTTAATTGAATTCGATTTCATTATGTAGTATGTATATTGAGAACGAGGGAAAAAGATACGGAGAACATCTTCCTATAGTACAAACAACACACACATACACATTCACACCCTTTTTAAATCGTTTTAAGACCAGTAGCAAATACACTACCAGGAACGAATCAAATGAACGACTCAGTATTCGAGTGCAAACGGAAATTGAGGCATTATTGTGTTTCGATGAGGATTCGTTCTTTCGTACTATTTTTCGTGTCGATTCTATGAATTTCTTTATCCGTATGTGTGAAAGTGTGGGTATATGGTGTACTATCTGTAAGTATGCAACCGATTCGATCAGGTTATTAAGTGCATACACTGACTCACATATGTATGTCATCATCATCATCACCCATAGACCATTTGACTGAAGCTCTTCTATTGCGCTTGGTCGGTCAAATGCGCGTGTGTCGATGAGGTGCGAAACTAATTTTCATTGAAATTAGTTTTCTTTTTTCACCAGTCCCACACTCACCGAGGAATCATTGAGCAATATTACTGAATGAGCAACAATAGAGGGAATATATACCAGATTTTGTACAATTGAATGCCACACCACATACACAGAGGATAAATTGCTGCATGTTGCATTCAACACAAAATGAAGGGGACAATTGCTGCAAAGTGACTGAATGACTGACTGACTGGTTGACTGATTGAGTGTACTATATCTCTATGTGGCATGGTTTTGTTCGTTCATTGATTTGCTTTTTCTTTTTTTCTTTTCCGTTTTAATGAATAACACACGCATGGACATTGATGACCGAGTGTCAGTGTTCTTCTGAATTCCCGAACCCAACTCGTCTATTCATATATCGAGCAATGTCGGGTTCTTGTTAGCCTTTTCAGGCGTAAGACAATTTGCCATTCAACAGTATGAGCATAAGCATGAGTGTGTGGAGGGCGTGTGCGTATGGCATAATGATGCAAGTGATTAGTGTTTGTGCATAAGGTCGAGGATTAGTTGGACACAATGCTGGTCAAACGGGTATACTTCTTGGTAGTGGTAATGGTAGTAGCAATACAGAGCTTGATTTATGCTTGTAAATTGGCTTCAATGTTGAATTATTGCGTAGCATGACAAATCAAAAATGGGGATGTTTTGGATAAAACTCTTAGAAATAGTTTTAGATAAAAAAAATCTATAGTTTACTTATATAAAGCAATAGGAAACTTACTACCAGACCTGATCCAGGCCAAGTCAATATCTCACTGAAAAAGTTGTAAGGCATAGTGAACTGCATATAAGGGATCTGTAAGAAAGCTTTACTTGACATATTCCTACTAGGGCATCATGTGAGAATATTGAGTCTCTATTCGTAAGACTTCTATTACATTTGTTGCGATGTGAAAAGCCATAAGTCAATATAACATTATTTCAGTAAGTGTCCAGCTCTTGCTCAACCTCTGCTCCTAAGTTCGACTTACCTTGGTTTTCCGGATGTGTGGTTTTTGGTGGAACTTCTGATGCCAAAGGCACCAAAGTTAAGGTTCGAAACGTTGTACTTTCCTGAAACTTTGGATTATTTTGCAAAACAGAAGATCTACGAGAAATTGAACCTGAAAGAAGCATTGATGTTTCGCCGCCGTGCTATTGCAATGGTTAAGCATTCCACACAATGTTATCCTTTGATCAGCAATTTCACCAGAAACGGTTGTTAATTCATTGTCTATATTTTTTACCATGCATTCTTCTTGAAAAGTTGCATGACTCTCATTCGAATATAAGCCATCATCAACAGTTAAACTTTCTTCTTCAACATAATCAACGTCAGCAAAAACCTTTATCGTCTTCGAAGACCACCTTCATTCAATAACAATTCTGTTTATTCTTAAATTAGATTCTATTTTTATTTAACTTTATACTAAAAACACAAAGTCACACATGAAGGGGGATATTTTTGAAGTGAAACTTCTTTAGCGAAGGGGAGTAAATCCAAAAAAATATGAAAATGAAATGTGACGAAAATCAAAATTTGACGATGTTATTATAATATTAGAGCTTTTTACGCAAATACAATTGAAATGTATCAGTGGCGTAGTAGTTACAGAGTAGAACTTGCAAACCGAGTGCATGGGGTTCGAGTCCTGCACTGGAAATATTTTTATTTTTTTTATTTATGAAATGAAACTTCTTTAGCGATGGAGAGTAAATCCAAAAAATATAAAAATGAAATACAATTTTTAACAAAGTCAATAAGTTTCATTAGCATTTGATTAAAATTTTTTGAGATTTGGAACTTAGGATCCTTCTTTAAAGAAGGTATGCATTATTTATATCATACAATTTATATAGTTACAAAATCAGAATAGAAAGAGATGTATAGCCAGCCGCAGTATGGTGACAATGGGCTTAAATAGTAGATGTGGCCACCTATACCAGATCCCAATAGAACAACATGTTAGCTACATATGGCATCACTACCACTGGTGCTTTGTGATATGCTTACCAAGTTACCTTCCAAATGCTCTCCAAATTTGTCTCTTTCTTAAACTCCTAAACTATATTCAAATGGCACACAAAAGTAAAGTGAATTGTTTAAGAAATATATCAGACCACACAATATTCAACAAAGCCATTAATGAAGACATTTTCAATGCAAAGCAAAGAAGAAAGCGAAAAGGCAAACGGAAACAATCGTGTCTATTTACAACACCAACACTCAGCACGACACCAACTGGAATCAGAGAAACAAACAGTAAAACCCTGAAAGAAAATACACTTAAGTGAAGCGCGTAATCCGAGCCACAAATGCTACAAAATGCAATACAAGCTAACGATGATGACAAAATGGTAGTGTAAAGAAGAAGTTTGCTCAAACTTGGTTTTTGTAAAACAAAAAATAAAAAACTATATGTGGACAAAAAATAAAAATATCTAAATGGATGAAAATGAAAAACAAAAGAAGGACGAAAAAAAAAAACAAGAAGAAATATACAATCCCAAAAGAAAAATGTTTAAAAAAAAGGATCAGCAGAAGCTTTACACTTTAGAGGGAGTTTGCTCTCCCAAAATACTACAATTTTTCTCCACTTTCCTTTATTTTCCCTCTCACTAATACTAAATATAAACAAAAATAGTTGGTGGTGTTGGTGTTATAGAGCGAGGACGGACGATAGTGTGTAAGAAAGGCAAGCATCCTTAGTCCAGTCATGTCACGAATACAGACACGATGAAGCCGAATGCGAACTACTGACTACTAGTACCAGAGGACAATGATGACGGCTACTATGAGGAGACCATGTGACATCGTTAAACTGAAAATCATTGCACGGTCACGTGTCAATCTTTAATGTTGCTTTCTTTTAGTTGGGAGCAAATTTTGTCTGTCTGTTTGTCCATCTTTTTTTTTTTTGGAATGAGAATGAGATTTTCAATGCCCAGCATTCTTCGTGTTATTCTTTTTTTTTTCTATTATTGTAGTTTCGGGATTTTCGTCATTGTCGTTTCCTCTGTCGTTTTGGTTGGTTTGTCGTTTTCTATTTCTTTTTGCCCTTTCAAATGCAATTGGTTTTGTCATTGTTGCTGTTATTGTGGGTACATGTAAGGAAGGATATTCGTATATATTTCTTATAGTATTGTAGTTCTGGCATATGTAAAAGGAAGTAGTACACAGTTGCTTGTTGGCTAAGGTTTCAGATTTCAAGAAGCTAAAGTGATTTTGCTTATGAAAACTGGGCTGGTTAAGTATAACGGAAATTACAACTTTTAAGGTCATTTATCTTTTTGAAATGCAATACAAAAATATCAAAAAATATATATAATATAACATGAAAAAAGGTTAACTGTGTGATAATCTTCACGCACCTCCTTAGAAAATGTTTTTGCCAGTACACATATATCATTTCAAAACTGAGACCGAAACATTTGGATGGGAGCTATATGATCCAGTAGTTCTAGGATCTGGAGTTTTACATGTTTGGTGAATGCTGATCACGTGCTTACAATATCCAAATTTTAGTTCCATAATACAAAAACACAAAAAAGTTTTTCTAATAAAAACTTAAATTTGGATTTGGGTTTGTAAGGAAGCTATACGATCCAGCAACTCCAGGGACTTACGCATTTTATGGACATTAATTAGAAGCTTATAGAGTTCAAGTTTCAGTTCAATAGAACAAAAAAAAAAAAAAACAGTTTTTTGTTACTACGAACCAGAATTTGAATGGGAGCTTTACGATCTAGTAACCATAGGATTTTGAAATTGGCACGGTGGATGAAGAAAGATTAGGAGCTTAACGTAATAATATTTTGGGGTCAAAGAACAAAACCCAAAAGTGTTGTTTTAATAAGAACCGAAAACCCAATGGGGAGTTTGTGTACGAGATACCACCAGGTCTGCCGATTCGGCTGATTCGGCCAAATACAATATACATTTGGTAAAAAGATTTCTTTATATATAACTTCAACTCTCTTGCAATACACTCTACAGATAGACAGAGAGGCATGGCTAAATACATGCGTCTCGTCGAGCTGGTCAAGAATATATACTTTATAGGGTCTCTGATATATTATTCTGTGTGTGGCCAACTTTACTTTACATCAATTAGAGAAAGTTTTCGAAATCATGGACATGGGTTCTTTGATTGCTTGACTATTTTGAATAAACATGCTTTTTTTTTTTATTAATATTTTATATAATATTTATTTTATTTATTTATTTTTTTTTGTAATATAATGCCAAGTTAAAAGCAAAATTCAAAAATCCTAACGCACATGTCTAATTTACAGTTGCCATTTGCTGGCATAGAGATGAGAGGAAATATAATTCACATGGATCCCCTCCTAGGAAACAGAAACAGGTAAAAAACTTCAACTGATGTAATTTTTTTCATATGGGAAACACTTCTTTAATCCACATGACCATGACAGTTTTTTTTTTTGGTTTTTTTTTTTTACCACCATCAGTCAAAGAAGAAGTAGAGAAGCACAAAAAAGAAGTTTGGTAAGACAAAGTGAGTAATTGGGCCAGAAAAAACGGGGTAAATACAATGAGGATGGACAACAAATGACATTTCTAGTTAGCAGAAATGCCAAAAAAAAAAAAAAAAATAAGAAAAGTTTGAGGTAAAACAATGTAAATGAATGAATTCTCCAACAACATGGGAGGCTTTCTGACTAATCACAGAGTAAGTGGGTGGGAGCGCATTCGAGGTATGTGAATCATTCAACCCTTAAATTACTTTGTGCAATACTATAAAAAAAAATGTTAAAAAGAATAAATTGCTATACGGATATGTGTCTAAGCTGTTGCTTTGTAGGAGAGATGAATAGATATATATTTGAAGGCCAGAGTCTGGCGCGTCTGGGCATTAACATAATACAACAATGAGATGATGATATTATAAAAAAAATATATTATATGTGTGCCGAAATTTAATAGAAACAAACTATAGCAGAACAGGTTCAATGAACTCTTTCTACTATACTCTGCAGTTAAAGGGGGACCTTGTTAAAAAAAAAATACGAGTAAAACACTTTAAAAAGTTTACTTGACACGCTTGCCTAGGTTTGGTGCTTCTGTTCTGCTGCTGCTGCTGCTGCTGTTATTTCCTCATCCTTTTTTAAGCAAACGGAAACAGGAATTCCGATTTTTATACTTGACATTAAACTTGCTCATCAGCTGAGCGTTTGTTGGCTGTGGATGTTGGGTGTGTATCTGTGTGTTCAGCGAACACAAAAATCAACTCAAGTGTAAAATTAAAACTCGAGCAATGAAAAATCATCAACGTCAGCAGTCAAGGAGGTGGAGATGAAGATGAAGATGGAGCTGGTGGTTCCAACACCGAGTCAATTGTTAGTGTGAGTACGCTGTATGGGGTAGTTACACCATTTACGATGTATGGTATGGACAATCACCCCCACAGGCATGCTGCGGCCTAACTTATGGAGAAGACAGAAAAAAAGTTATGCTTTTTGCAATGCTGCAGAAAGCGAAGTCATCAAGAATCCTCTTCACAAGACAAAACCAAAATAGGAAAAAAAAAAAGAAATGAAAAATAGCAAAAGAAAATAAAAGAATGTAACAGTAACAAAACTTTAGACTGATTGCTGAGGGCGGAGTTCATGTATGGTGAGTAAGTGTATGAGTGGCTCCTGGCATGATGCTGATGATGACGAAGATGTTCTGCTGCTGTCGATGACGATGCCTGTCTATTCAGACATCGTTTTTCGCAACTTTTCTAGACGACAATCAGCAGCCATCTCACCCCCATATTGAGGCGTCAATAAGAAAGAAAATTTCAAGTGCAAACGCCCAACGATCAAAGACAGACGACGTTAATAATGTTATAGACAAAGGAAGGCAGGCAAATAGGAAGAGTTTCAATAGGAAATAGGAAGCACACCACAAAGCACAGCAAAGCAAGCACACGAGTCATGGCGAATCTAGAATGCTTGCGTGCAAACGTTGACAATGGCAATGATGTCAATGATGATGACATTGAAACCCGGAAAATTGCTGCGGGTATTTTCAATTTATTTACGCTACCATTGATTTTTTTTTTCTGAGTTTCTTTTACCAACGTTCGACTGGATTCTGTTTTTTCTATATTTTTTGCTTTGATTCGAGATTTTCCTTTTTTTTTACTTCGATTTATTGTTAATTCATCAAAGCAATGATGCCGAACGACAGCAGCCACCATGCCTAATTGTGTGTTGATTATAGTGATATTTGGTTAGAGGGTGATAATATTGTATTTGGGTGAAGAAAGTTGGATGGATACAGAGGAACGGGATGAGATTATCTCTTGCAGAGCAAGTGGAATAAGTTAGAAAATCCTTAAAGAGTATCGGACTAAAATAATTTAAAAACAAAAAACCGATTATACTTGTATTGTAATCTGATCATGTTATCTTTACGTTAAGACTTAATAAAGGTAGGCATTCTTAATAAGTTTGTTGTTCTAAAACTAGAAATGAGTTATGGAAATCTAAATATATGTATGTGGGTAAGACGACTGTTATTTGACATTTGCGTACTGTCCTTCACACTGACTTACATGTGTGGTTGATGAACATTATTTTATCTGGTATTCAGGTGATCAAGATGTTTGAATGGGAAAAGGGATTCTTGTGAGGGAAGGACTATGAAAGGAAATGAATGAAAGTAACTTACCATAATAATTTCGGTCTATTGTATGATCTAAATTATTGTTTTAAAGCTACAATAACTACTTTCGTCAATGTTGTCTTAGTCAAGTATATCTGCACTCGTACAAGTATAAGTTTTTCAAGTGAAACTTCTTTAGCGGCGTTGAGCAAAAATTTATACTATAAATCGTCACGTTTTTTTAACTCCTGGATCTGATGAACCTCACTAGGTAGAAACTTCAAATTTTCACAGAACGTGTATTTCTCTTGCCATATCCCCAACACATAACCAAATTTTTGGAAAATCCATCGGAAAAATCTCAAAAGAGAGATTACATTTCCGCAACATGCAGTTTGTATGTAAAAATGTTTATAGCAACAATGCTATGAAGGTTCCCCTCACACGTTTCTATTTTCGAAATTTACTTAGAGTCTGATTCTAATTTGTAAAGAGGCTACGCTCTTTTTAGTTTGATATCACATCTGGAAGTGGAGATAAAGTGCTTAACATACTTTTATATATAGGACACTTATAAAATTTTAATTGAATCACTCACAAGAAATCAGATGATTTTCGCGAAAAATAAAAGTTTTGTTGGACTGCTACTATAAAATGGGATACAATATATCACTAAATTGCATTTTCTTCTCCCATAAAAATATGGGTTCCATCAAGATATTGCTGCATTTGAAAAGCGCTTTCAAAATGGAGCCAGCTGTGGTCTCAAATTACTATTGGAGCCTTATTAGAGATACCCCTAAATCTCAGTATAAGAGGAAGCCCAGTCACTTCAAAAAAAAACCATGACGTTTCAAGCAAAACAAAAAACAAAAAATCTCAAATTCAAAACATCAATTTGTAATAAATCCGTGACTTAAGACATGACTGTATATTTGGAAATTGAGATGTGATATTTTTGTTATATCAGTGGCAAGGAATACTAATCACATAATGAGTCTTCAGGTAAAAATAAGAAGGAAATTTATTGAGTAGTGAAAATATCCATAGAATAATACTTTTTATTTCAGCATCTCTAAAACATTTTGGCATCAGACTGCTAAGAACCATGAGATCTTTTCTCTTTTCAGATTTACCCTTGAAACATTTAATAGCCAGTATTTTCTTTATTTTATCGATACTAACAAATACATAATCATCTCCAACATTACACACGTTGCGGTAATTTATATAGTAAATGATACTGTCTGCGCTACTTTGGCAGATATGGATGGGTGGTGTCCGGCATTATAGTCGTTTGTTTTATCCTAGCACGGCGTGGCCTGTCATTGACAGATTTGTTGTCATCAGAAAATATTAACTGTTTATTGACGACAGAGCAACAAAAGCAATGAGAGAGCATCTTGAAGAGCAAAATTAACACAATAGAAACTTATCTAATACACACACTTTTCTATACACGTTTTCATTGAACTTTGTCCTTTCAAATAGAGAAACGACAAGGATAATGATGAGAAAATTGTCAAAAATTGTCAAGTTCTGATAGCAAAAAAAAAAAAAAAAAGATTGTAAAAATTGCTTTACTAAAGTTTTAGATTGATTTTTGATGAATGGTGAATGAATGTGTTTGGCTTTGAGCACTTTTGTGCTAGGTGATATAATATTGGAAATTATATAGCAAAGTTCTTTGAAACATCGCTAAGAAAATAATGATAAAATGTTTAAATATTGTATTTAATCCTACACCTTCCCACTAGCACCAACTTTTTACTGGCAAATAAACTTCCGGTGCAGGAAGTCTTATGCACTCCCTTTTATATTCACATAATCAAAAGCAGAACTTAATTAATCTGCGCTGTACAAGTTGAAGAAGAAGAAAATTTAGTGAAAAAAAAAAAAAAAACCTAAAAACCAAGTTTAAGAAATGAAAAGTTTTTCATTTTGGATTTCATAGAAGAAACCTAACAGCAGAAGCAGCAGAAGCACAAGTTGAGTTCAGTTAAGCTCTATTACAAAATCCATTAAAATTCTATTTCCTGCCATCAAACTGCCCAAAGTTAAATACGAAGAAGTTGTTAGTAAGAAACCAACACACAGCAGAACAGAGTAAAGCAAAGTAATAATAATAATAATAAACGACAACTCAAAACCAAGAGCAACTAACAAACAAAACGGCGGAAAACGGAACTAGTTTCTTTTTTTTCCATGGTTTTTCCATGGTTTCACAAGAATGTCAATGTAGAATTTAAAGCGCACTACGCTCTCGCTGTTGTTGACAAACTACAAATGCCGCGAAAAACAAACTTCAAAAAATGCTAAGGCTAAAAGATTTGATAGAAACGTAACGATGATGACGTTGATGAACGAAACGCAGTTTCTTTCTTGGGCAAGTACCTACTCGCCTAGTACTTCTTGGTAGAGTCACTCACCAACTACTCAAATACTCAGTCATTCAATCGTTCATTTCCAAAAAAGCAAAACGGAGAAAAAAAGAACGGCAAACACTTGAAAACGCAACGATTTTTTCTGCAACGTTGCATTTTTAAGTAAAGCGCAAAAGGACGAAAAATATTGACAGAACCGTTATACCGCTCCACAAAACTAATAAAAAGATTTGTATTTGGCAGCAAATTGTATGAAATAAAGAGAGCGAATAAATGAAAGATTTTTAAGTAAAAGAAACTGTTGACGATGGCATCTGAAATTTGCACATAGTAGGCACATTACTGAAAAGCAATAATAAATGAAAATAATTACAAAAGTTTATGAGAGAATGTATCTATATACGAGTATCTAGTATATTTGTAATATTTTATATAGTTTGTATAATATACAATACTCAGGAGAAATAATTAATAAACTAATAATAAGTTTTGAAGATAACAATTTTAATCAATTTCTCTAATGAAGTTGGGTTACTGCCAATTTTAATTCCATTTTCAATAAATAATATCATATTTTATTACTAACTTGAATTCAATAAAAAAATATGAATTGCTTTCTTACAAACTTAGAGACTTTCAAAGATTTATTTACATTTAAGACAGGGTAGTGTGATGGAAGAAATAATATACTTATGCTTTACATATTAACTGCATAAACAGATTCCTGTTCACCATGGCCTTTCTGAAGCATGAATTTTTTATTCAGGTATTCAGTCATTTCTTCTCGATCAGTCCCACTGATTTTGAATGCAGCAAGGGGGCTTTCGAGTCGCCAATATTTCGAAGCTATTCTCTGTGAATAGTTTGAAAATTTTCGAGCAATTGTAACACTTAAAAACTCTGTTGGAAAAATTATATAGTAGAAAACAAGATTTAATGCAAATTTATCAGTAAATAACAAAATGATTAAAGAAGAAATAACAGACTTCTGTAAATTACAAAGTATTGCTTAAAAAGCATTTCATAATTTTTTATTCTTTATATTCAACCCACTCATCATCTGGAAGATGTGCGTACAAAAATAACAAAAATACTTTTACAGGCAACGTGCACTCTTCTCTTTTCAAAACATATAAGTTACTTGGCGCTACGACTTTTGAGTCACGAATTATATTAAAAGTATAAACAAAACAAAAAGCTTTTCAATGAAACGCAGCGTTACATTTTGACATGATTTTGGAACCTTTTTTAAAAAATGTTTTCACTTTATAATCAACTGCATGCAAAATGTTATTTTGTGCCAATTTGCCTTTGTTTATATTGTATATATGTTTTGCTTTAGTTCCATACTTTTTAATGTGTGAAAAATCATTGTAAAACCTTAATAAAAATTAAGACAAACTCTATATATTTATATTTTATGTATTGAAATACAATTCTTAAAAAGAAATTATTTTTATTAGGTATACTTTTTGCATATGGCAACTCTGCTCTCTCAATAATGATGCTATGACTTCGTCAGCATAACACCCAAAAATAAACGTACTGAGTCAGGGCATGCTTGGTGAATCGTTTTAACTACCGTTTAAATGCAGTAACAAGTAAAAAAAGACTATGAAAACTAGTAGACTGGACAACACGCTCACGAAACATTTTAATTCTCATTTTCCTCATACAACTTGTTATGGGAGGTTCAAGATAGTAAGCCTGGAACAATTTTGTATTGTCTCCAAAAACAATCGCTCTTCTAAAAGTAAGTACCCAAGAATCAAGAGTTTGCTTCCCACTTAAGGCAAGTCTGGTACTGCATTTCTTAAATTTTCCTCTTTTCCTTCTTAACTTTCCCCTCTATCACTATTGCGTATATTAAATACTAGGTTATAATTTGTTATTACAATTTTAGTTCGAATAAATAAATAAATAAAACTAAGTTATCTACATACTATCATATCAATCAATCAATCTGATCTTTCTGGTGTTTGTTTTGATTAGGGAAAATCAAAATAATACCAAAATTATGATTTTACGAGTATAAAAGGTATAGAAACAAATATTATCCTTATTTTAATGCAACTATATTGGCTTTGAATACGTAACTTTTGTAGATACTTCTCTTGGTATTGCTTCATTTTTGTTATCATTAATCCAAGAGCAAATCCTTCTACCACTCATCAACATCATCGTAAACTGCAACTGCAACATCAGCATCATCAACAATATGCAACATCGTCGTTATATTGTATTATAGCTTTTTTCCTAGTTGTTTTTAGTAAATAGCAATTTCAGCGCTTATTATGACTTTGCATACACATAAGCATCAATAAAAACGATGATATGAAATCATCATCATTATCAACATTATTATCCTTGTTTATTATGACATACGCTACATACTTGTTGTACACATCATTCATATTCATACACATTCATGTGGACTCACGAAAAATTTACTAGTTTAAAAATATTGTAATAAAAAGAGATTAGTCTTCAGCAAAGTGCTTCTGAACACCCATATTTGGTTTCATTTCGGTTGCACTAGAACGTTCAAATTTTGTGGGATTTATATTTTAATTTTTACGGATTTTAACGCTTTTGGTAAGCTAATTGTTTCATACATTCATTTTCTAGACGAGTGTGATTATAAATTGAAAAAAGAATGAGCCAAGGGGCGAAGGTAACGCAACAAGATAGTGCAGACATATCGAATATAATACGAATTTAATTGCATTTTTAATGATCATACAACATTATTCAGTTAAGTATTCAATATTAGTGTAGACATGTTAATATAGAAATTGGATCAATACTGTGTTAGTCACTTCGTATACTTAACGATTAGATCAATAACAAATCTCTTAAAGTGAAGATGTAAGCCAGGAAAGAAGTTACAAAAATATTCTTCTACTAGTTAAATACTAAATTCATCTTCAATGCTTAAGCTTTTTATCTTTTTATCCATTATGTTACCTTTTTATATACATTTATTTACAAATTTATGAGCAGCAATAAGTGAAAAACATAATTTATGATATACAATTAATATAATTTATAATAGATCCTGTGTAACATTGCTCTGTATATTTTTTTTGGAAGTGGAACTTCTTTAGCGAAGATGAAAATTAAATGTGACGAAAATCAAAATTTGTCTGTATATCGGCATAGAAACTCATTATAATTGCAACGGCACAAAGCCAAAACAACCTGCATTTATTTTCTACTGAAAGCAAACACTACACCCATATTGCCGAAACTTTTTTCATACCCCATTTTTCCACCAAAATTTAAACCGATGCACGACGCACGGCCATGTTTAAACTGATTTACCAAATTGTAAATAGTTGCAAATGGCTGATGTGCAATGAAATTCATCTAAATCAGTTTAGATTTCTTTCGGTATTAAGCCTTTCATATAAACACTGTGAGAAACTCGATTTTTCCATTTCTTCCAATACATCAAGGTTAGTTGCTTCAATTAACAATAAAAATGAGACCATAAGGTCAATTAAAGATGATCGTTCATAAGCAGTGCGCTTATAAATGGTGTCGAGTGTCAAGCAACATAAATTAGGATGGGCACAGAATTTAGTCCGGAATGTTCTACAATATTTCTCTAAAAATTCCTTCAGTTTATATTTTTTTTTTTTTTTATTAACATTAAACATTTCCCTACATAGAAGATAATTCGCCATCTTCTCCAACAATAGCAGCATAACTCGCTATTCTTTAAGCCAAAATAAATATTTATCAAGTTGAACAAATTGAATTTTATCCTTTTGTCCACATTTCGAATGCTGTGTGTTTATAGTCTTATAACAAAATAGTAGTGAGTACATATATCTTTTATTATTATTTTTTGTGCAGTCTTCGAACCGGAAATGAATTAAAAACATGCGCCATCTGCAATTTGTTTTCGCGGCGCATTTTCTTTACATTTCTCACATCCTTTTTGTTTTCGATTTTTTTTTTTTTTTTTTTTGTTTTTCACTTTTGTATGGTTTTCTTACAAATTTGGCAATAATGGCGTGGATTACGTGTTGAAATTACTTAAAAAGATTTTCAATTGTGTACAGAAAATCTTGAGCTTCATTGTTTCAATACAGTGAACTACAAGAGTTTCAAACATTTCTCCTCATTATTCCTTCGTTTATCCTTCATTCAATTGCTTTTCGTTCTTTTGCTTTCATTGCATTGCCCGCTTGCTTGCTGGCTTGCATTATATTTGACTTTCTTATTGCTTTACGAGTGTTCTTCTTCCAACTAGGTTGACTTATTCTACGTTGAGTCGGAGAACCGAGAGTTGACTGCAAATGAAAATAATGAACTTTTGTTCCGACAACCATAAATTTATTGCTGCGACAATTGTTCCTGTGTTGGATGTTGTTTCTTTTCTTTTCGTTCTTTCTTTGATTCATTTTCATTTCTCATTTTCGTTCTTATCCTTGTGATGAGAACTGAAATCTATGTTTAATTGTTGCTATCCTATTCTCACAAATTTTCTTTTTGAAGGTTTCCTTACTTGCTGCAATTCTAGTATGATTTCGTTTCTATTGTTATGCTTGTCCTTATGCTGCTGACCTGTTTTCTTGTCTGGAAAATTATTGTGCAAATATTTTTGTTTGACTTTGACTTGGTACAAAAGAAGTTGGAAGAGAAAATGCAGGGGATGTTGGATATGAAAAAAGCCTATAATCTTTGAAATATTCAAAAAAGACAAAACAAAAAAAAAAGAATACAATTGAAGATTTTTAGATTAAAAGAAGAGAAATTTTTTATATATTGTAGAAGTACTGCACCTAAGGACATAAATATAACACACATTTTATCATTGAATTGAACACAGATCCTTGAACTATTTCCATAAGTCCTGCAAAATAAAGGTATGAAAATTCATTACATTGAATAAGACTGATTTTATAAAAATTGCGTGTAGATGCTTAATTTTAAAAGTATTGATCTAAAATCACCAAAACATCTTCTTTATATATAAAATTCGAGGGTACAAAATTTTGTGACTCTTAACCTCCTCAACGAGTAAACCAATTTCGATAAATTTTTTTTGTTTTACTTATGGGGTCACCAAGATAGTTTATGTTTCAGTTGGACCCGGTAGGTGGCGGTTTTGTAGAGATACAATACAGGCACTTTTTGTCAAATATTTAACATTTTTTTTTTTCTAGCGCACAAAATACTAAGCCGATTTCAATTATTTTTTTTTTTAAATAACAAATGCTTGCTAATGAAAAGAATTGCATATTTATTTTTTTCAGTTTTTAACTTTTAATATAATATTATTAAGTATTAAGTTTTTTGAAAACCACTACAAGACCAAGCATAATGCTTCTTATGCTTTGGTTGCTGTTATGTTGTTGTATTTTTCATCTGAGTACACACTTTTTGCGCTCTTTGTTTCTGCATTTTATGTTCAAGAAAGAGACAGTTTGTTTCGGTTTTAGTGCTTTGCTTTGTTTGTCTTTCGTGTTTAAGGCTTTTGATCAATTTTGGTTCAAGAGAAACTCTTAGTTACGAACTCATTCTTTTGTATAGAATTGACAAGTGGATTTATTTATACTTTCAACAAAAAAAAAACAAAAATCCTCTTAAAGCAAGAAACACGGATGAGGCCACCTGCAAAATAATTTTATTAGAACAAATCTTTTGCATAAAATTAATGGTGTAGTTTGTTTAATTGTTTGAAACCGCAAAAGTTATAATAATCAAAAGTTTATTTACTATTGTGTACACATAGAAAATCATCAATATTATTTTCTCTTACCACGACTAAATAAAACCAAAACATAAAAAAAGAAAAAATAAATAAAAAGGAGAAGAAAACTTTCTTAGCTTCTTTTCTTTTCCGTTAAACAAAAAGAATTCAACTTTTTTTTTTTTACATAAATTTTTGTTGTATTCACATGCGTCCTGAATGTCAAACGATTTGTTGAAGAAAAAATAAAGCACGCGCTAAGGACTGAAACTAAATATAAAGAGAACAACTCGGTAGAGACCAACGGGATGACCGGGAAGCATATAAATAGTACGAGTATAATGTCCTTTATCTGCATTGGTAACAGCTTTTGATATTCTTTTTGTTTTTTTTTGTTTTTGTCATTTGCCTAAAAATAAAATGAACTCCTACAGGATACTTACTACTCTATGTGTTATCCTTCTTTTTAGTATGTACTATAGACATAGGCGACATTTCTTGCAAGTTGATTTTTCTACACGAAGCTTTTAGAAGAATGAGTAGAAGTTAAACACCAGCTGCAATTTATGTGCTTTGGAAAGAGGAAATGAATAAGAACTTTGGCCCTATTAAAATGCGTAAGATGTGCAAAACATCAAGTTCTACCAAGTTCTAAGCTGCTAAACTAAATCCTGCCTTACTTTGCTTTACCAAGTTGTTGCCAAGTTTTATTATTTGTTCGAAGGAAGCAAACTGTAATGCGTAACAAAACAATCGTCTTTTGAATTTAAATACTTTAGTATGTATCTTTGTATCTCTAACAAATATAATAAAAGCGCAGGTGATTTATTTCAGATATTTTAACTGGTTGTTTAGTCTACGACTTATAGTATATGATTAGAACAATTGGAAAATAATTGAATAATTCGATTACTAAATACATATTTTTCCATTTAATTTATAAGAAAATCATTAATAAAAATTTATACAGTTCAAGATTCGAGGGCAGTTTGAAAAGTCATTGATTGATATTTTGAATAACAAATACATTTAGTCCAGCAATTTTCCAATTTTTTTATCCCTTCCAAATAACAGACTTTATCAAAATAATTGTTTATTCAAGTGACCCAAATAAATCTCTTAATGCAGAGCTATTTCTTCAGGTTTGGAAGGAAGAAAAAGTAGTAGGGACTTAAATCTGGAGAATTTTCTGGATAAGGTTGCTATTCGTAGTCAATTAATGAGTTTTTGGCATAATGACTACACACATGTTCACCCGTGCATTATCATTCGGTTTTCAATAATTGCGCTTGTTCTTGCTTCACATCAAACTGTTCAATAGTCGGAATAATATTCGCATGTAATCGTTTTACTTTTTCAAAGGTAATCGATGTGAATAACAACACCGCATACTTTCCAAAAAACTGCCACCATGACCTTTTTGGTTATGAGACCTTTTTTAGTGCATGTTCACATGGAGACTGTTCCTTGATACTTGGAGTTTTATAATGGATCCATGTTTCATAAACTGTTACGAAATATCACAATAAACTTGTTCGGAAAGTAGTTAAATTCAAATACTCCTTTGAAGTGGTCACACGGCTGCGCTTGTGGTCGAGTGCACCACCCATCGAACGGGAAGGGGAGCTTTTTCATATTCAAATCATCATGTGAAATATGATGTACCCGCTCTGTTGAGATGCTCACAGCCTTAGCTCCACAGAGTCCAAATAGTATTTATCAAGCTTTTCCTTGATTACAGAAAAAATAATTCTTGATCATCCCACGAAATTCAATTTTCCAATACACGTCGCAAATCACAAGGTTATCTGGTTTAAGTGGATGCCAAAGACAAACTAAATGACGCAGCTTGCTTAAAATTTTGACAATAGTCTATGTATCAACAGATTGAAATTCAAAGAGCCAGTGACTTATAAAGCTACCCTCGTATTTCATTGGAAACCTCTTCTTTATTGTCATCAACTTCACCATTCATTTGAAAAGGTTTTGCCCAAAATATTCTTTCATCTATAACTACTACAGTAGCAACATACGTATGTACTACAATATTTCATATTGAATAACAACATTTGTTTAAGTAAATTGATTGTTGTTAGCCAATTGTTGTGAGTGTGTATTTGTTTTTGTTGGTCTCGTTTTATATTTTATAATTCAAATGAATTGCCATTTTGTGGCACGCGACATTGAAAGCCAAATTGAATTTGCATTTTGTATTTAGTGTATGAGCGCGTTTTCATGTGTGTTGCACATTGGCTATGTGTGTTCGCTGCACTTGAAATATAGCAAACTAGCCATCAAGGCAACGAAAAACCCAAAGTTTTTTTTAAATGTTTATTAAAAGTTGGACTTTGTTGTTGCTGTTATTGTTCGTTTGCTTACAAATTGGGTTTAATTTAATTAAGAGAACAAATTATTTAATTGATCAAATATATAAACTAATGTACAGTTACTTAATAAATGCTGAATGAGATAAATGTCTATTCAATAAATAATTTGATTTTCATTTACAATCTTCAGTTCAGAGTTTCTCCCTTAAATTTTACCATTTTATGTAATTTATTTTTGGAAACTCACAAATTACAATAGCTTTGATCTTATGTGCTTATTTTTTTTGTTTCTATTTTGTCTTCAACTCAAGTTTCAAGCTGTAGAAAATATTCTATTATGGAGATTAATCGGAAGAACTATAAAACAATATTGCTGGATAACATTTAAAACTCACGAGCGACAATAAAATACAGGAAATGTATAGTGGGTGAACTTGAAATATCTTTTGCGCTTCTCCTCTGCACTCACAAAAACTATTATGTCCCATTTAAAATTTCCAGATATCATGGTCTATGCGACACAAGAAAAATGTGAGACAAAGCAGTTTTTAGAACAAATTTAATAAACTCTATATGCTATCAATGAGGATAAATGGGATTAAAAACAACTAGTGTAACGTAACATGATGAACATCCCCTGACTGAATCAGCATCTGTTCAATTTATTCATATTCCTTATATTTTTTCCTAATAAAACTTCTCATGCCTTAAATTCTTATACAAAAGCTGACCGACCCTTGCAAATAGAGTGACCATGACACGGTAATGAATTGATACATGAACATAGCATGGTTAGTTGTTTAGACCACTAACACAAAGTAGTCGGCAATCACATTGTTCACACTATGAAAACGAGTCATGTTTGTTCTTGAAACTAGTTCATTCAACGCATTTTGTTTGATTTGATTTATTGACTAAATCACTAGTTTCGAAAGAGTTTTCCAGTCTATGTATATTCATAATCCTTGTTAGACTACTGTCCTGTGACTCTTTGGTTATGTCTTGGGATGACTTGTTGTTACACGATGTGATTCGGTCGGTCATAGACTATGAATATAAAGAGACTTGAAAATTTCATAGTCTTTGACTCGGTACCACACTTTTAAGGAAATACAAGAATACAAGGAAGAGTGAGTGAGTGGAAGTGAGAGGATATGGGGGAGCATGCATTTGAAGTATACAGAGTATCAAAAACACTGTGCACACTATGAAAACGAGTCATGTGCGTTTCTGACACGAGTCATTCAACTCATTTTGTATATGCTGTCATTCGACTCGTGTCTTATGCTATGATCCGATAGTACACTGACTCAATTAAGGTATAAATCATTGATTCACAACACCACACGAGTTGGTAAAGACAGTTTGGCTTTTGAAAGTGTTGCGTGTAGCGAGGGACTGACCGATAACTACGTTATACCCAGCGATAGATTTTTTTCTGGTATGGAAACCATCAATACCGATATTTGTATCCTTCTCATACTCAATACTGATATATTTCTATCATATTTTTTCAGCCAATATTTGGAAAAAACCAATATTATAAAGTACAATAAATATAAATTTGTCTTTAATTTTTTTTCTTTTCTTAAAAATTTCTTTCAAGCATCACAATTTGGGGGTAGTTTAGCTCTCTCTAGAGGCACCTGTATTGCTGTACTTTACACTTGTTTTCTTTACTTAAATAAAAACATTGTAAAGAGAACAAATGGTTTCTTTTATTAAGACGAAAACGGAGATAAATAAATCTTTTCTCTGTCAATGGTAGGTGCAAATCCCAATTTGTCTCGCTAAATACAAACAATATTAATATTTAATTTATTTCATTCATACCGATTTGCCACCTTGGTAATTACGACGCTTAGCTACTTTCTTACAGTCAGTCAGCCAACGAATAGCGATGTCTGTCATTTAGTTTTAGAGTACAAACTTGGATTGCTGATGATGCTTGCTATTGTATATAGTAGTACTAAGCTGACATAAAGTAGAATTCACTATTAATAATACATATTCAGGCGTGAATACAAACAAGCACAACCAAACTTAGGAAGTTTCAGCTTTGCTTCACCAGGGATAAATTGTGAAATTAATCTTAAGGACTAAATAAAATGATATAAAAAGAGATACAAAACAAGAAGAAGTTGACGTGCGCCTAGAAAATTACACTTTTATGTACGACGACTTGCATGTAGAATGAACGGAAGTCAAGCAAGTGTCGCGATCTATTCTGGCGTCCTGCAAATGACACTCATACCTTCAATTCACGCAAGATATTCCCAAGTGACACTTCATTTTTCAAAATGCAATGTCAGAGAGAAAGGGAGAGACAACTAAGAAGGGAGTCAGAATGAAACACCTGCCTTACTAGAAGTGAAGTTGTGAAAGTCATGGCTAGAGATGGTTGTCTAGATGTCTGTCTGTTTGTATGTAAGCGAGTGTATTTTGCAATTTGTCTCCCAAGTAATTAGTAAGATTTAAATTGGTTCCTGCTTTTTCCATGCTTTTAGCTTTCGTCGCATCTAATGTCTTTTGCTTGCTGTTGTCATTTGGCGTTAGGACTCGCTTATCCCTAGGAACGAACAACTATTCTACGGTGTAGTAGGTATATGTGACATGCGTATCCTTTTTGGTGACTGTGACTTTCACACTTACGAGTAGACAGCTTCTTCTACTACTATTAAATGCATTAAGTGCTTGTCTCTAACTTTTGTCTAAGCGTTTCAATTAATTTTCATAGTCAACATTTAGTCGCGACAAAAGATACAAAAAAATAACAAAAGAAAAGAAAAGCAAAGAAAAACAAAACAAAACGAAATGAAAACAAAAAGAAAGTCGTCCTTGCTATTTTTGCTATATGAAGTGTCGTTCGTCCTTGCTTGTCGTGTTAATGTGCGCATTTGTGTCTATGTAATTAGTTGAAGTTATTAAGGCTTAAATCGTCAACAATTTCCTTTCCTTCAAGCAGAAGAAATACAAAATACAGTCAGTCTTCCTCTCCCCCCAACAGAAACATGCAAAATTTTGTTGAAGAAAAATTTAATTTCAATTTTTTTTTCCTATCTTTCTTTCTATTCATCGCTAAACAATTTACAAGCAATTGATTCAAATTCAAAAACCTTTTTTATTTTCCTGCAATATCCTTTTTCAAAAGGTAGCATGTCGTCATCACAATTGGCTTTTAATTGATGTTGTTGTTGCACTTACCTGAAAATGAAATAAAATGAAATCTTATTTTATTAATTTTTATTTTTATGCATTTTTGTACAAGAAGAGAAAATATTAAAGAAGATAAGAGAGATACAAATGTATTCGTTAATTTATTTAACGGTCGAAAAATATATTAAACATTGTAAATGTTTGTGATTTGCCCATATAGAAGAACAACTCTTTGGCAGGTCAAGTATCCCCATGCCATTATATCTGAACTTGGAATTTGCGATTGTACTACTGTACATGGTTCTTTTAGTTTATCTAACGTGGCTTTACTGAAGCGCAGATGATCGGGAACGCATCATTTATTGTCTTAAGAATGTACACTTTGACTTCGAATCTGTGAAGAATAAATATTTCTTAAAGCATCCTGGTGAGAGGATTCTAAAGCATCATACCTAGTCGACGTTTAAATTTCATGTGAAGATAAGTATAATGTGGGATACAATGTCTTAATTATACAGTACCCTGTACAGAATATATGATCTCATAAAAAAGGAGGCCAAACTACACATTCTTTAAACGCAAGCATGACGAGATTATCGAGCCATATGATGGCCCAAACCATAATGCGCTTAAAAAGCAGAGTTAACTGGGAGTGGCCCATTGGAGAAAGGGAGGTTTCTTAAATTCAATAGAGATTCCATTACAGAAGATTTATTTTGAGGCAGAGTGTAACATAAATGGAATAATATTCCCAGTACCCATGTTGAAAAATTAGTAGAAAATATGACTGAGAAAGTATACTACTATAAAAAAAAAACCAGGGTTTTTGAACCAAAATTAAAAAAGAAAATATATAAGTTCAAGTTCGCCTGAATGAGCAAAATTGAGTAAATGCAAGTTGGCTTGTTTTTTTATAATTTGTCATCTCATTTATTTTATTTAAATAAAATTATTTTGAGGATGTTTTGCTATTGATGTAAGGAATATCTGGTATTTTTTTTTTTTCCTTAATTTTCTATTCAAGCATTTGTCTCTTACATATAAAAATATGAAAAAGTTTACTTCTTTTTGCTTTTTTTAAATTTATCGGAGCAACAAAGCAGGTCTCTCCAACCCGAGGTCCAAGTGAAATCTGAATGCAGCCTAATGCGCCCCAAATAGAAAATCATTTCCACTGTGTTTTGGTTCAATTTTGTTTTTTTTTTTTGTTTATTTTT
Organism: Amiota minor; assembly: GCA_037043295.1. NCBI lineage: Eukaryota > Metazoa > Arthropoda > Insecta > Diptera > Drosophilidae > Amiota > Amiota minor. The sequence goes on from JBAMAW010000485.1 coordinate 384,439, forward strand.
GCACTTGTGGCTTAACGCATCGCGGGATTCAGTGGGAACAGAAAAGGTTTGGACAGCCCCGCTATAAAGCATATGAGTATTGGTCTTTTTAAATATAATTCTAAAATTGTAAATCTAATTCTATCACTAGAAAATATACGAGTATGTATGTCAAACTTTTTATGTAAAAAAATTTCAAAATGTGAGTAGTAAGGTAAACTTTTGTATAGAGTCTTTGTTTTGCATTACTGAAATCATTATCGGACCACTGAAAAACAAAGCTAACATATAAAATAAAATGAGTAATTTGAGCTATTCATTTCAGACGGTCCAAGTCCTGTACGACTTGATGGCGCAGTCTAATCTAACATGAGCAAACACAGAAAATTACAAAGTTATTTGCAATATTTCACTCAGCTTTACACTCAAATGGTTGGAAAATTCTTCAGTTAAATCCACCAGACGACTTTTATAGTCATTGTTATATTTTCTAAAGAATTATAATAATAGATGTATTTAATTCAAGTTAAATAAATTGATATTATGTATAATAATACTTCTATTAAATTGTAGGAGGCTCTAAAGTATTGTAACTTAGTAGTATTAAAAAAATATGAATAAGCGTGACCAAAAGTATCCAACTTGTAAAATATTATGATGTTTTTATTACCCAGAACTGTGTGTCGGGGACCCTATAAATTATAAATGGAACAAACAATGAAAACACAAAACCCAATTTATCGATTGTTAATTTTAGTACAGAAATAATAGAAAAGTTCTCTGATTACTAGATTGGGAAGTCATCACATATGTCAATTTTCCTGTTTTCCATATCCAATTTAAAATATATGTAAAACTAAACATTTGTGAAGAAAATGTAGTCTTTGTTAAGACCAAAGTAAGATTTTACCTTGTCATTTTGTTCAAGGTTTGTGACAATTGGACCGATTGGACTAACATTTAAAAAAAATTGCCATATAATTTATTTATTTATTGGAACTAAGATTATAATTACATATTATAACCTAGTATTTAATATGATGAATAGGAATAGCGATAGATGCCTTCAGCTCTTGGGAAAGTTATGGAGGAAAGTAGAAAAGTGCAGGATCAAACTTGCCTTGAGCGGGAATCGAACCCGCGACTCTTGAATCGATGTGAAATTCGACGTGTTAAAAATTCTTAAAATTTATGATAAAAGATGATGTATGCAACGATAAACTGCAGTAAATGTTATGACATTTAGAAACCAAGAACATTACAATATTATTCATTATCATTTTCAAATTGATAAAACGCAACATAAACAATTTCGAAACAGTGACTACTTGAGAAATACGAACATGATGACCCACTAATACAAATTTATAGTAAAATATAAACAGATATCACCGAATTGTATATAACTAATTATATTCATTGTTGCAACTTGTAAATGTTTTATTGCACATTTTGCAATAAGTTGATTTCTTTCCTTTTATTTTATTTATTTTTTTTTTTTTTTGTCATCTCAATGATTTAAAATAAAAAATTAAAAGAGTCAAGTAAGCAAGTTTTGTGCCTCAAAAAATGTATATCCTTTGGCAAGCGCTTATATTGCGGCAGTAACTGACTAAAATGGCTGACTGACTGACTGACTGACTGACTGACTGACTGACTGACTGACCGATGGACATTTTGAATCAGGACTCCCTGAAACACATTAACTGTTGAACAGAAGAAAAGTATCTTTTCCTCATGGCAAAAATAATATTTTATTTATTTCTTTTCATGTACTTCCATTCAAGTTTTCCACTTTCAACGACGTCAACATCATCTATTTTTTCACTTTGTTTCGTTTGGGTTTTTCTCTTTTCAGTTTTCTGTTTTTAGATATGTATGTTGTCTTCTTCTAGTTGACGTCTCACTAGTTTTGGCAATTTTGCAGCTCAATTGCAGATTTCAAAAACGGAAAAATTGTACAAGTCGCAGCACAATTACTTAGAAATAGAAAATGTTCTTCCTTGCCAGGATTGGAGATGATGGCAAATGAAATGGAATGACTGGATTCGTTGAGATGGCAATAGAACACGGCGCGTGTCCAAGTTGAATTTGAGTTTGAGTTTTGCCAGTTGGACTATGAGTAAGTTTTCTCAATGCTTTTTTCTACTACTATCTTTCTCTTGACTTCACTTTCCCCTTTCCTTTTTCCCTATACCTATCATCTTCTATGAGTTTATCTCTTTCTTTCATACCCATCAACTCAATGCTTTCTCCTTCTTTCTCTCTCTCTCTCTCTCTCTTAAGTCTTTGTTGGCCATAAACTTTGCTTACGTGACAACTTTAGTTTATTTCTTAAGTTACGCCATAATGTGCGTTGATGTTATGTTCGCTCACTCACTCGTTTTTCCTATTTGTATTACTGCTGCTTCTTAGTTTTTTTTTTTTTTTTTACTTTTTTACTTTCTTCTTACTTGTGTTGGCTGCTGCATGGGATTCTTCTGTTGGTCCTGGGCTGATTTCCTGGCAACTCCTGTTGTCGACGTGTTGCTTTTGTTTTGGAAAATTTAATGTCATGGCAAACAAGTTGGGCAAGTTGTCGTGTCGTTCGCTCATTTCGCTAGAGTTGCCAAGTGCATGAAAGTGTAATTTATTGAGTTGTTAAATAATCAGTGGTAGGCGGTCGGTCCAAGAACGTGTCTATAGTCAAACCCTTGAAGGTGGTGATGGTATCATATTAAAAGAAAAAATATTTTGGAAGGATAAATTTCAGGATAATTGTTAATCAAATTTTACAAGTTTCTATGTGGATTGGAGCTGAGACCCACCGATTTACAAGTTGTATCAACTGATTTTTAATGCAAATCCTGGTTCATTTCAAAAATTATACCCGCATTTGAGTGATAAGAGCGCACTTTTTGATTAGTGGGGGCCTTGAACAAATAAGAATTTTCAGAATCCAACTATTTCCAACTTAATGCTTGTATCTTTTAAAACAATGTGAAAGTTTTGTGGAGACTACTATCGGGGCTTCCAATCAACTGTGGTACTGGAATAAAAACCATCTGGTAGTCTTCGTAATGAAGGTACCAACAATCTATTGAGAATATATGCAATAGAAAGGAAAAATCTCTTCATAATTTATAGTATTCAATATTCAAAGATCCTAGGAACAGATAAATGTTCCAAAACAGTCAATATGCCCTTTTACTTTGTTAAGAAGGAAACCTTGCTTTTTACTTACATATAAGGCCACTCTAAAAAACGTCATTGAAACATCAGAATAAATTGTTTCCCTTCCATAAAAGTAAGCAAAGTTAAAACAAGACAAAGAGACAGTCACATTCAGTTATGCCGAAGTTGTAATACTCTTCACGCATCAATAGAAAACGTTCATAATGCATTTCAACATTGAGACCGAAATATTTGTATGGGAGCTATGCGATCCAGCATCCCTACAATATTAAAACTGACATGGTTTCTGAATATAAGTCAGACATTTATACTGTCCGAATTTCAGTTGATAGATGATGATAGAAAAATCCAAAACGATTTATTAAATAAGAACATGAATTTTAATTGGAGTTTGTATGGGAGATATACGATTCGGTAAACCTAGGGCCATGAAATTTGTATGGTTGATGAACATGTGTCAGATTTCAGAATTTTAGTGTGATATTACAGAGAACAAAATAGTTTTTCTAATAAGAATATGATATTGAATCGGAGTTTGTATGGGAGCTATAATTTCCAGCAATAATGAACACGTTTTAGATACTTATAGTATCCGAATTTTAGTTGGATAGTAGAAAAACCAAAAAAAAACAAATTTGACTTTGGGTTTGTATGGGACGTGAACTCCTCTCAGGGTGCCGATTCGGGTGATTCCGCCAAATACATGGTAAAAAGAAAGGTTCGTGCAAAGTTTCAGCTCTACACCTCAAAAACTGAGGGACTAGTTTGCATAGATATAAACGGTTAGACGGAAATGACTTAACCAACTCATCTCGTCGAGTTAATCACGAATATATCTATATACTTTATGGATTCTCTGATGTCTCCTTCTGCCTACAACAAACTTCATGACAAACTTAAAATATCATTCACTGCCTGAAGAATATAAATATAAGAAAAATATAAATACATTTATGGTACAATATATTGTAGGTAAGAACGGATTGAAGATTGTTTCTCTAACCCACATTTGTACGTTGACATAATATTATGACGAAAAATGGTTATTACCCCGTTTACGTTTTGACTGAATGCATTCGTACGTGTTGTCAATTTGTTATGGGGAACGCTTTCAAGATAATGTTCGAGACATACAGAACAAAAACAACAACAAGGAGAAAGTAAAACAACACACACTTTGAACAAATAAGAAAACATTCAAATAAACCAAAGGAAGGAATGACTTGGACTTGAAAAATATTTAAACGTGATTTCTTTTTGATATAAACCAAGTTAACCAACCACTGAGTTTGGTTAACGATATACACACAGATATACAGTACATAGAAATTTTATCTTATATTACATTTTGGCTGCGGTTTTTTGGTTTTATTTTGTGTTTTATTTCACTTAAAAAAAAAAAAACCTTTTATGCAAAAGAGAAAAATCTTTTTTCCCCCATCTCAGTGCAAGATATTTCTCCCGACAAAGTTATATCAGTTGCCAGCTGTTGCCTCATGACATTCTTCCTTTTGCATCTTGCATGCTTTTGCCAATTTGTATGTCAATCCATTTGTCACAATCAGTGAAACATTGCTTTTTTTTTTTTTTTTTTTTGTTTCTTTTGACCAAATTTTACGAAGAAATTGTCAGTAGATGTAACCAACCAACAATATCATTCATGCAGATATTTCTTGATAAAATTCCAAGTTAGTTAGTTTTTGATGGTTTCCTTCAGAAGCCAAATAGAATAAATAAAAACAGATATCAGTTTAATTGGAATCGGGTGTGGTTTAAATCAGTGAACTAAACCAATCTTTTGATAAGAATTTAAAAATCATATTTTAACAAACCTTTGTTAGAATGACAATAGCAGTTTGCCATTTTATGAAATCAGTGAAACAAAATCTGTTCCATTTTTGGTATTTTAATTGCGAATGTAATGATCTCGTTGTCATTTGAAGGTTTAGTTTATATGATATGCATAACTTTCTGTTCCAGATATGCGTACCATATATAGAAAAAAAAAATGTAAATGTAAAATTTCAACAAAAAACCAAACCTTATTTATACCTTTTTAGAGTTACACGTGTTGAATCTAATCATTCTTGTAAAGTAAATTCCATAGTCTTCCTTCAAGCGCATCTGCCATCAAAATTCTCTGGCATTTCGACGCCAAACAGATGTTGAATAATATACTTAAAGGCGGATACACACTAAGCGAACGCATGTGATCGTACGGAGGCGAACGAACAATTCCAAATGCATGCTATGTTTTGCTGCACATCAAAGAACACATGCCATTCGGCTTTTGTTATAGGAAGAACATCAAGGTAGACGTTTTGGTTATGCTTAATGAACGTCGAGTAGTGTAGGTAAGATTCCTTAAAATTCGGCGCACCTATTCGGCCGCATGCGTTCGTTTGTGTTTGCTTAGTGTGAACCCATTTTAATACGTGTTGTGGAGATTGTGCCGTTGAAACAAGTAGAAAGTATAACACACGTGAAATGCCGCCGTCAAATGAAGTTCGTTATGGAGTTCGAGACTAATAGAAACGGTTTTGTTACACTTGTATCAACAGTTTAATAGACATCAACCTTATTATTCCGATGAAAATAAGCTAACTACGTTACTGATTGGATAGTTGCTCTCAAATCATATCAATAAATACATACTTATCCACATTTTGCTTGTCATGTTACTGCCTTTCCTGGTGTTACTTCTACAACTATTGTTTTTAGAGGGAACTGAATAAAAGTTGATACTAAATAAAACCCAAACTGGTTTTTGCATTATGACTACAACCAAAGACTATGAACATGCACAACAAAATTACACATAATTTGAAGCGAAAGATGATAGCTCAAACCTCGAGAATTGAAAGCTACAATACTTAGGAGACTGCTTTTTTTAGTGAGCGGCTTGCCCAGTTTAGGTCTTTTCATAGCCTTTACTGCAACTGTCATTTACAATGAAAATAAATAATATGGAAATTAAGTTCAATATTTCGTAATTATGATTCTTTTTGTTCAAATAGAATAAACCGATTAATACCTCAACTTTCCTAGAATAAAAGTAACAAACATAGAGAGACTTCTTCACTGCACTTTCTTTGTTGTAGTTTTAATTTTCAAACATCCTGCATAATCATTGTCCTCATTCAGAAAGTCATTTGACATTGAAATTATTAAGTTTTTCAACATTTTCCTGTAGCAATTTTCAAATTACATTTTTTAATCTCTTTATATTTTTATTAAAATTAAGTTTTATTCTTTTAAAATTGTAATGAAAATAATAATAATAATAATAATAACAACACAGTTGAGGGTTAAATTAGTTTATCTTGAGTTTGTCGCATAGAAATGTTAATTTGAGCGACAGACGCGGTTCATTTGCCAAAACGTAATTGACAAAAGTGTAATTAGATTGACATTTGTTTGCAAAATTTAATTGGGTTTCCTACAGACAAACGAAATTAGTAAAATTTTAACTTTGTTTTCATTTGAAGAAAATAATAAAATTCAGAAACTAATTGTGTTGCTTATTTTTATATTTTAATGAATGCCATATGAAGCGTAGACGTCTTGAAAGTCTTTATTTATTTATATTATCTCAATACAAAAAAAAAAACAAAAATTGTTCACCTTTTCCTGTAAAAGCCGTTAAGAAAATTAATCTATTGTACTTACCTATTCTGACTTTGAATGTGAGTTCTTATGTGAGGTGCCACTTGTAGTTATCCTAGGGTTTTGAAATTTACATGGTTGGTGACAATGGGCCAGACACTTATAGTGTTCATTTAAGCACACAATAAACAACTTCTTTTCTTTCCTACGTTTTGATCCCATAAAAATTTACCCTTGATTCGATCTTCTACCAATAAATTTAACTAAAAGCCTTCTGTTTCTATGTTCAATTTTTTTCTTCATCACATTTTGAATATCTACGGTTTATTGGTAAAGAAAAAACCGGACTGAAAATCATTTTTGAAAGTGTTATTATTTATTTATATAATTTATTTTTTAACATTAAACCTAATATGTAATACTATATTCTATAAGTTTAACAAGCACTAGCTACTGGGACCTTCGCCTTATGATTTAATTATATCTATGTCTTAAATATTGGAATTTGGGTGCTTAAATAGTTAATAGAATTTGGAAATGTTAAGGGATGTTGGAGTTTTTAATAGTTGGGATGGAACTTGGGAACCAAAAAGGAAGGACCTGATGCTCCCCAGTTATGGCAAGAGTCCAACAGATGGTCTATGGTCAGATCGCCTCCACAGAGAGGCAACGAGAAATTAGTAAGTTTTTAGTATAACATTTATACAGAACTGAACCATTGCAAAACTTCTTAGAAAGTTATAACTTATTGCTTTTGCTTCAACAAAAGTGGGACGCAACAGATGGCAATTACTCAATATATTTTTAAAAAATTTCAACCTCCATTGCGTTACTTTTTCTATGATAAATGTTTGTTGTAAATAATAGTAAAGCGAATTTTAATTTAAGTGAACGTAAGCTCCGCTTTAAATAATTGATCCAATTTCAGATCAATAAAGAATACAATTAAAATGTGCCAAGTGCGAGTCAGACTCGTACACGGAGGGTTCCGTACCAGATTGGGGTTTATATGGGAGGTACCACGCCTAATTGGCCGATTTGGCTGATTCCAACAGACGTGCAGGGTCAATATCAAAAACTTATGGTGTCTCAATTTCAGTTTGATAGAACAAAAAACAAAAAAGTTTTTCGAATAAGAACCTGAATTTTAATGGGGATTTGTATGGGAGGAACCCTCCTTAGTAATCCGATCAAGTTGGAATTTCAATGTATAGCCACCAATCACATGAATTTCCAGATCGTGGAATTACTGGATCGTATAGCTGTCATACAAACCAAATGTTTCTTGTATGGGGACCCCTTTAAGTTTTTGAAAATATTTCCGTTTTAGTATTTGTTGCTGATGCCCGGATAGAACTACATATTCTGTGAAAATTCCAACTCTTTAGCTATGACAGTCTAGGAGATATGACCTGAGGACTGACGGACAGTCATCGAAGTCTCTGCAATAGAGTTCCCTTTGGGTCCGGAACTCTAAAAATGATAAGATAAATTGACTAAGAGAAATTGATAGAATTCAGTTATACAAAAAACTATATTTTTATACTCAAAAAATGATCATCATTTTATTGATTTGTAAAAGAAATAAATATTATAACATTTAAATGGTTTAGTATATTAAATTATATTTAGAGTTATGAATTTTGAAAGATTCATGGATGTTTTTCAATGTATTGTACAATGATAATGTGTGCACTGAACCATTTTAAAGCCAATTTATTCTTCGATAACAAAAAAAAAATTTATAAAATGGAAAATGGTGCAATTCAATCAGAAATAAAATAACAATAAAATATAATTGGAATAATGAACCGTTAATGTTCTTACGCCTTTGAGCGAAATAAATTGTTTTCCCCTTTGTTTTTTGTTGTAAAAGTCCTTTTCGCTTTGCCTGCTTGTTTCCTTTCATTCTTTTATTGTTTTGCTTTCCTCTCATTATTGTTTATTATGGTTTTTTTTTTACACATAATTCATATTCACTTTTGTTACTGGATCCTTTCACTCTTTACAAAAAAAAAAAAACAAAACGCGATCATACTCGTATACCATATATTTATAAGTTGATGATTGTCTTTCGATATTTGGGTATATGAGGTGGGTAAAAGGTTCTACTCTCTCATTGTGCCTTAAGCCGAGAAAGACATTAAGAAGAAGAAGAAGAAGTATGATAGATGCGTAATACCCGTAAAAATAAGTAAAAATGCGAAACGCGCTTTACTGTTTATACTCTTACTTATTGTCTGTATGTCCTTCGCTGCTGTTAGTGCCCTTTGGCAATTTTCCTTACTGATTTCACTTACTCTTTATTTTTATTACATAAACGGTGGTGTTAATAGATTTTAGATGGTTTTTTTTTTTTTTATTTATGGCAATTTATTCTATTGTATTACAAGCGGCTTTGCCTGCAATTCAAATTTATTCATCATCACCAAAAGCTTCATTGCCTTAGGCAAATGCATAAATGTCGAGTAAGGAAGAAGAGATGATGGACATATGTTGATACTCGTATGTTATATGTAAACAACAAACCTCAGTTGAAAATATTTTACATTCTTTTATAGAAGGATATTTGTTTTGTTAATAGATTCAAATTTAAATGTTTAGGTTTACTTATCCTTTTGGCATTTTATTCTACAAATCAAACGATGATAATGAAATGAAATGAATTTAAACTGTAAACACTGTTTTCCTTAACTAGGAAGTATGTATTGATCTTTTGTAACCCCTGACAGGTTTCCCTAAGGATCATTCAGCAATCATTCTTAGAAAGCTTAGAATTGAGAAATATTGCAATCATATGCCAGTAGTGTCTTAGATGCTTATATCTACGCTGCTTTTAGGTTTCCCATGTCTGTTTAGAAATCTATTTCGGCTTCTTTAATTATTTATTATTGTAGGTTAAAGCAATTCTATACTTGCTTCGATTTTATAACATGGGTTACGAGTGTTTTTTGGTCATTTGATATGAAGGAAATATCTTGATTTATGAGTTAACATTTGAAATTGATATCAATGATAACCAAAGTAGAATTTATAATCTTTAATGAGTTCAAGGCTATTAAGATATTGAAGAATTTGTTTTAAGTGAGATAATTCTTAAAGGCAAATCTCAACTCAATGAGACACACAATCATGAACGCGAGGTCATGGCATGCCATCAAAACCAAAACTGTCTACACAATAGAATACAAATATCTTTTAGTATCTCAAACTGAATGAATAAGATACGAAGAAAGTAAATGTATTAGTTAAGCATAAATAAATTGCGACAGATGTGTCACATGAGCCTTTGAGAAATTTTTTTTTTGCTAATAAAATGAGAAGAAAGAGTAGCAAGCAGACATATGAAGAGAAGAGGAAAGGAATTATAAGTGTGATGAGGGAAAAAAACAAAAAAAAAGTGAAATCAAAGGCGAAACAACAACGAAAACTGTAACGCGGCATTTAGTACAAACGAATAAATGCGAACAAGGATAATGATGTGGTTTTATGGATGCTAATGCTGCTGGTTAGATGGTTATCCTTGTTGTTGGTGTTGTTGTTGCTGTTTTTGTTGCTACTGTTAAGTTGTTTTGATGATGGAAGCCACGACGACACAGACAAACCAGCAACTTTGAATAATTTGTAGCATACAACAAATCCATACCGCAAAGCATCCTTCACACGCACAAGGGCACTTACCTACACATAAACAAATCTACACACGCACATTTAAACACTCATACTCATACTCATACATTTATGTATGTGTATACATGAATACAAGCGTGTTCTCTACAAAGCTTCCAATGGCCTCGGGATGTTCAAGCGCGTGAACAATTTTCTATATTTTTTTTTTCCACTCTCATATACAAAATTTTGCCTGCAGGACATCAAAGCGAATAAGGACAACGGAGAAACAAAAAAATTTAAGAACCAAAGGAATGTGCGACGCGGTTTGAGATTATGGCGCAGCGCAATGCGTGGAATGCACTTACACATTGATGAATACACGTACACACACACACACAGATACTTTTGCTACTGCTATCGCTGCTACTATATGTCATATGACATTATTATCCCTGTGGATTTAAAATTTTGTGCTACACTCGTTCTACTGTTGTTCTTGTTGCTGCTGCTGTTGTTGTTATTGTATACGTCCATTTTTTTTTTTTTTTTTCCTTTTTGCTCTTCAACGTTTCACATAAAATTTTCATTTGTCGAGTCGCGCGTGAAATTTACACGCATTTTGAAGTCTAATTTGACATTAATTCGTTGCCCCAAGGACATTGTCGTGGGAGCGTATCACAGTGGGTGGCTGGCTGGCTGGCTACATACACGCATACATTCATTCACATGAAGTATTGCTACTGTGTGTGCGTGAATGTTTGCTTAAAAAGACGCACAGCAATATTTTTCAAAGAATTTCTTTCAAATTTATTATGAAAAACACATTAAAATGATGAAAACTTAACCACACCAGCAAGCAGCAAAGCCAATCTGACCTAAAATATGTGTGAATTAATTAATTATATTAATGGTGTGAACTATATACATAGTACAATAAATACATATGTAAATTTGTATGATATTAACAATTGGAATCAGTTTACTATAAGAAATTTAAATATTTTAATTTTGTAATTAGCATTTTAATATATAAAAATAAATTAAAGGAAATTTACAAGTAAATTTTAAAAGTTTTTTCTAAATCCAATACAATTCAAACTACTGTAATTTACATTTGTGAATTTCAGTGTAGTTATTATGCGGGGTTTTTTGTTTTCAATTCCCATTTAAAGTTCCTTATTTTTTTACTGATGATTTCTAGGAAAAATTTTGCATGCCTGCCGAGAATGTTTTTAGCTATTACGTTGTCATGTCTACTCAGATTTTCCAAATATTCCTAACAAAAAATGTGTTGAGATCTTTTTGTATGTTGTAATTATTTACATAACAAGGTGCGTAGATAATATTTCCTATTTATTTGCTTTGGAAACATTACAAGATTTCAATTTTTAAGTCGCTTTTAGTTTCTCAAAGTTGCATAGATAATGTCCAGACCGGTATTTCCTTAAACTTATAGACTTGGAAGCTCTAGATGCAAAGGACACACATCTATTTCTCCAATATCAGGAGTGATATTAGGACCAGGTAATTAACCATACATCTGCCTATGTGGACTCCAGTGCAGAGCCACGATGGATCTATGATCTTAACCCAAATTTTGTAGATTGGCTAGAGCGTCTCTCCGGGGACGTTGGCCCAAGATGCTACAGGCAGAACTTGCACAGATTTGGTCACACTGCGGATCCATTCTGTGGTCTCTGCTTTATTATCTTGGAAGACCCGGTATACCATGTTAATGAGAACCCTAGATTCGAAGCAGGACGAAATAGAATGTATGTGCTACTTCCATCTAACTGCAGTTCACAGAAGATTATCAGTCAAATGAGGACTGTTCATTAATCTTTGTCGAAATTTGTACCATAATGTGTGGCACTCGTGGATTTCTCTCGTTTAAAGACTACAAATTTAAGGTTAATAACCCTCCCTACGAAGAAATGCTTAGGCGGCAGCATTGGGAATTAAAAGGACTAAAAACTATAGGGGTTCTTTATTCGCTAGGCGAACATTTATTTTGAACACTTAATTTAAATAACTCGTCATCTAAGTGGAGTCACTTTGAAGTCTGCAGAGTACAATGTGTGACCAAAAATTACGAACAGAAAAAATTGGCAAGTTCTGCTAAAAGTGAAAGTTTTTCTCACTGTTTTCTCCCAATACAATGGCGTGGTGCATCATGATTTCTTGCCAGAAGATCGTACGGTCAACAGGGAATATTTCCTTGAAGTTATACGGCATTTGCGTAAAGCGACCCAAAGAAAACCCCTGAAATTGTGGAACAATAAGACTTGGGTATATCACCATGATAATGCGCCAGGTTATTGATTGTTTGTGATTGTTTGGGCAAATGTTGAACCGTCTTCATGCCTCAGCCACAGTATTCAACGGACTTGCCCCTCTGTGACTAATTTCCTGTTCCCAAAATTGAAAAAGAACTTGAAAGGATGGCGATTAATAAAGATTGAGAGAATAAAGACCACATCGCTGGAAGACCTTACAAAAACGCGCTTATCAGAAGTGCTTTGAAGCTTGGAAAAGGCGCTGGCACAAGTGTATAATATCGGAGGGGGATTACTTCGAAGCGGAAGGAGAAAATAAGAAGTTTTCTTACTTTTTCAACACATCTCGTATACAAATGTAGATATATGAACATGGTATGTAGATTCAATATTATCTATTTATATACTTACATACAAGTTTATATTTATCAATTCATTTACATTCATTGTTAGTTTTGATGATTGTCATATTTGCTATACATAGTATAATCCCGTTGTTGTTGTTGTTATTGTTGGTTTTAGCACTACTAAAACACTATTCTTGTTGTTGTCGTTTGATGCTTTTGTTGTTTAGTTTAGTATATTTTGTTTGTTTATGCTACACGTTGTTATCAAACTCTCTGTCAATGTATTCTCACTACCATTGCTCTCTATTTGTATCTTGTATGGGATATAGGTTTGTTGTTTTTTCTAATGTTGTTGCTTATGTTTGTGCAATTTTTGTTTTTTGTTATTCTTGTTGTTTTTATTGTTGTTGTTGTTATTGCTGCTGCTGCTGCCATTTGCAAGATTAACATGCAGCATGCATAATAAATATAAAATAATGTCCAATGATGAAAATGCAATCATTTTGCAAATGTTTATCTACACTTATGCATTTCAATATTTACATGTGTACATTAGTGTGTGTGTGTGTATTTCTGTCAGTCTGTGTATCTACAATATGTAAATGTGGCTGCGTTTGTGTTCGTGTGCGCATTTCAATTCGTTTAACATAATAAAATCACATACAATTTCTAAGCTTATTAAGAATATACATGTATGAGTTAAATAGCCATAATGATTGTCATTATTATTATTATATTTATAATTATTATTTTTATAGCATAATTTTACTTTAACATCATTTTTTGTTGTTGTATTTTTTATCTAATATTCGTGTAACCTTTACAAAACCAGTGAGCTATCACTTTTGTACATCAGAGACTCAAAATGGTTAGCTTTACAAAACAGCATGAATTGAATTATTCAGTCTGTCTGTCTGTCAGTCCTGTTCGTAGGCATGCTCAGTATTGTGAATGGAATTAAGATGACCATCCATGGGATCCCTTAGTATGAAACAGTTTATTACAATAGTCTGCAAAGTATACAACATCTTAAGCATGAGCCCACATACTTTTATATGCCAAGAAAATCAAATGGAATAGGTTGGTTTGTTAAACAATATCACAGGCTTATTAGCCCCACACTTTTTCTCTCTTTATTTTGAAAAAGAGCGAATTCAACCAGATGTTTCTTAAACATTTGTACCTATCGTCATTAGGATAGTCGCGTGTGCCTAGAAGAATTTGATATGAAAGTCATTTACGAACTCCTTTTATTGTGTGGTCGTTGACATGAACATTTTTTATATACAAAATCAGTCACAAAGTAAACGAGACATTTTCAAAAAATAGCCTTACTAGAAATAGACATTTTGAAAAAGTCTCATTTACTTTTCGACTATCCTTGTAGTCATATTTTATCTATAAGATAAGTAGATAATTTTTTTGCAGTAGTGAATTCTTTACATACTTTCAAATTAACTTCATAGTATGAAGTGTTTATTAGCTTCAGTGAGACCTAAAATAGTTTTTATTCTCATTAAAATTTAATCCTTTTTAATTGTTTGCATACAATTTTATAGCCATTTGACGCTTTTAGAAATGCAAAATCATTTAATACAATATTTTTAAAAAATATTAGAATTTTAGAAGAATAAATTGCTTTGCTATTTTGTTTAAATGCTGATCGTTAATTATTTTCTTTTTTTTTTTTGTTTTGTTAATTTTCTTCTGTGTTTCGATTTATGATGGATAAAATAATCACAAAAATTTCAATTTGATTTGGACTAAAGCTTCCTCTCTCCTTTATAATAAAAGTATGTATCAAATTTATTCATCAAAAATAAAATTTGCCTGAAATTTAAAGAAAAATATATTCTAATTCAAGAATATTTAATAACTGAAAAACACTTTTCAAAAAGATGGTAAAAAAAATTATTTTATTTTTAACTATTTTCTTAAAAATCGGGTTTATTTGCAAGGGTTGAAAAAAAAATTGAACCTTTTTAATTTTAAATTTTAGATTTAAAAAAAAAAAAAATATAAAACGAAAAAGATGATTTTTCAAATATCTCCAAAGTCAATTGAGATTAAGAGCTGAAATTTGTTGTAAATTAATTTTATTAAATACAGAAATGATCCTCAAACTCAAAATTGAAAAATCTTTGGGGGCACTTTTCCCATCAAAACCTGCCTATACCTTTTCCTAACAGTTTTACAATTTAAAATATCAAAAATTATAAACCACCCAAAGAATATTTCACATTCATTATAAAGTGCACTATAACAGCAAGTTATGTCCAATGCACTCTACCGGCCTCTAGTAGCAAGAAAATTGATTTTTGCCATAAATTTGAATTTCTGAGAAATGAATGAAAATTAATTACCTATTTTTTCTTTAAATCAATTGCCTATGTACATATGTATAAACTTTCAGCAAATAATTATCTTAATGACAGTGAAAACCGTATCGAAATCCGTTGCGTGGTTTAGAAGTTCTGCGTATTGAATCGGACAAGAATTTTGCTTTTGCTTTCTATTATGAACTAAAGAATATATATTAAAATGAGTTTGAAGATAATACGGAGAGTACATATGAATATGCGAAAAGTAGCAATCACATGAACTCATACAATCCGGACAACCAATTTCTTTTTATGGTGGAGTCTGTAATTCGGATACCAAGGACATATAAAAAATATAAACCTTACTTGTCCCTGGATATGTAAAATTGTAATAAGATTGATGAGTGGTAAAATGACAAGAATGATGATGAGAAATGATGAGGCAACTTCTAAGTTGTGAACTTTGGAATGAAAGGAGAGCTCGACTAGAGTCTAAGTAGAAGAGATACTTTCGACCCACATAACTCAAAAACAAAGAGATCCCCTTAGTTCAACCAATTCATGTATCATAAAAAGAACTTAGAATCCCTGAAGCTAAAGATCCAATCTCAACGAACGTAATTAGATTTGTGGAACATTATAAATTTTGATAGATAAGAAATAAAAAACTAAATATTGTGGAACTTGGCAATTTACATTGTTCAACTAAACCTTATAATAACTTTTTTAAAGAATTTGGATTTATATCTATATATATAAAAGAAAGTCGTGTTAGTTACACTATTTATAACTCAAGAATGGCTGAACCGATTTGGCTGAAAATTGGTGGGGAGGTAGCTTAGAACCAGGAGACGGACATAGGATAGGATAGGTTTTTTTTCGTCCATCCGTCTGTCCATCCCCATACAAGAAACATTTTGATTTGTATGGCAGCTATACGATCCAGTAATCCCACAATCTTGAAATTTGGATGGTTCGTCGCTTTACATCAGAAATTTATATTGTCGAAATTTCAGTTTGATCGGACCACTAGGGAGGGTACGTCCCATACAAACCCAATTTTAAAATTCAGGTTCTTATTCGAAAAACTTTTCTGTTTTTTGTTCTATCGAAATAGAATTTAGATACTATAAGGTTTTGATATGGGCGCGGTACATTTGTTGGAATCGGTCAAATCGAACCACTAGGGGGAGTACCTCCCATACAAAACTCAATCCGGTACGGAATCCTCCGTGAACGAGTCTGACTCGGACTTGGCCCATTTTTGTTTTAATAACTGAGCACGCACAGGGGACGTAGCAACGCAGGCCGGGTAACGCTACTTCATAAATAAATCATATTTGTTGTTCTTGAATTGGAACTAATTTTATTAAATTTTGAATATACTATTACAGTTTCTAAGAACTAAAGTAATGTAATATACCAATTTAATTCTAACTAACTTAGACCTTGATTATTCGATAGCCTAAATCTTTCATTGGTAAGGTTACACAGATCAAGAACACCAAAAAAAAAAGAAAAACTGATTGATAGTCAGATAAACAGACGAACGGACATCAGATAGTCTAGAGGGTTGAAATTTTCAGAGAATGTGTAGTTCAATCCGGGCATCAGCAACAAATACTAAAATTAAAATATTTTCGAAAACTTAAAGGGTTCCCAATACAAGAAACATTTTGGTTTGTATGGCAGCTATACGATCCACGATCTTGAAATTTGGATGGTTGGTGGCTATACATCAGAAACTTATATTGTCGAAATTTCAGTTTGATCGGACCATACAAACCCCCATTAATATTCAGGTTCTTATTAGAAAAACTTCTCTGTTTTTTGTTCTATCGAACTGAAATTTAGACACTATAAGTTTTTAACATAGATGCGGTAAATTTTAAAGTTGGAATCAGTCAAATCGGACCACTAGGAAGAGTACCTCCCATACAAACCCCTCCGTGTACGAGTCTCACTTGCACTTGGCCCATTTCTTTTTTTTTTTTTAATAACTGGGCACGCACAGGGGACGTAGCAACGCACGCCGGGTAAGGCTAGTTTAATATAAAAACAGTGCAGTAATTATTATTGAAGTTTTTATTTCAAAGTATTTTAATTGCCAATGATTATTTCAATGAACATAAGATGTGTTTCGCTTTCCAAAGCAGAGACTCTATAGTATTAAGCTCAATTCCCTGTGCAGAATTTATATTTTTCAATTCTCAAGTTTTTCTAAAATGCCAAAATACAAAAAGAAAATACTAAAAACCAATTACAATCGAAGTAAATGTCACCAGAACAAAAAAAAAAAAAAAATATAAATAAAAAGAAAAGTCTTCTTTTAGTGGCTTCCTTTAACAAATAATTTGGTGAATTTTTTCCATCAATGTTTCCTTCTTACCTTACGAGACACAACACATGATGATCACATACACGTACATATACAAAAAGCAATTCATACAATTTCTTAAATTGTGGTAAAGTTCGTTAGTGGGAAAAAACAACGACAACTGAAACTACAAAGACTATCGAACATACTGCAACAGAAAACATTGCCAACTAAGAAGAAAATGAGGGAAAAGAAAAAGTCACTGCATAAGAATCAAACCTAAAACCATGAAGAAGTACGAAGTACAGAAAACGTCAATCTAATTGAAATTCTAGACAAAATCTTCCGCAAATTACCTTCATTGACAAAAATCTCCAATCGCATGGCAAATACTTAGTTTGGAAACGTAACACAGGCAGCTTCTTCTCACATTTCAACCCCCACCAGAGCAGAACAAAACAGAGCACATCAAGGATTATGGTGTTGGTGCCATCTATACAATAACATTGTATTTGTAAATATATATCTATGATTATTTCTCTGTCTCTGTCTGTTTCTCTAACTGTCTCTATGTATGACTTATTGTTTGAACAGTCAGTAAAACGCCAAATCCATGGGAATAAGTGCAATAAGAAAATCGATTCGCGAAGTGCTTCCATCTTAAGTCAGTGAGCTTTACACATGCAGTTGCTTTTTCAGCTACTAGCTAGTGGATGCTGCAATTCCGTAAACCGGATACGGAAATGGTATCACTGTTGCATTTTGTATATTTATACCTTGCATTTGGTGATATATTTGGATGCCGCATGTTGAACACTTTGAGAGGGTGTGTCTGGGTACTTTGTTAAATACACTTCATGGTTAATAGCTGAGATTGCATACATCATTGAAACGATTGATTTCTTTTTAATTATAATTTGAAAAACTACCTAAATGTAAATGGCTTCATGATGCTTCACATCATTAATTCAATTATTGGGGAGAAAGACAATATGTTTTATGTTTTATGATACTGCAGGATAATATTGTTGACTCTGCGGTTATTTTATCATATCAATGGCAAATATTGTATTATAATAATTCTAAGGGAAACTTTTCTGATATATCATGTTATTCAGAATATAGAAATTTAATTTTAATAATTTAAAACACCAGAAATAAAACGACGAGTACGAAAAGAAAGTGTGATTCATTTTCAACAATCTTATACAACATTAAGAAAGAGATTTCCAGATTACACGCACTATGATGTTAGGGAGAGTATCTCTTTCTATCAATCTATCTTTTGTACATGCATGCATATGTCTTCTGTGTATCTTTATCAATCTCATTAATGTTTATGCACCCCTACTAAGAAGAACTAGAAAAATAAAACCAACCAAATGGCATTTCTTCTTAAATTTCTGCATTTTTCATTCTTGAAAATATCACGATGGAAAAGCGAAAAAAGGAAATCATCATCCTGTGGCTGCTGCATTTATTTTTCTATTTTTTCCACCAAATCTTTTTTTTTTTTTTTTTGCTTTGACTTAATTTAATCAACTGAAAGCGCATTTTCAGCTTTTCTTACCACACACAGACACAACCACAGACGCAAGACAACCAAACACAGACTTACATATATAGCATAATATCTGGTTAGATCCAAGGATTGTACATACTATATATACAATCTATATATATATATATTTTTTATTTTTCCTTCGATTTTTTTGTTGCATTTTCTTTGGTTGCATCTGACAATAATTCGTCTCATGTGAATGAGGTAGTTGTTGTATCTAGCATATTCTACTGTCATCTTTGTAGTTGTCAACTTACTCATCCTTGCTATAATACAATATTTTTTGTTCTGTTCACTTTCATCTGTGTTTGATCTGCGTCTGTAGCTTTAGCTAAAGCTATCGTTGATGTTTTAAGAAATTGATTTCTTTTTTTCTAGTTTCAATTTCTTTGAAGTTTTGCCGTTTTATGTTGTTGTTTTATGTTTATGTTGTAATAAAATATAATATCTTTGGCAAGAAAAACTAGTTGCATTTTAAATAATAATTGCTTTGAATTGAAAATCTTTCTTTCAGTTAAGCTTAGATTACAAGAATTTTGAATGTTATCTTGATCATTATAGCAAATATTCCATTTCTTAATTACTTACTTGCAGATAGAAAAAGTTAGTAGCTTGTAGATATTGATTTTTGTATGAAGGGAGATGCTTACCTGAAATTAAAAATAAGAAAGAAATTAAGAAATTTTGTGAATGCAAATTGACGATAGTGTGCAAATATTTATAAGATAAAAATATCAGTTGTGCAAGCTTGTTCAATTTGTTGTTAAATTAAATTGTGTAATAAAAAAAAAAAAAAAAAAAGGGGCCAAGTACGAGTCAGACTCATACACGGAGGGTTCCGTACCAGATTGGGATTTGCATGGGAGGGAATCCCCCTAGTGGTCCAATGTGACTGATTCCAATAAATGTACCGTGCCTATATCAGAAACTTATAGTCCCTAAATTTCAGTTCAATAGTCCAAAACGCACAAATGGCGGCGAACGATGAGACAATGAAAATAAGTTTTCCAGGTGCAACAGTAGTTTCACACGTGTTTACAAGAATTAATAATGCCATTGAGAAAGGACACCCGAGCTACCGAGAAACCAAGTGTCTTTCCTTGAAGTTGGAACGCAGTGAACTCCATTTATTCGTCAGTTTTGAGCACAATTTGTTGTGCGATTATGTCGCACACTAGTCCGGATGGAACTATTCCGCACCTCAACCATCAACCATCTTGGAGACCTTCATCTTGATTCACTATTATCAGAACCCTATTGCGCTTGCCCAAAGATGATGATGCTTGCAACTGTGTAGGCCCCACTAATCATCGAACAAATATTTCGAGTTAAACATTGTCAATGAAAAAACAAAAGGCAACTATTTTCAAAAAAAAAATACACTGTAAACAGTGGCAAACGAAACCACAATTAAAATGGCAGCAAATATATTATTGCAGAAACTCAAAAGCACTAGCCCACCAGGAATCGAGGAACCTACGGAACCCCACAATTCAAAGTGTCATTCACCTGCTGCGAATCCAAAATATGATGAATCCATTTATTATTTATTTATTATTGCTATTGATCTCAAAATCGATGATGTTTACACAAAGTATCATTAATTTTGTCAATTATTTATGGCAATAACATCGTTTGCAACCAATCACTCGAATTGCAGAGTATATGGCGAGCGTTAACACTATGTCAATCAGCTTTTACAATTTTTTGTTTGGTTTATATCTAACTTAATATTGCATTTCTCAATTTTTCTATATTCTTTGCAAATTCCCCCTCCGGGAAATTCTTCTGAGTTTTATATCTTTATGTATAGAACTCATATTCCTGGAGGGAACATTACTTTCATTTATAATTTGTGATCCAAGTTATCCTCTATAAATTGGATTTCTTGGCTACTACATAAATGAAAACATAATGGGGCACCAACCCATGGACTTTTTTGGGGTTCGAATTGGTAGTACCTTTCGGTACGAAGTCTGACCAGAGGCTTTATCTGGTACCACGGGTGGTCAGGAGCCCACGGAACTTGTTCCGTCCTGGCCAGCGGGTACGGCCCCCTTGTGGAAGTATCGTGGTGGCTATGGTTTAATACCCAAATGCGGGTAGAGTAATAACTCGACGTGGAGTTGCGTTATACAACCGGGTGCTGTGACCCAGAGAGCAGCAGAGGTTTAAGGTGGGCCTCGCTCCCCACCAAGGAGGGAGTCATATTCCAAATTTAATATGACTCTAATTTGGTACCTACGGATATTTATCCAAGGGGACGTTGATTGACGTTCAATCCATGTGCTTGGCACCGTGTTCTTGAGTCTTCTTACAGACAGGCGAGCACGTAAAACCCCGGTACTTCCTTCTTTGCAAATTATTATACTATTCACGCATTGAAACACCCACTAAAATTCATGTTCTTATAGGAAAAGCTTTTTTGTCTATAGAATTGTAACTTGAATACTATAAATTTCCAAAATAGGCGTAGTACATTTGTCGGAACCACCCGAATCGCAGTCCAAGGATGATACCTTGGACTAATGAACTGAAATTTAAGCACTATAAGTTTCTGATATAGGCACGGTACATTTGTTGGAATCAGTCAAATCGGACTACTAAAGGGATTACCTCCCATGTAAACCCCAATCTGGTACGGAACCCTCCGTGTACGAGTCTGACTCGCATTTGGCACATTTTTCAAAATTCTTACCAATTGTCCTATGTACAATATTAGATCTTTCCTTATTACTTTTTAATATTGTAATATGAATCTTGTAATGAATGAATTGGAAACACAAAATTAGCTTTCGATTTAATCTCAATCACAAAACATCAAGACTCTTACTTTCTCTGACTCATTCCACAATATTTAAAAACATTTCTGTTCTATCAAAGCTTAGAATTTTTATACATTTGCTATATGCGTTTAGACTACAAAAAATGATTCTTGTATTTTTTTTTTTTTTTGTTTTACTCTTTCATTATTTTATTCATAAGTGATTAATTTTTCTAAAATTGTTGACAAATTTGTTATACCGAAGCCAATCTCAAACTCAAGCATATCTAACATATTTATGCATAAACCATAGTAGATATACCTATATGAATGTATATAACTTAACTCAATTAGTTGACATCGTTAGTTTGTTTTATTTCTGTTGTTTTTTGGTCTTGTATATGTATTGCATTTTACTGCAGTAGACAGTTGCTAGTACAACTTCATAGCACGAGAGACAACAAAAACCAAAGAAATAAAACCAACCTAACCAACTAACCGACCAAACAAATGTTTTTTCATTCTTGTTGTTTTTGTTTTTATTGCTGCTGCAATGAAATCACCACAAAGTTTTCTGTTTGCTGCATAATTAAAAAGTTGACAAAAAGCTTCATCCTAAACTCATCCCAATCCAACATAACCCAAGCCAAATAGCCAAGCCAAGTTGGAATAAATGAAGCTAAAGCCAAGCCAAGTCATGCCAACACCTCATGCAGCAAAATGCATACAGAATTTGTTGGTTTGTTTTCTGTTGATTAGAAAAACAAAGATAAATAAAAAAAAAACTAAAAATGACAGAATTATGAAAAGAGAAAGAAAAGAAAAATAATAATAATAATAAAAATAACAATAGTTAATTGAATGTAAAGAAATGCAGGTGATTTAAAATTTAATTTCATTTCAAGAAATTTTCTAATTTTAATGCAGTTTAAAGATAGTTTTCATACACAAATATATTTGATTGTTTATCTTTACAGGCAACTGCTATAGAAAGTGTAATGCGGCTTTTCGTAGTTTAAAGTAGAACAAATTGTAAAAATTTTTTAAAATTTTTATTGAAATTATTTTTCGGTTAATTTGCAAAGAATTTGTAAAAAATACTGAATAAAAAAATTATATAAATTGCAAAACATTAGAGATCTTCGACAAGTTAGAATAAACAGTCCTTATGAGCCACAAATTTGCTACTTTTTTGTAAGGAGTAATCGGATGGCAGATGAGAGCCCTAGAAGAGGATCGGCACTACCCGTTTCTCTAGCAGACGCGGACATAAGCAGACCTTTCCAAGAGAGTATTTCAGAACAAGTACTGTCGCGAGAGTCCTGTGTATCCTAACCTAACCGTCACTTAGTTTGCTACATAGCATTGCCACCATTGCTACGTTTACGACTTTTCGCTAGGACCCTCTAATATTAAAACATGAAAATAGTAGGCTATCTTCTAAGTGGTAATACTCTTCACGCAATCTTTGCATTTCAGACGTTCTACATATTTGTATGGAACTATGCGATCCACTAATCCTAGGCTATATTGTTTCGAAATGCAGCCCAATATCATCACATAGAGTGAATTCTTGACTTTGGGTACAATACAATTTTCTGCATAGTTCTAACCTTGTCTACGATGAAAGATTCGAAGGCCATAGGCTCGTTTGAACATATGACACATGACCAGTTGGTTTCTGCCTAATTTTCTCAATTTTTAGCTTAATCTAAATGATTTTTCTTTATCCTCTTGGTCTTTACCCATTTCCTTGTTCCCATATGCATACCATTCGGCCCAGTCCTACACTGGACTGGAAAAAATGCTGTCTTCCCTTAGATTGATTTTCTTTTCACGAGACATTTTGCAAAGGGATGTATTTTGATTGAATCCATTTAAAATTCTTTACTTTCTTTCTGAATATGAAGTTCTAATTTGCTTCGCTAAGGCAGAAGATGGAAGAAGATCTTGATTTACATCATAAAGAATCTGATTTTAATTAAAAGTGACATGAGTCTAATAAAGAGACTATGATCCCACATTTCAATTTTGTCATACAATATTTTATTTAAGTTTCTATGTTAAATTATTTTAAATATTCAAAGAAATTGTCTTTATTTAAATTTGAAGCAATAAAAACAAAGAAAAATGTTACGAAATTTATTTATGTCAATTTAAATGAATTTTCAATATAACAAATAAAAGTTCTAAACTTTTAAATATAATTATCACATTACTATTATTTATAGTAATGCCTAAAACAAAGTTTCTTGAATAGTTTTTCTAACTCTCTTTATGCTTTTAGTATTAATTAAATACAAGAAGACTGAACTCTGACCTAATTTTGGTAATAAGACTAAGCAGGAAACCAAGCAAAATGATGGAGACGACGGACGACACACAACATGACTTAAACCAATTAAAAACCAAATGTCTGAATTTTAGTATGCTTGACAGGCAACGACAATAACAACAGCAACAACAACAACAACAACAACAACTACAACACTAACAACAACCCAAAATTGCCGCACTTATGCACACCTAATGTGGCAGTACCGTCGTCTCCTATCTCTTATCCTTCAACATTTATCTGAATGAAGTCAGGCAAGCAGGACTAGAGTAAGCGATACCACAGAATATTTACACAGAAAGAACGAAGCAATGAACGAACGAATGAATGAACCTGAGCACTTAATGCAAGATGCAAATGACTTTATTAACTTTGGTCATAATGCAATCAACAACTACAGCGAGCGACCGACCGACCGACTTCTACTGATGTTGCTTCTGATTCTGATTCTGTACTATACTTCATATATATATATATGGCGAAATAGGCAACGATAAAAGTCAACAATTGTACTAGGAGCTGGGCCAATGAGCAGAAGGATAACGATAATAATAACAACAATAACAACAGGAGGAGGAACAACATTCATTAAAGCGGGTGAGGTATAACAAGGATAAAGGGAATTTCGAAGCGAAGGTATGTACAATATGTCCAGATTATGAACCCTACGCTTACCCCAACTCCACCACTTGACTCTACTCTACTATATTCCACTTAATATACAATACAATCTGCATAACGTAAACGTTCTTATACTTACTACAATACGTAGAACGTAAATGGTAAATGTAATACAACGCAACAAAGCTCAATGCAATGCAACGCAACGCAATGATAATCCAACACACACAGAGAGAGAGAGAGGGAGAGAGAGAGAGAGAGCAGTGCAGAATATAGTGAAGACATAAGCTAGTGGATTATCAGTTGGCAAAATTAATGCTAATTACTTGAGAATATATGAGAGCGCGTAAGTCGTAAGTCGTTGGAACAACAAAGATATGCATGAGAAAAAGGAATGAGTATATGGCAAGTGGTAAAAGTGATACAGATACAGGCAAATGATAATCATGTTTATATGTAAGTATGCATTTTATTTTATATTTTTTTTTTTTTGAATTTATATTACCATTTTGAGAAACTAGAAGCAAAAAAGAAAAGGATAAGAAAGGACAAAAAAAAAAAATATATTGCATGCTCTTAATGAATAATAATAAAAATTGTATAAATTATGTCTCGTCGTTGCCTGTGGCAAATTCGGAAGTACCGAGTACCAGAAAGAACTTAAAACAATAAGAATATAAAGGCAACTAAACAGAAAAGAATAAAAAAAAAAACACAGAAGGGATAAAATATCACCCAACCCACGCAAAGGATGGACAGACAACGTTACAAATGAAATGCAGAAATGTAAATCTAAAATAATTTACGCGTCTTTTATGTCTGCCTGCAACTGTTGCTTTCTAGCAACAGTAGAAAAAAATATAAGAAAAGATAAAAATGCAAAATAGAAAAACACAAAATGATGTCGCTTAGTAGCAACTGTGGGTAGCCATTTTGCATTTGTCGGCAGTAAAGTTGGCAGTTTATGTTACGAGTATAACTTGGTTTGGTTTGGCTTGGCTTCACTTAACGCGGCTATAACTATGACTACATTCGTCGTCATCGTCGTCATTGCATTGCATTGTAGTTTCATTTACATTTATGGCATAATCCATTATCAGGCAGTTTGCAGGTTACCTTAGTAAATTCTACTACTACATTGGCTTTGTCCAGATTAATGGAAGGGTGTGGCAGCCCTTAAGCAGTGCATTGCCATTTACATGACTATTTCTCATTCTCTATTTACTAATTCTTTGTGTTAAATAGTCAAAGTGATCTTTCTTGGAGGAAAATTATTTTAATTGCAAATTATTTACTAGATTAGGATTATTTTTTTTATTTTTATGCTTTTTAAATGAAAAACTAGTATTCATCCTTCTGTCCTTCTTTAGAAGCAACTAGTATTTATTGAGCAATGGATGAAGAGGTAGAACAATAGGCGTCTACATCACATTCATGGTAAACCACATGACATGTCCTTAAGTAATCTTAAACAGGGATATTATTCCAAGAAGTCTCATCGGGAAGTTTACATCTGGGTCTGAACATTGACAGTCAAGTGACACTAAGCAACCCAACAAAAAATTCAATTGGATTTGAAGTTTTTGATTCTCCTGAGTATGAAATCAAAGCTAAATCTACGCAACAAGCTGTTGCTTACTGAAGCTCGTATGGACCTACTATGTATGTTAACCGGCTTTGAGGCACTGCTTCCATCTCAAATCTGGAAATTCTTCAAAGCTTCCAATCCAAACTACTGTGAAGGTTTGTCGGTATGTCGTGGTATGTCAGAAACTCGATCACTTACGGTGACTTGATGATTAAATGATCGCAGAGGAGATTGTCAGGCCAAGCAATAGATACAATACATCTCCCGGTTGCAGGGCAATGGTAATCAACTTGAACACAACCTGCTGAGGCAACCCTATGGACCTACCATTCCGTTTCCTGGAGGTCTCAATAAAATTTCCCTACTGTTATTATTGACAGACAGATGGCATGTACAATATAAGGAAGGACAACAAAAAAAAAAAAGTATTTAAAGCTCACATTCCAAAAAAGGAAGGCCAAGTTGTTAGATAAAAAAAAAAGAAACTAATAATGATCTGGATATACAATAAACTTTTTTAAACCAATTCATGATATCATAATTTCAAAATCCAATAGTTTCATAATCAAAGGATAGTCCTTCCTTATTTTCTATTAGTTTAAGTTTCAGTTTTGAATAAAATTTTAAAAGTAAGCGCACGAAATTCTTCTATGCGTTAATTGGGTGTTTCTTCTAAAAAGCTTTGTTGTAAAATATGTAATTAATAATTTACGTGAATGCACAATATATTTTAATATTCTATTACAATATAACCTAAGCAACTTAAAGTTTCATTTGTTGTTATAAAAAAAAATATTAAAATCGGCTCAGTATATTTTCCGCCAAATGAAAAAAATGTTAAAAAAAGTACATAAAAATATCTCTACCTGGACAAAAGTGCCACCTACCGGATCCAAAGATAGTAAAGAACTTGACTGGGAACTCCATGAGTACAACATGGTCATACTATTTGTTGGGTTCCATTTTCATATACATAGATTGGTTCTTGGTATAAAATAGTACACAGTTCAGGCTTATTTAAAGTCTGACAGGTGTAAAAGGTGTTTTGAGCTGGCCAAAACTTCTTCATGTAAGATTGTCACTCATAAAAGATAACTGGGGAACAATTGTGCTTCCTTTCAAAAGTATCCAGTAATATCTTGGTGGCACAGTTCAGGTTTTTTTATGACATAAACGGATGGAAAGTTGATCAAGGAATTTATTAATGAAAGGGCGGGATCATATATATTGTATCTGGTGAGCCTTTTCTAAATGATCAAGGATATGTTGTATATTATCCATATTTTAATTATTTTTGAGTGTATCGCAATTTTAATTACGATGATTGCATTATTTTTTCTGTCTCGGATGGGACGAAAACTTCATTTAATGTTCAATTCATTATTTCCACAATATTATTAACTATTACTCCCATACCTTTCCTTACCAACTTAACTACTAAACATGAAAATCTCCTTTTGCAACAAATTAAATCCAAAATGAAAATAGAAAAAAAGGCTTACGACTACTACAATTGCAACCTCAAAAAGTATGTTACTAAAGAAGAAAGCCGATTTTATAAGCGCCTTAAATATGGGAAATACGCACAATTATGAATTTTTTCAAAATGAAAACGTAAGTCTTCACGCAAAGAAAAGAAAAATGAAAAATGAGCAAAAAGGATACATGGAAAAGACCAATACATGTATCTAACATATGTCCCTACATATCTGTCCTACTACAGCCATATACTTGTGTGTTGTGCCTCCTGAACTCTATTCACTCGATTATTCTGTGATATGGTGGACAAAAGCTTCCCCAACTGACAGACCAGATGAAGTCTATATGAATATGCTCGGAATAGGTCAAAGCCAATTTACCCTCAAAAATATGGGAATAATGGTCTAAAAATGAAGAGATGGACAAAAGGCTCCCACGTATGATTAAAAGTTAAGTCTTTGGCTACCTTTCAACATGAGTAAATGAGCATTCAAGCGTTCAAGATTAGCATCAATATGCATGAATGGATGAACGAATCGACTAACGAACAAAAGAATGTGTGAAGACTTTAGGCTAAAAAGGACCTGGACCAAGATATGAATTAACTTAGCTTAGCATAGAAATCAATGTGAATACTGCATTCAAAATATTGTAGTACATGAAATGTAAGATAATTTGATATATTCTTGGGATAAAAGAAAGAATACAAAACAGAAACGATGGACACAAATCGAAAAATTATTGAACACAATTAAATGCATCTTCATCTTTATGCTTCAACGCTTAGTAAAAGCAAAGCAAAAGTGGCAAAGATATAAATAAATAGGCGACAACTTGAGGACGTTGACACCGGAAATACATTTGATTGCAAGATGCTGTCAGAATCTGTTTGTTTTTTTTTTTTTTATATTTTTGTTTAGTTTGATTGTGGCAAAGTTGGCGCTACTAGTAAATAAATGGGGAAAGCTTAAGGCAGCCTGAGGCATGCGTTTTATACTTAGTGAAGCATAACATCTTTGAGATAAACTCTTTGGAGAAGATTGCGTGGAACCATCATTGTGTGCATCAATGAATGATGATGCCCTTGCAGCATAACAGTTTTCTGCACATAATTGAGATACTTTTCGTCGAGTTGTTGAGCATAACTATGGGGCATTGCATGCAGTGATATTTATAACCGCATGATTCCTTAGCCTAAGAACTCAATTAAGTGATAAAGTGCGTCAATCTAAGAAATAAACGTTTATCTTGTTGAATAGTTGAAACATGAAGAAGTTCATTTATGCTTGAATTCATAAAATGTTTCTATGACATCATTTTCATCTTATTTGCGACGCATAAAGTTTATTTTATATTGTTTGCAGTGCTGGTTGCTTGATTGGTTAATAGCAGTAAGAGGTACATAGATTCAATAATAAAACATGATACAAAACTGTACTCTCAAAAGGAAATTTGAGAAATATTCATGGTAACATAATCCATATTCAACAACAAATGTTGTTAAGTTTTTTTAATGAGATTTTTGAAGTTGGAAGTAAAAAAAAAATTGTAATTGTGAGTTGATCCTTTCTGTTTTTATAAAGTCTTAGTCATTTTAACAATATGCTACTTTTGAACTCATAAACTTCAGTTGCCAATTATCAGTCGGATTTCGTAGTTAGACAAGAGACTTATTGCGTTTGTTTGCATGGAAAACAAACACCAGTTTCATTGGATCAGAGCTATTATCCTTAGATTTAAATAAGATTAAAGGGAACACAAACAAAGAAAACAAATTTGATAAGGAGGTTTCATAAGCTTCAGATTTCAGATTAAGATCTCTTGAACTAAGACATTGGTTTCCTTAAATAAGACGTTTACAAACCACCGAAGCACGAATTCCAACAGAAATTATGGTATCATTCTTTAAATAGACTATGTATGTATATATAATAAATTGTTATACTTAAATTAGAATAAACAAGGAGCCGATAATTTACAAATTTATGACTTTGAATTGTTTAATTGTTGATTGATTTTTTCAAAAATCTCAACTATATAAAATATTCAATTAAATTCATTCTTTCTGTATTCAAGATTTTCATTTAATTTGAAACTATATTTATTTGACTTCTATTAAGATTTTAGCCAATCAATTCATGTAATCAATCAATCAATTTTCCAATTAATTAACCACTTAAATAATTTACTCTCTTCTATTCATTTACAATTTTATTAAATTAGAGAATGAAAGATTTTCCAATTGACAAATACAAATAAAGTTGATTGTCGCTCAACAACTTATGTGAATTGCAAATGATCAAAAATTAAAATAATTTAATTATTATCCAATAATTTTAATCTATTGTATAGTATTGTCTATATAATTTGATATAAAGAAGAAGATAACAATTTGTTTAATTATGGTAAATTTTGCTTGGCTATTTACAATAAAAATCATTTGAATTCAATAATAAAGAAAAAAATATCTTAATTTATTGCAACAAAAAAAAAAAAAGAATATGAAAGAAAAAAAAAAAAAACCTAAAAATCAATTTAAAAGCTAATTAAGTTGTATGGGATAAATGGTTAGAAAGGGAAGGAAGAGAAAAGAAGGGGGACAAGCGCGATACAGGAAACGGAAATGAAAGGTGTGTGTAATTAATTAATGCCATTAACATGAGTAACCAACCAACCAACAGGAAATGAAGCACACCAAAATCCTTTTTTCATCAATTTCATCATCAACCCTAAGCCTAATGACAACTCATTAAGAGCGGCGCCACCACGACATCAATGGGCCAAGAACTACAAGTAAAGTTGCTAAAGTTTCTGTTGTTATTTAGTTTTGCAACTATGTCAGTACATAGTTAGATATATTTTGGTCTGAGTAAATACCACAAGTGTTACCTCTAAGCCAGGGTCGAAAAAGACATCAGATATTCTTATTAGGATGGAGAGAATATTCCCGCAGATACTACTATACTAAAATATGTATAACACTTAGAATGAGACTAGACAACAACAATTAATCATTTAAAATAAACGAAATCTGTTTTATCGTCATTGGAGTTTCGTTGGTTGGAGTGGCAACTTTTTTGTTTTTGCTCTATTGTACTGAATCGTGGATAGAACACAATGTTTTGTACCTTTGGGGATATAACAAATCTGTTCAGAGCAGCATCAGTAGTAGTAGTATACACTTGTATAGAACATACATTACACCTGATCGACCAACCATCTGAGCGACCGACAGACCACATGACATTAAACAATTAAAATAATTACGCAAATCTCTCATAGGATTTGACTCTTTCTACTCACTTCCAGTATAATTACATACATATATAAATTTCTCTTTCTCTCGAATGGTGTTTCTTCATCATCATTCTATCTCAATTATTGTTGATGGCATTTATTTGTTATTTTATTGTATTTGTACTAAGTATGTAATGTTTGTGTGTTTGTGTGTCAGTTTATTTCAAATTAATTAAACTTTTAATTGACAAACCATTTGTTTGTCACTCAGTCAGTCAGTTATTCATTTAGGGATTCATTCTCTCAGTTGCTCAATATTCATTTCTTGATTCTTTCAGTCCTTCATTCATTTAGTTACAATGGAAAAATTTTATTTAACATTGACTATATTTTTTCATGCGTCTATTTACTGATTAATGTCAATTTATTTATTTAATATTAATTAAACAATTATGTATTTATATAAAATTCTACTATGCTGATCTTTGACATTGAACTCCTCCCGACTTGCACCGATTTACTCCGCACAATTGCTTCATCAGGCATTGCAATGACTTAACTTGATGATGAACAGACTCCACATTCTGTACTCAAGCAATTCGCAACATAAAGAAGCAATACAGCATGGCTTACGTTTTGAAGAAATGCAATCAATCACTTGAAGCTCTCGGTAGAACGATGAAAGATCTCAATAATAATACAGGACTTTTCCAACTGAACCAACCCGGTGATTTTAGACAGACATTAACGATAATTCCATGCGCTATATATGAGTACGAAATTAACGCATGTTTGAAACAGTCTTATTTATGGCGAAATGTCAATACTTTACGCCTTAACATAAATATGGATGTTAACTGCAAATGAATCTATGGGCACTGTTATGGACGCTTTGATTGACAGCAGAATCCCAAACTTGTCATGAATGGTTACATGAACAAGCTACAATATTATGGCCGGAAAACTTATCCATGTTGACGCTATTAATTTCTAAATACATCGCCTGTCTATACAGACAAATACTCCTAGAATGCCACTGTACAACATGCGATTAAAAATTGTTTCACCAATCATTTTCATTATGCAATGTAAAGCGATTGGTCACAAAGATATCATGGGTAATATTCTTGAAGCTACTACTTCATTTCGCCTTTAATTCGCAAACGAATGTTTGATCATGTAGGCCAAAAGTTCGAAAACAAATCCCATTAAGTTAAAGTTGAAATATTGTCTATGAATATGAATTTTGCATTAAAATTTGGCCGTTATAAATATCTGGCTACATAAATTTCAAGATTGGAATTACTAGGCAGTAATACAAACCCAGTTACAAAATCATGTTCTTATTAGAAAACCTAGTTTGTTTTTTCTATTATCAAGTAAATGACCCATATTCATCAACCAATTTAATTTCAAGTTCCTAGGATTACTGCATCGTATAGCTCCCATACAAATCACGAGCAAAGCTCGGTCACTTAATAGGAGACATTGAATTACAATGATAATAAAATCAACCAAATCAATCACCGAAGGCTGAAGAAAAATACCGAAGACTTATTTGTATCGGTTTCTAAGCAAATCACACAAATTTAAAAGCAAAATTAGAAAAGGAAATCTCTTCTATAGAACCCAAAATTTCTATTTTTGTATGCAATATTTTCTTACATTTCTATTGTACGTAGTATTTAGGAGGACCATCTGCATTTTATGACAGTAGATAGTCCATTACAAGTTTGCATATATCAACTCAATACACATCATTGATCTGATCTATACATGTATGAATGCAATTAATTAATAATACAAAAACATTACCAACTCATTTACTTAGTTCTTACTAAGGCCAAAAATCTGTTCTTAATTTCACATACTAAAACTCATAAGCTCACGGTCGGAACTCAAATGGAAAAGAAGTGTCCATAAAAACACCAAAAACTAAACAAAATCTGACAAACACATATTCATAGAAGTATTTTATCTATGTAAAGGAAAAAAAGGAAAATGAACAATGCGTAGATATTCTCTGTTGGAAAACAGATAGGCAAAAGTTTTATATTCATTCGTTTATTTATTTATTTTTGTATGGTGGTCGACTGACTTTCTTCTTTGGTCATAAACGTAAAGTATTTTTGGGAAAAGCTTTTAATTGCAGTCAAACATTTAACTAATTACATAAATTTCATTTAACCTTCATTAAAACGAAACGAATTCAGAAACGAATTCAAATACACACATCTCTCTTCTATATATAATTTTTAGAAGATTCAAAAAAGGATGTACTAAAATAAGAGCATAACAATAAACAAAGCTCCATAGTAAGTACATATATAAATATGTTTTCCACTATTTAGACTTTTATAACCAAAAAAACCACAATTAAAACCAAATTTTCGTATTGAAATAAACAGACAAAACAACAAATAAGTTTATGGCAATGAAATACTATGGGAGTGACATAAGTAAGAGAGGATTAAAGAGAGATGAGTGTGTCAAAGTGTTGTAAATTCCAGAAACACATTATGACATATCTTAGTGGGTAGCCATTCAAAATTATTTAATAAAACTCAACAGCTCAAATTTACTCGTATATACTCGTTCTAGGATGGATGGGAAGGAGTAAATGAGGAGTGAAGGAATATCATAAACTTTCATAATAACAAGAACAGCATTCGTTTGTACACTATATACAATACTATTAAGTTAGATAGTTTATTTGTTTGTCTATTATTTATTTTATTATGTATTTAGGGATTCATTTCTTAAAGGTTGCACTACTTAACTAAAATATTGATGTGAAGGACATACGATATGTTTAAGGATATTATTGAGGTTAATTGCGCTTTCGATGCCCTTCACCGACACTCGAGAATTTGAATGTAAAAGGTTTTTGCAATAAATTTTAGATATTAATGATAATGTACAGAATGGAATTAAACTAATCATCTGTCTGTCACTATGATGAATGAATAAATGAAGTGTAGTGTAATACAGACAAATATATTTCCAAAATTTTATGTATTTAAGCATGTAATATTTTACATTTTCCATATGCATGCATGCATTCATTATCATACCATGTAAGTAATTAATTATTTTGAATGATTGCAATAAAATGCTTGACATTAAGTTACATTTCATTGACAAGTGGCACTCAATCAATCAATCTTTGATATGCTTAATATATACGAGTATTTTATTACTTACTGATTGTAATATTTTTAATTTTATTCTATTTATTATTTATCCTTGTGGAATTTTGTCTTTAAGATATCGTTCCTATAGAACTAATCAAACAAAGAATATGGAATTGAAGATTAAAATGAAAAAATCTCAGTTCAAAAATATCACTTCATGAGTCCAATGAAACTGTGATTTAAAATTTAAATCATTTGAAATCAATATACGAGTCTTGCCTTTTATACTCGAGAATAAGAAATGCTAGTGTCACCAAATCAAATCTGATATTGGAATTGAAAAGTTTGCAGTTTTTTTCGCCTCAAAATATTCAGAACGTCATTAAATACGAGCAAAGTGCTTTTGTTTGAACTGATAAAATTGTACAATATTGTTTGGGGTAAGTTTAGCCATTAGTTTTATCAATGAACATTCAAAATTTTATACTTTATTTAAGAAGATATATTCCCATAGAATGACACATAATTTGACAAGCGCTGAAAACTTGGCTCGCGTAAATTGGTGCAGAGATAAGCTCAAGAAATATACCCATCATGACATGCAATCGACTGTATTGGCATTCAAAGACAGTTCAACTCTAACAAAAGTTATTCGCAGATGAATGACTTCGAAACAATTAATATCCAGTTTCTTTGCAAAAATCGAACATATTGCCATTGAAACATTGCAGCTACGTAGGACGGTCAAATCTGAATGGTATAAAACTATTGGTTTGCCAGTAGTGTTCAATGAATAGCGAAAAAAGAACCACCGAAGACCAATCCTTCCACAACAAACTATGCGAGCTCTCATACGTCGACTCACACAAAAAAGTTTAGTAATCTGGCGAAAAACATAGTCTTATTTTTTCTTCATCAAAATCAAATATCCCGTTTTATGTTTTTTGACGCCTGAAGAAACAGTACATGTATTTAAAACATAAGCATTGCAGGTATCCCATTCGGAGTGGCATGACTTTATTGGCATTCATGGAGAATAAATTTGAAAAATATACAATCGCCTTCAATGAAAAATGTTTCCCTAGTAAAGGTTTCTCTCATACCATGGAAAATAAACAAGAAAAACATTAAGATTTTTTAATTTCATGATTTAAATTTAAATTCAATTTTTTTTTTTCCACGTTTTTCTAATCAAATGAATCATATTCGTTCACACCACATAGAGAACTGTAAACCTATGCTGTATGTATTTCTATACTTACTTTACTATTTTGTTACTAACTATAATTGTATTGACAAACATATTGTTTCTGTCTATTGTTACATGTATATTGTATTGTATTGTAGTATGTGAATCTTGTCATATGACTTAACATATTTTTTTAACGCATCTTCTCATCTTGTCAGGCTAAAAATGTTTTCGTTGTAATAAAACTTTACATTGTCTACGCATAAAACTTACTTTGACTTGTCTTTCTTTCTTTCTTTCTACATGTCTTTGGTTCAGGTGTAAAATCATGTTAACATTTTATGAATTTTATGTTTTACCACATAAAGAAGAACTAAGCCTAAATGGTTTTTGTGTGTTCTTTGTAGTTTTATTCTGTATAAGTACACAAAGATACTTCAAAATCTTCTAAATTCTTCATTGTAAAGTCTTTATATTTTAAACTGTAAATGTAATTTCAGTAAGTTTTAAAAATGAAATTCTCGAAAGATAAGGAAAAATTGATTAAAAATGTATTTACATCATAAACTAAAAATTACTTTTCATTGAATGAGATAAATAAAACAAAACCATCACAATCAGCTTACTCAAATTTAATAAGATTGGGCTTGATCAAAATTTAATTGAAATGCTAAAAATCAATTTAAAATACTTTTCATAGTATTTACTCGTAATCATATTTGTTTTGTGACAGCAAGCTGAAAATTTCAGTACAGTCAGTATATTTTCAGGAATTGTTCTTTTCGTCTCGCTGCTGGGAAATTAATAGGTTTGTAAAACATTTGTAAAATGAAAAGATAAACAATTTCAATAAATCGTGCCGCTGCTCAGTGAATGCATTGTAAGTACATAGGATTCAGTTTATTTCCTTCATCTCTACGAAACAAAGGAAAAGCAATTTTAGTGAACATAGCTGGGTTTATTCAGTGTCATAAGACTATCAAAGTGTTCAATATCACATTTATCTAGTTCTCATAACAATCTTTCTTAAAATCAAAATCAACATGATGTTTAAATTTTTTTAAAAGCTAAGCTGCTTGCTTTTGAAAATGAATGCACTTACTTTCAATTAGAAAGTCAATCGATTCCATTTAAAAATTATTAATAAAATTTATCAAAGTTAAAATTTATTATATAAAAAAAAAAAAAAAACAAAAACAAAAATTCACAATAAACAAATGCATCAACACTATAAAAAAGAAAGAAATATTCATTTTTCACTTAAAAAGGAAAAAATTGTGAAAATCAAATTCCAAAAAGCATTTGATAAGCAAGAAGTATGTAGATATGTAAATACAAAAATATACTAGTATATCTAAAAGAGAAATCTTATAAATGAAAATAGTATGTAACAACAAAAAATTGACGTAAATTTATCAATAAAGTAAATTAAATATTTTACTTAAACGATAAAAACAAACAGAAAAATATTGTAAATGAAATGCAAACCAATAGAACAAAAAAATGGAAGAAAACCAAGTCAAAGTAAGATAGCAAATTAAATAAATTGCCTCAAAGTTTCACAAAAGTAACAACAAGTTTTGCCTCAGTTTCTGGGGTTTTTTTTGGTGTTAGTAAAGAAAATTTTAATAAAATAAATATTGATATTGTTCTTGAAAATTATGACGATGATGATGATGAGTAATTTATTTATTCTTTTGCAAAAATAAATAAAGCTTAAGATGTCAACGTATCCATTATTGTTATGCATTTTGTTGGATAAGCAAATTAAATTTAGTTTTTGAAAAAAAAAAAAAATTGAGACTATTGAAACGAAACCTTTTATTGGTTTATTGGCATATTATACACTAACATAAGTATTTTACGTGATATTATGGGATGAATTCAATTTGAAAGCTTCAGGTCCTTTAATTTTAATTTTAGAGGCAAATGGTACAAATTTCCTGCGCAAAAAAAAGTTATTTAAAGAAATCAATATGCTTGAAGCATCTGCCTAAAGAGA
This sequence comes from Amiota minor, assembly GCA_037043295.1. NCBI lineage: Eukaryota > Metazoa > Arthropoda > Insecta > Diptera > Drosophilidae > Amiota > Amiota minor. Next base: position 421,981 of record JBAMAW010000485.1, read on the forward strand.
TGATTCTAAAAAATTTTGGGATTGTGGCTAGCAAACAAAGGTAAGGAAGAAGGATTGTTACATCGTGAAGTAATTCCTTCATTGATCAAGTAACATAATCTGACCACAAATTATTAGGTACATTCCTGGAGTAAATTATGTCAAATAATCAACATTTTCAACATTATAGTTCACTTTCTAGCCTATCAAAACCAAAAAAAAAAAAGTGTAAATCTCTAGATTAATTTTTATACTTTTAATAGCAGGTCCTTGCTCTTATGTTTCTTGTGCGTACTCAGTAAATAATAAATGATGGGGAAAATACAATAACAACAACAACAATTACATTCTCTCTTTTTCTTGCCACGATCTCAGTGAACATTGTAAACAAAAGGAAGAGAACGAAGAGCTCTTTGTTTACATTAATGAAAATATAATGCATTTAAGCGGTGTTTCAATTAAACGATTTAGACTTTATGAAATAAAGCTATGAGCTGCCATAAGTATACCGTCTCTCTCGTGGTCACTTATTATTAAATGAGAAGAAAAATTACAACAATAACAACAATGAAAGAAAATTCAATAAGCAGCAAAGCATAAACAAGACAAAAACGTTCGAAACTTTTTGTACTTGGCCTTACAATGCTTTTACAAAAAGTTAATACTCCCAAAAGTATATTTACTTTTAAAAAATGTAAAAAAACAATTGTATCCTCTAAATTGCCAAACCACCTTTTGATTCAGTAAGTAGTCTCAGACGGTGGACAAGGTATACTTAAATAAACATCATTAATTTATTCTATGCCTTTCTTGCCCTCTATTTTAATTGCTGAGAAAGTAGTACTTCTGGGTAGGTCTTAGATGGCTTATATTACCTGCATTGAATCTCATACTGAACTTCGAACATTTTTCATAAATTTTATTGTTAAATGTAAGTAAGCTCACCACTACTGACTTCATTCCAATAGAGCAGAGCATTTTTGGAATATTCTTTACAGAAGTTTAAAAATACTTTAGGTAAAAATCTTATTTATGCTTTGATTTCTATTCTTTTCAATGCTAATTTGGAGTGAAAATAAATATTTTTTGTATGTAAAAAAACATTTTTCAAAAGGGATGCCTAATCAAATATTGTATTATTGACATGGTTTTTTATTTTCTTTGCTGTTCTTTTTGTTTTTCATTTTCATTACATTTTTACTTTTATTATCATTATTGTTAAATCCTTTTACATTTAGCACCAATTTACAACACCTTTTTTGTAGCAATTAGCTCGTTGTTGGCCTTATTATTAATTATGTGTACTTTGACCCTTGGTAATAAGTAAAATATTTGGCCCGGCAGCAAATTTTGACACCATTTTCATAAATTTATACAAATTTTCCCTTTCTAAAATACGTAAAACAGACAAACAAAATACATACATAAACTGACTGCTTTAAATGTCTAATTAGGCGCAAAATTAATTAACAACCAACGTATACGCAATATTTTTCATTTCATTTATGCTTTTTTGAAAAAGTAACTTTGATTAATGAATTGTATTTTTATTATTTGTATTCATGCTTGATGGTGGAAAATCATAATTGCATTTTCAATATAAATAAATAATTTATAATTGAAATAAACATAAAAAAAAAAATAATTAAATTATGCTTTTTGTTTAGAAAATTTTAATAAATTTTTGTTATCAATTTAAAATTGTGTCTCTCTTTTGCCATAATAATTTTATATAGTCTATTTGACAGGGAATTTATAAGATCTTTTAACGTAGAATGGCAAATTTTTTCCATTCTATGACCAAAGAGCCTTTAAATTGTTTAAAGGTCTTGAAGTGTTGGCCATCCACTGAATTGATTTCAAATCTTAAAGTTCTTAAATGACTACAAATCTGATATAATTTTATTGCAAAGATTTTCTTTGTGATTCCTGCTTTGTGAATTGAGGCTTCATTTTCTTGTTCAAATTTTGTCAGCAAACTCATTTAATGTGTAACTAAAAAATTCTATTGTACATAAATCTGAGAGTTAGTTCTGGCTAATATAAAGCAGATACAGAGGATACCCAGAAGTAGACCAAATGATAATCGATTAGCCACCATTAGTATCCTTAAATCCTTAAATTGCGGCACTGCTTTCTGTAGTCTTCTAGGTTGCCTAAATTTAACCTTGTTTCATTAGAAAAAAAAAACCCTTATCTGAATTTCATTTGTCCAAATGCCAAAAAGATATAAAAAATGTCGACGCAAAAGTATTGGTTTACTACTCGGGAATTATTGGAAACTTTTCCCGCTTGCAGCATTTATCAATATCACGCTTGATATCCCCATGATCGGTACAGATATGTTAATAAATTGAGATCATGTTTCTATGGCAATTGATTTTGGTTGATTTATACAAAATTTTTGTTACTTCAATTCCAATATCAACTATACTTTCCATTCCGTTTGGTAACCTTTTCGTCCACAATTCCTAATATAAAGCACATATCTTCCTTTCTTCCATGGCAGTACTTTTTATTTGATTCTTGTAATATCTTATATTATTTATTTAATATTTATTTACTTTAAACATTCCTTTAAGAAAATTCTAATGTATTGTACAAACAACTTAAGTAAAAATATCATAGAAATATTCTAATGAAAGTGAAGTTGCAAACAAATTTGTATAATATTTCCATATGCTTGTTGATTTTTTGATTTTCCATTTGACTTTCTCTTTTAAATGCAATTTACCTTTTATGAAAACATAACAGCTTCACTTTTGGTTTTGAGTGCAAAACAAGATAAAAAAACATATAACAATTTTCACAAAAATATCTCACTAAGGGCAGCTAACAAGGCCCAACCAAAGAACAAAAAACAAACAAAAGATTGAAAATGGCACAAAGGTAGAAACAAACAAGCAAAAAAGTGCACCCTCTTCAGTGACTTCAAGTGGCTAAAAAGAAGCATTGATTTCTTTTGAAAAGTGCACAGACAAAAATGAAAAAAAAAAAAAATCTAAGAGCAAATGAAAATCACGCACAAAAAATAAAGGAAACGAAGAAAAAAACTTGTCTCATAGCAACAATCAAAATACAATACTTCGTAAAAAAGTTTTCTCGGGCTTTTTTGTATTTTTGTTTTTGAGAATTTTCTTTCTTGTTGCTTTTTTTTTTTTTTGTTGTTTGTAATGTTATTGCTCATTTGTTGTTGTTGTTGTTTACTTTTAGAGTATTTGAAAACATTGATGCGTTTGAAAATATGCTTCTATTCTAATTGAAGAAAACAAAAACACAACACAAAATGAAGAAAAAAAAAAAAAAATTAAGAACTTCGTCGATTTGTAAAAAGTAATCTTCAGGTAAAAAACATCACTCACACTGAAAGAAAAATCATTATAAATAAATATGAAATAAAAATGATTTTGGACTGAATATTTAATTACACTTAGTTACAAAAGTAAGTAGATTATTACATTATCCATGCCTTTGACCACTAATTTCATTAATTTTGATGTGTTAATTGCCATTTAAAATTGAATTGTTTTCTTTGACTTATTAACTTTGTATAACAAAAATATGTAGTACCCAAATTCGAGTTCGTTAACTGAAGAAATTAGATACAAAAATAATATGCATGGATTCAATAATGTATTTGGCATTACACAATCAAACCATATCATCTTATACGAGATCACTAACAGAATCCCTACTCCATTTCGCATGTTCCTATTTTCAGTCTCCAGTCTTCCTTTTGTTTAGGTGTCCACAGAATCAAGTTTCCAAAATCAGTAATCCACTAATCATCCACAATATCTTCTTTTTCTTTCTATATCCATCATTTTCCCCTGATCCTGTTTTTTGAATCCAGTTGAAAGTTGCAAAGACACGCATTATAGCGATTAGTAACATGGCATTGCTTCGATTTAATTTGTCTTAAAAATATATTCAAACTATTGTGAAAATCATAAAAAATAATCTAGACTCTCAGAATAGACTCCATCTTAGGACATGTCAATACAGATTACAATGATTCCTTGCAAATAATGTTAATTTTGCTTTAAAACCCTTCAAAATTTTCTTCAGTGTTTACATATTAACATACTTCCTCTAAAAGTTCTTCACTTTATTGGTCAAACTTTTATTTGTTTCGGTTTTTTCTTTTCAAACTTTTGCCTGGTATATGGTAATGTACGCCTCATGACTTCGTTTAGACATATAAAAAGATACTCGTACTCGTACTCACGGTTGGTCATTGTAAAGTTTAAATTATACAAATGAAAGTTCTTTTAATACCAAAGTGAGAGGCACCATATTCATGTTGATTTGCAATACAAAACAAAAAAGAAACTCTGAGATATAGTCATACTTAGGCTTATGAAGCATAGACTTTATTTAAATTGCAAGTACTCTATTGAATGTAGACGCAATGACACCGAACGATGATGACGGCGATGACGATGACGATGACAATGGAGTCTCGGTCTTAAGAAACTTTGCACATTTTTAAAGGAATATTATAATGATTTTTCCTGAGTCTGGAAAAACTTTTATTGCTTTTGTTAAGTGAACATTAATTTTACTTGAAGATAAAAATTACAAAAAAAACAGAAAAGATGTAAAATAAGAAATCTAACTAAAAAGAAATTTAATTTTAATTCATTTATTAACATTTTCAAGAATTTTTTGCTAAAATAACAAGAAACATTGAAGGTAAGAAGATTACTATTTTCATTAGAATTTTATTTGCATAAAATTATAGAAATATGCATATATTTTTTCTGTTTGAATTAGTGAAGTGATGCGCTACTTACACATAATTTCTTGTAATTTGTAAATAAAAATTTACATACCTGCAAAGATAGAAAAAGAAAGAAAATTAAGTGTTTATTAAAATGTAATTTTTTTTAAATTTTAAATGTTAAAATAAATAATTTCTTAGCATTCATTTAAATCTGTAAATTGGTAATTAAAACTTGAAGTTCTATAATTTTACATAGGTTTAAGTATTCTCTTCTCATACAGTGGATCCTCGCATAATAAGAATTTAGTATAGGTAATAAGCAAAAGAAGACTGACTCGCATAACGATTGTGTTGGCAGAGAATAGAATATGAGCAACTTGCTCTGAGTTGACTTAAAGAATAGAAAATTTATCAAGGCTTGCTTATCCTATAGACTAGTGTTTTTAAATGACAGTAGAGACCAATTTCACCTTAAAAGAGTTTTGGAAACATCATTGCCTGTCTCAAAATTATCAAAAATGAATGGAAACCTATAACCATGTTACTGGTTACTGTGTAATCACACAGTTGGAATCGATGCTGTGGCATCCAATGATCAATAAAATTGTATTTTTTGCCTAAAGAGATGGTGGGACTGAAAGTGAATAATATTGATGTTGATGAGGTTGTGAAAAGTCGCAGTTAGCTGTTGACTACTGATTAGTCCCATTTTACACGGAACGACTCTGCGGCACAGCTCTCTCTGGCGACATTTGTTTGTTGATAAAGAATGTAAGGTAGTCAAAAAGAAGCTTCAACACTACAGCAAACGATTCTGCTGATTTTTGCTTTTTATATTTTTGTGGAATGAGAAAAAAAAATTATATGTAGAACAGCGAAAGACAAATATTTTGTATATTCAATCGAAGAAATATATATTAGTAATGATTCTACATATTAAGAAAAGGACACTATATCTTATTTATTTATTTTATTCATTAAAATTACAAGTATTTACTTACAATCTATTTACAAGACCTTGTCCTCGCTTATTTGACTTGACAAACTATTGTACATACAAATCTAAATATTGCCAATCAATAGGTTTTTAAAGGAACTTGCTTGGGTTAACCCTTGCTAATAATTACATACACTCACTCTTCAGTCTACTATTTTTACTGGTAGCTTGGCAAAACTATTGTAGCATCACTTTATACATGAAATTAATGAGATTAACTTTGTGTATATAAAACACATTATTGTTTTCTAACAGTTTGACCATTTCGATTTGCATTTGAAGTATGTCTAATACATAACAATGATTTGTTATATGGAAAATAACAGGAAATATAAGTAAAATAATATAAAGAAAAACATGACCAAAAGTCATTTGTTATATGCTTGCTTACAGCATATACTCACTCGTACATAGATACAAATATGTAAATAATATGTATGTGTATATAAACCCAAAAGTACAAATATTTATCACAAATTCTAGGTCAACTTTATGGTTTAACTAATAAATATGCCAAGAAATAAAGGACATAAAAAATAAGGAATTATAAATGGAAATAAAACCATTAAATATTTGCGGTTAAACGCCCAAAATCCTTTGGAGTAAAAGGTCCAAAATGTCGAAATCCATAGAATGAGAACAAAGTAGATGCAACATAATGTGTTAACAGATAGATTCTGTACGCTCTCTATTTCTCTCCAACTTAATTATCTAGAAATTTGTATATTGAAATCATTAAGTTTCTTTTTATCATTCATTCAGTGGTGTGTTGATACAATATTTCTTTGCTTAGATGTTAAAACACGATGATTGAAACTGAAAACCACAAAAGTAAATCATATATAAGCGGGGATGGCTTTGTCCTTCGAACACAAGAAATTGTGTTGGGCTTGCAAAAAATATATACGTAAGTATGTAATATTTATTTTTTTTTTTTTTTTGTTGCTATTCTTGTTTTTAAGACAAAATATTAGATTAGAAATTAGGATAAGCATTTTGAGTAGAGTTGAAGTAGCACAGAGACCGGCCGGCCGGCAAATAGGCAACAGACCTGAACGCAATTTGCCTAGACTGGCGAAACTGAACCAAACCGAACCGAAGCGAAGCGAAACCGAAACCGTTACCAAAATTCCAAATGGTCCATGGTGGCGAACATAAATCATTGAAACTGACATTTCACCATTTTCTGGATTTGTATATGCGAACAATTTGCGTAAAAGTTCAGACAAGTTTTGGACAGTGCCAAAAGAACACATTGAAGACAAGACGAGAAAGGATGGGAGGCTCAGGTGGGTGGGTGTTGGTGAATGTGAATGTGAATGAAGAAGGAATGAGCAATTGAATGAACGAATGAATGACTAAATGAATGAATAAAGGCAAGCAGGAAGGGATGAAGAAGGCTTGAAGCCTGAAAAAATACTTCAATGAATAGTTTCTTGTATAGACATATGAAAGCTGAAACAGATGGATGAGCTACAGCAATGGATAGCAGAAATAAATAAAAAAAAGTATGTGGGTTATGATATATTCGAATGCGTATAGAGGATATTTCGTGCCTTTGCTCTTCACTTTGGGATATACGAACATTTGGAATTGAAGAACCTCTGTTTGTTCACGCAGTAAGTCAGTCACTCAGTCAGTCAGTTAGTCGATATTTCATACATTTGTTCGTTGGTTCGTTTAGACAAAGTAAAGGCAAATCCCAACTGACCCACATAAATCATTTCGCAATTGAATGCGACTGAATGCTGTAGCACTCTAAAATATATAAAAGAGACGTTTGATAAGTTAGACAGACAATAGTAAGAGATGCATAACATATTAAAAATATATTGATTTTTCATTACAGATTTTTGTATTTTCAAAATTTCCAGGCTAGTGGCCTTTTAATTTCTAAAGGATTTGTGACAACAATGAAGTTTTAACTTTACTACAAAATTCAATTTTAGTTCTTTTGTTTCAATATTTCTGATGAAATATGAATGCTTCTCTGTAATACTACAAAACTTATCAAGCAACCCATTCAAGATTAATGCTTTATTATTGCTTTGTTGCGTCCTATACAATGCCGGTCGGTAGTGATTAGAGTATGATATAACAGTTCTTTTAGTTTACGAGTATGTCGATCTTTGTACTGATTTTTGTTTTTGGTTTTCTTTCGAATCCAATAGGCAAGACTTTTTTCTGTTACTCATAGTACAAATTACATTTTTGGCCCAAAAAGTAAGTATGTAGAACGAAAAGTACTGAGCCATGAAGCCACGAAAATTTCATTTCATTTCGTTTGCGTTCACTACGAAAACTACTTCTAACTGGGTCACTTGCGATAATGGAGTTAAATTTGGCCCAAAAGTGCGTAACTCAACTCAATAGTAACAAAAACAAAAACATTAACAACAACAAGGACCTAACGACCAGTTACACCTGCCAATTCGTTTCTTTCTACCAACAACAAGGATTTGAGTTGAGTTTGTGCGTAAGCAAAAATAAAAGCGAAAGGATAAATGCTCGAGCATGAGTGAGCGAGTTTAAGTTGACGATGTGCGCAAATTAAAGAGGTTGGTCCATAGTCCTTAGGTCGGTGTAAGTAAATTGATGGAAATTGCTTGGTCATTGCTTGGTATAGCAGAATATAATTTGCGTTTAGTGAAACTTTCTGATTTACCTCTTCTTTTTTTTTTGTGTTGTTTTTTTTTTTTTTTTTTTTGTTGTTGTTATGAAGTACAGAAATAAATGGTTTTTAATTCTGTTAGATTTAGATTTATGCGAATTAAACAAATGATTATTGATTTGTTATTTTACTGGCATGTGTTAGGCGCACCACAGGGACAGAGAAATATTTGGAACTACTATGTAAGAAAGTTGGAAATATCTCTATCAAGGAAATTCTAGCATATTCTGAAGAGTGTTCCTCTGAAGTTTGGTTTGGTTTGGATAAAGATATTTTAAATCAAAATTTAAGAACCAGTCATCTTTGTCAATCATTTCTTTTTGTCTTTTAAGGCAATTTTATTTACGAAGTCGAGAAGCAAATTAGAGTTATCAGTTTTGTTGAAAGATATTAGGATACTCAAATTAAAAAGACAACATTTGTTAATAAAGACAATAACTTCTTACTTAGATATATCAATAAACTTCTTTTCAAACTTGTATTTCTTTTCTATTGATCATAAATATAATTATTTGAAAATATTTTTCAATATATGACTAATGTTGGGCCTTGAGTTACTATATATTAGCGATACCAAGCGCGCTTTGCTATGCCCTTTTAGTCAAGTGCTTTGAGTGGTTTTTTGGAGACTTTGGCATTAATAGAATTTTTGCTGATGTTGGATACATCACAATGCATTAATGGCTACACTGCTACTCTTTCTGCTATCTACGACATTTCTACAATCATCGTCATATTTCAGCAAATTTACACAAAACCTTAATGAATTATGCACCTTTCTCATAAATCAATCCGTCCATTGGTGAAACCTGTATGAAAATACATTCAGTACTTTTTGAGTTTATCGCTTTTAAACACACAAATGCAGCTGGGTGATTTTTTTTACATTATGTACAGAAAATAATAATGTTGCTTCTGACTGCAAGTTACAGTTTTGTTTACACATGAATCCTCTTATCCAAAAATGTATTTTATTTGAAAGGATGATTCAGCGAGGAAGCGAATATAAGCATTCTGCACACTAAAGGTATAGAGATGGTTCTTTTACAAAGCGCGAATGCTAGGTAACCCACCTCAAAGTCCTTTGGTTTGAGTGTAAGACAAAAATCCAGATTTCAAGCAAATCACAGCTTAAGGATGTTATGATAGGGGGAATGGAACATGATCAGCAGTGATCTTAATAAAAAATTGGTGCATTCAATGTCAAAAAGACTGAGATACGTTAATCAAATGGAAGGATGAAGAGAACTTAGGGTAGCAATAAAATACCATAACTACAATTTGATTTCACCTGAATTGGATTTTACAAATTAATTATTTTTTCCTTCAATAATCTGAAATTTGTACATTTGGGTAACAAGGTGACCAGACTTAAAGAAAATAAATTCTAAAATAGAGATTTTTGCTTTACAAAAATGTACTAAAGTTTTCTCTATACAAAGAACGATTTGTGAATGTTGTCAAATCACAAATACTTAACAAAAGAATAATAGTGAAAATTATATATACATAATTATAAGTAGAACGTACCTATATTTTTTTTGTTTAAATATCTTTAGTTTCAAAAAGAATTACATAAATAAATTGGAATGTTTTGTAGACAAAAAGTTCTACGTCGTAGTACGATAACATTGTGGTTACGTAAACAATTGGCGGCAGCGGCCATTCAAGCTAAATTTGGAAACATCAAAACGGTTGATGATAATCATGGAAAACGAAAGGATCGAATGCCATTCATCTATGATATTCCATTAAATACACCCCTGGACTACACTCACTATTGGCTTCAGCCTCATCCTCAATTACAAGCGATACGAAGCGAGTCAACGACACCCACCACACAAGCTCCAGCAAGTCTGAACTTTGATTGCGATTTACTTGTAATTGGTGGTGGATCTGGTGGCTTAGCCTGTGCAAAAGAAGCTGTACAATATGGCGCGCGTGTTGTATGTCTCGACTTTGTCAAACCGACACCGACAGGAACGAATTGGGGCGTTGGTGGAACATGCGTGAATGTTGGTTGCATACCAAAGAAGCTTATGCATCAGGCTTCTCTGCTGGGTGAGGCTGTACATGAGGCAGTGGCCTATGGCTGGGATGTAAATGATAAGAATATAAAACCCAATTGGCTTAAGTTAGTGGAATCAGTACAAAATCACATCAAGTCAATTAATTGGGTCACACGTGTAGATTTGCGTGATAAAAAAGTGGAATACATTAATGCATTAGGTTCCTTCTTGGATCGTCATACGATCAGTTATCGAACGAAGAGCGGCAAAAAGCAAAGAATAACTGCAAATCAAGTTGTCATTGCAGTGGGTGGTAGACCACGTTATCCAAATATACCAGGCGCCTTGCAGTATGGCATAACAAGTGATGATATCTTTAGTTTGAAACGTGAACCTGGTAAGACACTTGTTGTTGGTGCTGGCTATGTGGGTTTGGAATGCGCTTGCTTCCTCAAAGGACTCGGTTTCGATACAACTGTCATGGTGCGTTCAATTGTGTTACGTGGTTTCGATCGTCAAATGTCAGAATTGCTTGCTAATATGATGGTGGAACGTGGCATTGGCTTTCTAAATAAAACTATACCTAAGTCTGTGACAAAACAAAATGATGGTCGCTACTTGGTTCAATTTTTGAACACGACAACACTTGAAGAGGGCAGCGATGTGTACGATACAGTTCTCTGGGCCATAGGACGCAAGGGCATGGTTGATGATCTAAATTTGAGTGCCGCGGGGGTTGAAGTACGTGATGATAAGATACCGGTGGATGAGAAGGAGATGACAAATGTGCCAAATATATATGCAGTTGGTGATATTGTCCATGGACGCCCTGAACTGACTCCGGTCGCCATTCTTGCTGGAAGACTATTAGCTCGTCGTCTTTTCAGCTGTTCCAAACAATTGATGGACTATCAGGATGTTGCCACAACAGTCTTTACACCTTTGGAATACTCATATGTGGGAATGTCTGAAGAGGCTGCAATTCAAAAGTATGGTGGCGAAAATATTGAAGTCTTCCATGGTTACTACAAGCCCACTGAGTTTTTCATACCACAAAAGAGTGTACGGCATTGCTATCTAAAAGTAGTGGCCGAAATGAATGATGAGCAACGAATTTTGGGCCTACATTATATTGGTCCAGTGGCTGGTGAAGTTATACAAGGCTTTGCAGCAGCTTTGAAATCGGGTTTAACCGTAAATACTCTACTGAATACAGTCGCCATACATCCAACTACAGCTGAAGAGTTCACAAGGCTTTCAATTACAAAGCGTTCAGGTCGAGATCCAACACCGGCTTCATGTTGTAGCTAAGCAAATATATAGATAAATTTCTAGAAGTTTTCATGAAACCATTTTGGGATCAGATAAATTTATCTAAATTATACTTCTATATTTACATGTTATCTCTTCTTTGGCTATTGAAATTATTTGTAACAAGTTCTTTCTCTCTTTCGATGTTGGATGTTTCTTTTGATGTTGAACCAAAAATAACAAAAGAAAGACCAAAGTTGTAATAACAAAAAAAAAAAAAACAAAAAATAAACAAAAAAACCTTCAGTTGGAAGTAAAATTGTAATTTAAGTCGTTTATAAAATAAATGAAATGAATTGTTTAACATGTAAGCGAAAGTAGTTTCATTAATGGTAGCATAACTACAAATGGTGGATCTTTATCTACCTTTGAGCAAATCATACATACACGAGGTGTGTTTAAAAAGTATTGAATGTGATGTTTCTACAAAAGAAAGATATGAGATCAAAGAATGATTGCAGCTTTCTTTAATTATTGTTTTTTTCTTTTGACTATTATTATTATTCTATTACTTTCCTTCTTCCCACATAACCTCAAACACGAAACATAAACAAAGCAAAGCACAAACAACGAAACACAGTGCCTCTTTCTTGTCCCACTTTAAATGAACATAAAATAAAGAAACGAAGAGCGCAAAACCAATAACAACAACCAAAACATTAAAAGCATTATACTTGGTCACCCAGTGATTTTCAAAAAACTTAGTACTTCAAAAAATCATATTAAAAGTTAAAAACTGAAAAAAATAAGTATGCAACTATTTTCATTGGCATCCATTTGTCATTAAAAAAAAGTTGATTAAATTCGGCTAAGTATAGTGTGCGCTAGATACAAAAATGTTACAAATTTGGTAAAAAAAAGTGCCTGTATCTCAACAACAACGCCACCTACCAGGTTTAACTGAAGCATAAATCATTTTGGTGACCCCATAATTAATAGAAAAAAAAAATTTATCAAAATTGGTCTAATCATTTAGGAGATCAAGAGTCACAGAATTTCGTACACTCGAATTTTTTAAGTAAAGATTAGTAATTACATCTGATTTGAGCACAGGTTAGAAATTGCCGAAACACTAGAACTTGACAGAGAATGCATGCAACAAATTTTATATATGAAATCATAAATAATACTCTAGTTATATTAAAGTCACATCCATTGACCTAGTGTGTTTCTCCCGACCTAGCACCATGTAAGTTTTATCCATTCCTCAAGGTCAAATCTGTTTAAAACGGAACAAGTTTTCTGATCTTCGCACATTCACCATAAACTGAGCAGAATTCTACCATGCCGTTATAGTGATGACTAAATATGTTTATATTTTAAAATGAAATAATTATTTCATAACCATACCTCGCATATGTTTAAGGTTAAGTGTTGCATTTGCACATCATTTGTTGCACCTTTGTCTTCTTGCAACATTCGACGATGTAATAAAAAACCAAAAAGTGCAAAAATAAAACGAAAATAATAAAAATTGAAAGAAAGGAAGAAAGTATTGCAAAAGAAATAGTTTAAGTGCAAAATTTTACGCTTTATCGAATTACCCTCGGGTACTTTAACTTCAAGTTTCGAGAAGCGAGAAGGCCAACTCAAGACAGAAGCTGCAGCAACTCAGCCAACTGGAAAAGTTTCGCATAGTATCTTCATTGCTCCATTACTTTGCCATAGTGTTGCTATATGAACCTGATGACCCTTCACCATCATTTTGTACAGAAATGGCGATAAAAATTTATGGTTGTAAGCGTGTTGCAATAAGAAACTTAAAATATTTTTTTATTATTTTTTTGAGTGAATTTGTTTTTCTCTTTTTTGGTAAGGTGAATTTCATTTAAAAAAAAAAAAAGAGTCAAAGTTCGAAATAGCAAAATGAAAATTTCTAATAAAAAAATATATGAATAACAAAATAAAATTATTGTCTCAATGAAATATTTTGAGAGCGTTGAAAGTTATTTATCAAAGAGAGTAGATTTTAAAGATATTGGAGAGAAAAAAAAAAGTATTTGCCTTCTTTTTTAAAAAATAAAGATTTATTATTTTGCTTCCTTCAGCAAACATTTACGCCTTCTCGATTCTTTCAAAACTTCGTTCCAAAATGCCTGAGCGCCTGAATGCCTCCTCATCTAAGTACTGAGTTAGTGAATAGATGGAATGAATATTTTGTTTTGTATCTTTGAATTGCAATGATAGAAACTTGCTTTCATCGAGTAAATGCCAGTTGTTGAAATACGTTTTGCTGATTTGACATTTCAAAATAAATGACATATCACAGAAGCAAAGCAAAACGCAACAAAAAATTTGAGTACAGAAGACATGTTACAAACAACTTGATGAGAAACATAGAAAAAAAAGAAAGAGTATGAAAAACGAGAAAAAATATTTACGAGACAAACAACTTTTGCTAAAGATATTCGAATGCATGATGGCAGGCAGCATGAAGGCATGAAAATAGACAGAAAAAATCACAATTTGACATATGAAGTTTTAATTTATGAAGTTCTCAGAATGTCGCAAAAAATGCTTAACAATGGTTTGTGATGGTGGTCGATGCCTTCCTTATGAGTCATTTCTTGTCTTAGCGTCTGTTTCCGTTTCCGTTCTGAGACCAAGTTTGATCCAAACAATATGATTTGAGGTCCTGCTTGCCTCAAGCCTAACTGCTTGCATGGCTGCCCTTCTCACCTCTGCTGCCCGCCCTTCTGCCTTCCTGGTTGACTGCTTGTCTATCATAAGCAAGGATCAAACGGTAAACGGCGCCTCAAAGTATGCTACAATTTTTTCTATGTGCACAAATCCAAAATGGGAAACTAAATGAAAAAAAAATTTGATTAATGTTTATTTCCGATTTGCATAAATCTTACTTTAGCATTCACTTTCCATCTCTCTCTCTCTACCTTCTTATTCTTACACTATTCTTTTCCTTTCTTTTGGTTAGTTGCTCTGTTTTATGTTTTATTATTTTGTAGCTTTTCTTATTTTTCCTTTTTTTTTTTTTTGTTTGTTTTTTGTTATGGTTTTGTTATAAATTACAATATTTTTTTTATTTTTTATTTATTTATACCAAGTTGCTGCCAATGTGTGCCAAGAACAGTAGCAGATACAGCAGTAGCAGCAGTTTCTTCTCACGAGTTGAAGCCCTTAACAACATGTATGTATGTATGTGTGGTAGTGTATTTATTTCGGTTATGTATTTCGCCTTTAAGGGCTAAAACAATCTGTTTTTGTTGCATATCTTTGGGCGCTTTAATATTATTTATTCTATGGTGCATATTTTGGCCCATATTTCTCTTTTCTCATATTTTATTTTATAGTTTTATAGTCATAATATTTGTATGCTCAGGCAAAAGTAATGAGGTTAATGTGAAGCGAAGCATTTGCTTTAAAAATTTTTCTCATTTTTCTTATTTTTCAAATTTTCTTTTTTTTTTATATTATGAAAAAAGTTTTGAGTTTTGCTGATAGAAATTAGGTCAAGGATATTTTGTATAATAATTATAAATATTTTGTTGCAAAAGTTTAATGTTTTAGAAATTGTTTTCAAATTTGTTTTAAAGTAAAATAATATTCTTTTTTATGAATCTTTTGCATATCAAAAATTCTTTTGACTGGAACAAAATGAAAGAAAGTTATCCGTTTGGTACGCTTTGGGTGCGGAACTCTAAAAATCAGCTTTTGGAGCTTTGTAAAAATGGTACAATTGATCGAAAGAAGAAAGCAACGAAATTCTATAGCACATTTCTATATATTTATATAGATTGAGCTTGGATATAGATAAGTTGTTAATTTGCTTTTCAACATAGCTTACAAGTAAATTCTAATATAATATGACTTGATACTAAAATCCGAAAAGATCAGACATTAATTTTTCCTTTCTTTTCCTTCTTTTTAGTTTGTAAAAAGTCTTGCTTTGCAAATCTTTACAGCCTTCATGCCTTATGTGAACTGTAGACACTTATATTTGTCGAATTATATCTTTGACGGATTTAGTGTATGAACTCCTCCGAAACAGCTCGAGCAATTGTTATGAATTTTTTTTTAGTATATTTGGTGGGTATGAGAATAGGCCGTAAGGTATTTTATATTGTTTTTTTTACACCCACTCCTACTTTTTTAACACGGTTTTTCTAGTTTTGCCTATTTTGAGCGATCTGGCAGCGCCAGGTTTTTCCTCCAGGTTATTCCTCCATTTGAGTGGTCTATTCAGAGTAGGTCTCAAAATTTAATACTAGAGGCAGTGGGAAGCAGCTTAACTAGAGTGTAAATAGTTTTAAGGGATAACCGAAGCAGGATTCCTTTGAAACCGACATACTTATGAATTAATTAGATTAATAGAAGAAGAGCCGCGTTTGCTGTGATAGCAATGTCCTGCAATGTACAATTTAGAGGCTTGTCAATTTTAAAGTACTGGTAGTAATAGTAATAACGAGTTAGTTGTAAAGTCAATATTACAAAAGCAGTGTCCAGTCGAGTTTCATTTCTTAAGTGTGGACAAAGTCATAATGTAGTCGAGTTGGCTTGTCAGCCTTCTTGTCGGTGTTCTTTTCGTAAGTGAAGAAAGTCGAGATGAATTGCATCTCATCTTGGGAGCTTTCGTTTCGGAAGTGAACTCACCACCTGAATTTAATGGTTTTCCATCCTTTGTGGGTCTCTACCTAGCGCTGGGACAACTATAACAATAAACAGAGCACA
Organism: Amiota minor; assembly: GCA_037043295.1. Classification (NCBI taxonomy): domain Eukaryota; kingdom Metazoa; phylum Arthropoda; class Insecta; order Diptera; family Drosophilidae; genus Amiota; species Amiota minor. The sequence continues at coordinate 438,360 of JBAMAW010000485.1, forward strand.
ACAAGATACAAAAAAGATATAAATATGTGCGAAAACTCGTACGTACCCCGTCGTGTCTTTGCTTTTTACAATAAGAAATTCTCTGCAAATGTAATAATTTTCTTTTTATTGCATTTATACATATAAAACATTGTTACCTTTGAACTAATAATAAAATGCAACATGCTGAGCTACTGTTAGGTTTAAAAGATAAAAGAAATTATATGAATGAATTAAAATGAAAATAATATGATGAGACGGAGAGGAAGAACTCTCATTTTAATTAATCCACAATTTAAATACTTTACTGACACAAGAAACTTTTAAATGGACACACACAAAAAGAATGTCGTGGCCCAGTATTTTAGGTAGGAGGTCATTTCTTTTAATCATTTTACCTCCATCACTTTCAACATTCCTCACTCATTTACCTCTCACTTCACTTAACCATTGGAATAACCAGTGTCATTCAGTTTGTGGATTTATTTCAACGTATATAATCGCATTACAAACAATTCCACTTTACACCAAAGCACCGCAGAAGATTGTGGTTATGCTGAACATTACAAGACAAACATAGGAGAGTAGGGTGTAGAGTGATGTAGATATTGAAATCAGTGCCCACAACACACAGAACTTACAGATACCGGATAGAATGCAAGACAGACACCACCGCCACCCATTGAGTCAAAAACCAATGGGGTGCCCTCACCCCAAACTATCGTTAGTACAACTAGATAGCTAAGCAACGACAACTCAACATAAACCAGAACAACTCGAGAAAGTATTTAGTAACTTTTCATTGCGTGTTAAAGTATCGGAGAAACTAAGGCTTCCATTACACCATCACTGACATCATCATCATCATCATCATCATCATCATCATAGTCATACCAAAATATTTGCACCTCCATTCAACACAACTTAAGTCAGCTCTACTCAATTCAATTGAAGATAGCCTGATAGTACCTAGGACAGGCCATGGCGAGTATAAAACAGCTTGAGGTAAACTATACTTAACTGTCACGACTTGACGTCTCACCGGCGACTCTGACTCTGCTTTGGTTTTGACTTAAATTTCTTTTATCCGACACTCTTCTTCGACTTTAATCTCTGTCATTTACTCTGTCATTGTTAGCCAACAGATTAAGTCTTGTTTATCAATTTACAAATATTTTTGTTGATCCTATTAAGTCTTCAATCACCAATTTATTTATTTACATTTCAATTTACGTGCCACATCAGTCAGTCTCTTCTTTCGTCATCTGCTTTTACTTCGAGTATCTATGAAATATCTATTCATTGTCCATCTTGTCTTGTCATTGAAACGAGTAGAAAACTTTCATATTCTGTCAGTTTTTATTATTCACAAAATTAAATTCAATTAAAGAGAATCATTTAAATAAACTTTCATTCATTCATTCATTCATTTATGACAAACAAATGTATAAAATTTCCAAAAAAATAAAACAATTTGCAACTCTTTATTTACATTTGTAACTCTTATGTCAATGTATCTGTTTATCTATCTATTTATCTATCCATCCATCCATCTATACTACAAGTTTTATTCATATCGGCAATTGTGTAAGCAATTCCATGCAGTTTGCAGTCGGAAGATTGATTATTAAATGTATAAATATCACAATTAAATATTTTAGTCTTTAATTGTTGGACATTCATTCTTCATCCCTTGGATGCTTTCAAATGAATGAATAGATATTTAATTCAAATTTATCTTTTTGGATTTCAAATATTCAAATATCTCATGCATTTCATATGTAAAAGTTATTCAAGTATTTATAATAAAGTATTTTTGTGATTTACATTTAATTTGTTCATATTTGTCTTTTTGCACAATTGCTAATTACAATTTTGCTATAAGTCAATGAATTTAATATTTCAATATTTTCATTAATTAATTTCATCCTTAATTATCATTTCATAAATTTGTCATAAATACATACAATCATGGGTTTTTTCTCGTCTTGGTAGTGAGCTAAAGACTTCATGGATAGCAAAATTATTATTGTCAAATCAAGTTGAATTGCGGTAAATGTTTAATATACAAAACAATAAACAACTTTGGGGTTATGTGTACAGTTCGGTTGCAAAAGATCGATGGATAAATGAAAACTGCGATATAAAGTGCAAGATTCATAGTTCTTTCATTAAAGTGTCATCACAAGCTTAACCTTTAATTTTGTTCAATTATTCAAATTGTATTAGAAGCGTTTTTTTGCATTCCCTGCTTAGTAAATTTAAATGCAACAATTGTAAGAAATCATCACAGAAATCAAGAAAAGGCTTTATAAATATTGTACTATGGAGACTATGCACCATCAATTTCAATGAATTACTAAATTCCACTGTGGTCGTACCAGAACAAGTGACGCCGAAGGTTCAGTTGGCCCGAAAAATCTTGTAAGGTGTCTGAGGCTATATGCATCTCAATAGAGCGGGTATATTACATTTAAGATGAATAAGTGCAACTGTGTGGATCCTTCAAAGGAGTGTTTGGCGATATTCAACCATAATGCGAACATGTTTTTTAAAACGTGGATATAGATCCATCACAACACACCAGACACCAAGGAACAGTCAAAGTAGTGGTCTTCTCCAGGTACACGTACACTAAAGAAGGCGCTCACTATCAAAAGAGTAAATCGATCACCGGTGAAATTTATTCAGAGTTGTTGAAGAGATTCAACATTCATTTGAAGCAAAAAAGACTGCATTTGCCTAACAAAAAAGTCCTCTTCCATTTTGATTGCCCATTGAAATCATCATGCTCATCGAGCATATTTTCCAAGCTTAGCCCCCTGCGACTTTTGTTTGTTTCCAAACGTGAAGATGTGAGAAATTTGAGTCGTGTGAGAACCTCATCACTGAGACAAACACCGATTTTGAGGACCATGAGAAAACCTTTTATTTGGAAGAGATAAAGAAATTTAATAAATTGTGGACTAAACGTAACCGGGATAAAAGGAGAAAAGGCTTTTTTGTAGAATAAATATGTTTGTTTTTAAGGCAATGACTTATCGAATTATCCTTGTATAAGTATTACCTGGCACATCTTTATGAAAAATACAGTACAATTCATATATGAAAATGCAATTAAGCGGTGTTTCACTTAACCGGTTTTTATGAAAGAACGCTATGAGCAGTCAGGAGTAAACTCACTCTCACTTGTGCAGATGACAATGCAATCATAATTTCAAAAAAAAAAAAAAAATGTAAATTAAAATCAAAAAATTAATGTTTAGGAATTTCTTAAAAAAATCAGCAAAATAATACTCATGGGGCTGTTCAACGATCGATCAATGCTTTTCCCACTTCTCCCACTACCAAGATTCCTTGGCGAAAGCCGGGCTACCCAGAATTTAGGAAAGGATTGAGGAAACAACAATACAGCTAATTCCCAAGCTCTATACGACACCGGAGCTCTCTCCTATCATATAATTTGATCTTCACCGCTGAACCTTTTGCTTTATTAAATGCCTGCCAATTTGCAATACAAAAATTTAAGGAAAATTGCGGTCCACAATTCGAGAAATCCAGAAATTATGCACGCAACACCACAACAAAGTCATACATTCTTTGGGTTCCAAACCACCAAGATATACGCGGAAATGAATTCCTCGACACGGTAGCCCGGCACGTCAGCTCTGCTCCATCTTGCTTCTTCACTCCAAACAGCTCCAAAGATTTAAAAAACTTGGTTACTCGTCAACTTCATACGAAGAAGTTGACGGCATGGGGACAGTTTCTTCACCGGTACTCTACCGTCAACCAATTTTGCTGCAAAATTGACCTAACCAGAAGGACATGCGGAGTTTTTGTTCGTCTGCATATGGGACACCCCAATTTTTGCATTAACAACCCTCAAAGTATTAGTTCGCCCTTCATGCCCACCTTGCGGGCCCGATCTCACCACAAATCATATTCTGGACTATTGTGAACATTTGTAAAGCATAAGGGTCTTCTTTTGTGGTTCCCAAGCCCCACCCCAACTTTTACTCACTGCTCGATTCATCATTAAATTAATTATTATTAAATTGTGTTTCGATGGCCCCAGCAACTAGTCACTCGTTAATTAGTATTAAGTTTAGTATTATATATGATAAAATAAAAATAAATAAAAAATTCTTTCCAACATCTATAGTTTACATGGTAATATATTGTATACAAAATTTTAATATTTTTCAATGCCTAGTTACCTTTAAGACTAAAGGTAAATGTTAGATCAGCAAAAAACTCTTCAAAAATGTAATAACAAAATATGTTGCTTGCATGAATTTTTAAAATTGAAAAGAACAAAAACCTTAGTTTCATTAGATTATACATCTGGGGTGATTACTACAAATTTTTTGTGTGCCTTTTATCAGTCTGTATCAAACAGTATTTTCATAAATAAGATTTTATTAATGTTACCCGCAGAGTATCATAATTATCTTTTTAACAATTTCAGAATATCCAAAGAAACAACATCACTAAATCTCTCTAAGTCAAAATGCATAAAGTTAAAGGGAATAAATAAACTATTTGAAAATCTGCAGCTTTTACGTGTCTCATTGACTAGTCGTAAGGGAATGCATGTGTGTATTTGGGTGTATATTGTAAGTATTGTATTATAATATAAAAACCTACATATGTACAAGGTGAAATACCTTGGTATTAATACGGAGAACAAAAGCTTTGTGTGGTTTCATCGACCAAGTGTTTGTTGTGTGTTGTGTTGCATTTAACAGAAATTTTTACTGCTGCGCTGTTGTTGCTACTTTGGTTGCTGCTTCTGTTGTTGTTATTGTTGCTACTGTTGTTGGGTTTGTTACAACTTGTGTTGTAATTTAATTTCATAAAAGCAATTGTGCTACAACAACGTGGTGGTTTACGTATATACAAAAATATACTTATGAAGGAAAAGAGAAGTTGGCAAAATCCTGAAATGTCGTCGTAGTCGTCCGACAAAATGACGTTGTGCAGTCAACCTCATGCCAACTCTACCCTACGCTCAATTGTTCACTCTACTATATTTGTATTTATTTTTTAATGCCAACATACGACAAGTATTTTCATTGTCTTGTTTGTTAGCACAGTTTTTTTCTAAATGTTTTTTTTTTTTGTTTTCGTTTTGTTTATGCTTTTTCAATCTGCTATTTTTCGTACTTCCTTTTATATTATGCTCCCATGCAACAATATTTGTAAAGAGACAGAAGGAGAGAGAGTCAGTCAAAGTCAGACGCATACAACAAAACAACAAAAAGACGTGCTTGCCACTGACATTGGACTTGCTTCATGTTAAAAGTTGAACAAAATAAAAATTATTACGCTACTGTAGAATGGGAAAACACAGAGTTGTCATACAAAAAATAATTGCGTTTGTTTACTTTCAGATACTATATGAGTATATAGGTACATAGATAGATAACTGCATATGAGATTGTTTTCGCGAATATCTTAAAGAACAATAAGGTAATAGTGGCATGAATCAATTGTTTGTAACAATTATTTTAGATATGTCAAACATCCTTTATTTATTATATCATGTCATTTTTTTTATAATGAAAGACTATCAGTTCGATAAGATAAATGGATCTTAAAAACGCATTAAATGATCTCATTGTTTAATATATTGCAATTAAATTAGCTAAGGATCGTTAAAAAAGATAACAGAAAATAAAATTCCTTTAAAAATCTTTCAGTATTGTCTTGATCCTGATCTTGATCAAGTATTGTCATAATTTTATACAATAGGAAAGAGAGTCTCTGCATTTTAATGTTCCCCGCATTTCATAATAAAAACTTATTCTTCATATCTCATGATTGATTTTCTTTATATATCTATTTCTAAATGTTTTTTGTTTGTATATTTTGTCTTAGTATCTGTTGTCGATGTATCCCATCCAGAAGATGCAGAACTTTGTCCTTCGTCACCTTGTTACGTCCGGTATTATGCAATTTCCCGGGACCTGCGCATCCTCTCGGTACGCGACCGGATCAACCGTCACACAAGCCGGTATAATGATCATGTTAACAAAAACTCTGGCTACATGTACCTCCACGAAAAGATTCAAGTGTGTTCACCCTAATGATCTTTGGGTGCAGGGAAGCCAAAGAGGATGTAGGCTCCTTTTTGAATGTCAAAGTTTTGTTGTCATTTTCATATATAATCTGTATAAATTACTTATACTTTCAGCCATCTGATATTACCAAAATCGCGTTTCTGTTGCAGTGCGCAAGATCCTAAAATTCATAGTATTGATTTGGGTAGAAAGAAGGCCGTGTGTTCATTTAGTATTACAATTGTATCAAAATGAATAGTTGAACAGCGAAGCAATGAAAGCTGGTCCCATTTGCTGCAACAATAACTTGGTCAAGTACTGTTCCATATTTCTCGTTATTTGCATTGGCAAAATGTTATCAAATGTTTAAACTGGAATGTCTGGTGCTTTCGGTAAACCACAAGGTAACAAAGCTATTGTTTACATTGGATATCCAATTATGGCGGCTTGTTTAAGTGATTGTTACAAGGCTCAAGTTATTGAAGCTCTTATTCGTTCTTGCAATTATATGGAAAAGTCGATCAGAAAAACACTGATATGCTTTCAAACATGTTTCCCAATGCTCGCCTGTTTGAGAAAAACTTGCTTATTTGAATGGTGTGCAGACTTGCTTCTGTTTTTTAAATCTATTTTAAATGAACTGGGTGATCAATAGGTAGACAGGCAGTCTTACGGTTTTTCATATTGCTTCCTTTTCTCTATTGACATTTTCTACTTTCATCTGCAGGTGTAGACCGATCAATAATAATAGATGGAGTAATTCATTTGACAACAAAAGCATTACTTTATGTGACGTCTTTGAAATACTCAAATATCAATAATACATGGCTTAAATATTAAAAATATTCTTTGTAATCCCATAAATGATTCCTTATTAATATTGTGGTTTCATATTGTGAAGAAACATTTAAGGTAGAACAGCTTCGCTATTGTCAAGTGCCCTTTATTTTCTAGTTAAATTCTGTCAATACGCTACATGACAAAATGGTGTTACTCACCTTGACAAATCAAGAGCACAACTACTGTACAACGTTGCGTATGAGTAATACACTAAGAATTCTGTATTTTCACAAAAAAAGAAAACACAGAACAAGAACAAATGTTGTAATGCTTTGTTAGTTACTTAAGTTGATTTTGCAGACTTCAGGTATGAGAATAGACCTACCCTTTGTCTCACAAATATTTTTTCGCGAAAATGAAAAAGTAAAAAAAAAATTCCTTTGTATATAAAATACAATAAGACTAAATATGTAAAGCAACCACAAAGTGAATGAGCGAAAAGAAATTTGAGATACATGAAAAGGACGAAAAGTGAAAGAATAAGCTTGAGGCAAATGTTGCCTAAAAGCATTTCACAAGACTTCTAGGTATCAAGCAGACAACTGATGAAAAAAATAATACAAAAGAAAGATACTAAATCCACTTATCAAAAAAAAAGAAAATAATAAAATATAATAAAATAAAACTCTAAGAAGATAAAAAAGAGAAAAGTTCTCTATGTTAGTTTGCATATATGAAATTTTTGCAAAATTAAATTAAAATAGCAGCCAACTGACTGCGAACGAAAAGATAGCAGGAACCGCATTTGAATCCTTCATCCTTCAGTATGAGTACATCAACATTACATATTATTCACACACAAATACATCAGAATACTCAAAGTTTTCTTTCATTCACCATATTTTTGTGTGTGTGTGTTTAAGAATTTGGAATATGAAAAAAGAATAGCGATCCATAAATGTATGAGATCCAGCACACAACTGATAAGCCCAACACAATTGCAATTGAGACAAGGCAAACACTACAATATTGTTCAGAATGAAACTTGGTTGCTTTCTTACTTCATAGAAAGTGTTTATTCTTTTGGTTAAGAATATTTAATTGTCTTCTATTTTGAATTGCCAATCAAAACTTTGTGCAATTGTTAAATAAATTAAATTTAAATATTTAATAAAATGAAAATTTTCATAAATAACTAAATGCAAGCAACAAAGCAAAAGAGTCTGAAAGATGACAGATGAATTGATCCGGAAAAAACAACAAAATTTGTTTATTTTGCATACAAAAATATTTCCTTTCATTAGCATTAGCAATTTCATTTGCATGATGTAAATTAGTTTTGTATAGTTGAAATAAAATAAACTATTACAATATTTATATGAATTTAATTGATCAGCAATTCAAAGTAATTTACAATACTATAAATTAACACTAAATGTAGCATAATGAAATTATTCAAATAGTGAAGAATTTTAAATGGAAATTTGTATAATAAAATATCTAATAGATTGAATACTAAGATAAACGTTGTTTGAAAACAAAAGTCTCGTAATAGAATTACTGAGAGAGTGAAATATTCTGAATGTAAAAACAATATTTCTTAAAGAATTTTATGATTATTTGGTCAGTATTTTAAGAATTTTAAATTTTTAAATCATACAATCGAGTTTCATAACATGAATGACTTGGAATTTATCATATTAACGTCTCTTTCAGAAGTGTGGTAATGGTTTGCTGTTGGCTTCTGAATTTTATCTAGTGGGTTCACTAGTTGCACTGAAAAGCTTACAAGCAGAGTAGCAACAGGGTAAATAGAAATTGTTTTTACTGTGTTGATTACTTGGAACCTTTGTTGTTATTAGTTTTGTAAAGCATTTTGTGTTTGTTCCTGTCAATTGTGTACATTAATGGTCAATACTTAGAATTGACTAAGCTTTATACCAAGACAAACTTTATATATAGACATTGTATTTTAATTCAATTAAACATAAGTCTCAGTTTATATAAACCCAACATATAAGTATTGTAATTTATTGGACTTAAAAAATTATAATCATTGACTTTGAAATAGGTATGATGATTTTCAGAAACTCTTTAATATTTAATTCAAAATCAGTTTCAAGAGAAAATCAAAGAAAACATGACATAAGAAATGAAAGTGTCGCACGTGTTCATGATTTTCGTTTGTATTCAGTAAAAATCATAATCAAAACAAACAACATATAACAATGAATTAACAGACTAGAACAGAGAACTCTGAATGAACTGAACAAAAAGATGCAAGAAACAACAACAAGACGAACGACTTGAAAAACGAGCATCAAATAGTCTTGCTAGTCCTGCTTGGCATTGTCGCTAAGCAGCAGCAGTGAACACAAGTGAACACTAAAATCATTCACGAGGGAAGTTTTTATAGAAACATTTTATAATATTACAAGAAAAGCGTTAAACAAAATTGGCTATGACGATTTCAAATTTCACTTTATGTTTCATATTAAAAAAATTTGTTATTCTGAGGGAGTGGCCGAACCCACTCTCTATTGTTTTGAATCGTCGGCCGAGCCGGCTCTTTATCCACTAGGCTATTCAGGTAGTTGTGTTTGTTGTGGGATATTGCATTCTTTAAGTGTTTTACTCTCATTTTGATTAATTTGATTTATTAACTAATTTATTATTAAATTTTAATAATTTTAAAATAGGCCAATATGAGTTTTGTTTTATTGCCACTTATTTGTTGTAGTTACAAATCGTTTATAAAAAATAAAATACCAAAACAAAATTTTAAATTTACAAAATCACGTTTTCGCCAACTGGCCCCACATCTAAACACTACCCAAGGCACGCGTTGCTTAATTTCTGATCGACAAGAAAAGTGTTAACCAAAATGGCCTATAACAATTTCAAATTTCATTCTACCGAAAACAAAAATGTTTCACATTAAAAAATTTCATAAAAAAGTACCTGTATCTCGATAACTGCACCACATACTGGGTCCAACTGAAGCATAAACCATCTTGGTGACCCCATAAGTACAAAAAAGAAAAAAAAAAGATCAAAATCTTTTAGCCGTTTTCAATTGATGATAAAAATTTCTAATTGATTTTGATCTCTTATCTAAAGATTGTAAGGAAATCCTTAGTATATTGACATAAATTTGAATTATTTTTGTTTATAAAAAAAGAAAGTAAGTTACTTATAACACGGATGGGTCCAAGAGAATCATACAGTCTACCCACAAAAGACGAAATTATAATTAATTTTTACAGCCGAATTATCAGCAATATTTATTGTACAAGAGGCAAATTTTATAAATTTTCTATATGCAGAGACATTTTTTCATCAATTAATATTATACAATATCAACAACCAGCATCTTTACTCTTCATTTATAAGGAATATCATCTCAACTAAAAAATCAAAATTCATAATTAATTTAGTTCCCGGTGACTGTGAGATAGTTGGTAATGAACTAGTGAATCTCTGTTCTAAAGAATCACACTTTTATATCCAATAATATGCAAATGAAATAAACAATATCATAACAGATACAAAAAAACATCATATGATTTTATCAAAATTACAGAACACCACTCTGGCACCATAACTCAAATAACCTTTTAGCAAAAACAAAGGACTCTTTCATCTATATAATTTGTTATCCATGGCAGAAGACATCTTTCCCAGTGCGATCCTCGTATATCAATAGGCACAATCCCATCAAATTATCCTACTTCATCTCACATCCTTCTTGAATGGCTCACATTTCAGATTCGAATTTATAAATATCTACATCGTAATCCGATGCAACTCCTAGCCGAAATATCTCCTCAAAATATATAACAACTATAATGAATTTTTTTAAAATAAAACACTATAATTAATAAATAAATAAAATAAATATATTAATTCTTACAAAATGTTTTTTCATATAAGATGAAGTTTGAAGATTGCAGACATATTACCAATTTTAATGCACAATCTCATGTAATAAAAATCACTAGTCATTCAAATTGGATATTAAATTTTGTATTTTAAAACCTTTTCTGCATATTTTTTAATAATAAATTAATAACAATTCCAACTTAATGAATAATAGAACCAAATTTCCTTTAAATCCCGTATCTTATTTCTATTTCTAAGCCTTCATTACAAATGCAGAAAATTCCATTTAGATATTCATTTACAATATATTATTCCGGTATTGAAAGAACCTAAAAAAAACTTCAACCAAATAACCATCAAACATCCCTCGTATGAGTATGTGTTGCCTTAGTCAAGTCCTGATTTTGTGACACTGACTGCATCAGGTTCTACACTTCGACTGATGGATTTTTTTTTATTTTTATTGTGTTGTGTTGTGTTGTGTTGCGTATACGTATGTATGTTCATATTTATGGGTACACATATGCCGCACCCATTACCAGCGTGACTGATGGAAGCAGACAACCAGACAAATGGACAAAGAGACAAATGAAAGGACAACGAACGGTCGAATAGACTGATGAGCGAACGAACGAACGTGTATGTCGTTGACATGTTCCTGATGTTACAACAAATGCGACTCATGATTTTTTATACAAAAACAAAAGATAATTTCAATGTATTTCTATCCACATATACATATACATATGCATATATAAGTTTATGATTGTACGTGAGTGTATGAGTGCGCGTGTATTTTGACGCCGCCGCCATTTGCTTTATTGTTGTTAGTATGTGTTTTTATTATTATTGTTCTTATTGTTGATGTTTTTGTTATTGTTTTTGGCACATTTGGCGCTAAATATTGTAATTATGCTTATCAATGCGAAATTTTATTTACCATTTATTTGTTGTGTTTTTTTTTTGTTTCGTTTCTTTATGTTATTTTTTTTTGTTGTTTCCTGGGAACATCCCTTCTCTACTCTTCATTATCATTATTCTATTCTGCTATAAAATGAAACATTGTCTACTGCTGGTTGCAGCTTCTGTTCCTGTCATTGCATATTATGATGTGACATCATCATCATCATCATCATCATCATCAGCAGCATCATAATTATTGTGATGTTGTTGTTGTTGATAATAATATTGCATTTGCTCATTATTTTCGCGTTTGTATCAACATCACTCACACGTTCACACACACACACACACACACACACACACACACACACACACTGAGATACACCCATTTATGTATATTGCTACAGATACAAAGATACACACACACACATGCATATGACGATATAATTTGTGTGTGCGGCTTTTTGGTTTTGCCACTTCTTGTGATTGTGTTGTTTTATTGCTTGCATATGCATGTGGAGTTAGAGGTATTTTTCAGTCTATTTGATTTTATATGGTACACAAATAAACACAAATACAAATACACATACACATAGATACACACATTTATATGAAAAGTCAACATTTTGTAGTTTTTCATGTGGAAAATTGTCATTGTTGGTTACGTTATTAATTAATTTTGTGTATATTTTTCATGCGTTTGAATTGTTGAGTGAGTGAGTGAGTGAGTGAGTGAGTGATTATTTTCTATAGTCTTTTGCTTGGCAATAAAATATTTTCACATGAATGATAATGAATAGTTGCATTGTTGCAAGCAAATACACATTTACACACACAAACACACATTCAAATTAGGTAAAGTTATTAAATCAAATTAAGTTGCTTTTGTTTCACAGGAAAATATAAAAGGCATGAGTTTATTCTAGCTAATTCAATTTGTAAGAAGAAACGAATGAAATCACAATATAATATGGTAAAGGGATGAAAAGCTAATCAACTGAAAAAGTATTGTGTCGCATCTTCAGTTGAAAACAAAATTCGAAAAATATTAATTAAATCATAAGTCTTTAAATTAAAAAGTCTAAATCAGTTTTTCTCTAATTGTTGAGATTGAAAAGAAATTGTGTATGATATTCTATAATTTTGATAAGCACTGTAAAATATTGTACTACAAGGATCGCACCAAAGTTATCACCTAACAAAGAAAACTCATAAAATTTTTGTAAAACTCTCTGTTGAGGTGTGTAGTCGATCTCTCACGCTTTCCTTGCCGTCCCAATGGAAAGTGATCTTTCGAGACAAGTATTGACTGGAGGACAAAGCAAGTTCACTTCATTTTTACTTCACAATTAAAACCAGTCCGACGTTTACATGATCATTGTTATATTTAATAATTTATTCGTATAGATATAAACATGGTCCTCCCAAATGGATTTGAACTACAGGGTTAACCACATAAGTTTCAGACACATGTATCATAGAGTCTGACCATAGCCAGTATATTTATTTCTTTACATAGTCTCCGTTTATGGTAAAAATCATCGAGATGCTGAAAATAGTCATCAACTGACTCTACCCCAACATTATTGGCAAATGTTTAACAAACGAGGCATATATTTAAATTTGATAACAGAATATTATTTGATTGTGCTTAATCTGGCTAATAGGGTGCATGAGAAAGCAATTTGAACTTTAACTCCTTCATCCATAGCCATCGCGATAAAGGGTGTGTGAACTGATGCATTGTCTTTCGCCAAATGCGGCTATTTATTCTTGATTTAATCAATAAAATACTGCAATAGGTTCACATAACACTTACCGTTGATTGTTTTTTCTTTCTGAAAATAATCAATAAAAATTTTCCCACGTAATTTTATTTATTCTTTTTTATGTACTACATTCATACAGTTTTTTTTTGGCGCCCTTCTTTGAGAACTTAGCACAGAGGAGGCTCGCCGGAAAGCAGCCCATGTCACGTTCTTGCGGCACTTCAAAATCTTCTTTGACTTTTTTCAAAAGCGTCTTTGATCAGCCTTAAAGGAAACTTGCCCTTTTTCAGCACAACGGCAAAGTCTTTCTTATAAGCAATTGATACAATGCCGACGATCTTCTTATGGCGGTATGACTTGATATTGATTAAATTACTGGCTTCGGTATTGAAAGATTTTTTGACATCACGCTTCTTCAACAGGAGATCGTTGCTCTCGCAAATGATCAACCAGGTAAGATGTGATGGAGTGGCCAACTGATGTCTTTTTCATAGAGTACGCGACAGCATAAATGACTGACTGACTGACATTTCCAGCAGTTGGAACTTTCTCTGATTTCTTTTGGAGACCATTGTTTTCAATTGTTAAGAATCTACGGAAAAACTCGACTTCATTTCTGTAAAACTTCTTCCAATTCTGCAAAAAAATATCCTCACTATGCTGGTTTTTCGTTCTATTATGAATAATTGCGGCACCCATTTTGTTCATAGCTTTCCCATCACGAAAATTTCAATAGAAGAATGATGATAATTTTTAAACCAGTTATATCCCGTACTTTCAGTCGACTGTCATACAAAGAATTTTGAGAATTTTCTTCACTATTTCTGCCATGGTAATCTCATTTGTTCAACCACTAAGATGGTTGTCTATGCTGCTAGTACAGAATCGTTTAATCTATTGTATGCCATCAATAATTTATTCTCTTAAACGAAGGAACAGATTACACTAGAATAGGTCCACTTCGATATTGTATGTTTACAAATTAAGTGAAAGCGTTTAATATTAAACTTCTTAAACTTAAGCTTTATAAGGTTGGTTCTTTCTACTAAATACACATGCTTACTGTGGGAACTTAACGTACTCATTCTTGCTGTTAAAAATAATTATAAATAATTCAAATAGACAATGTCATATTTTTCTATCAGTGTTCATCACAATGCTAAACGACATGTTTACGAAAGAATGTCAAACGTTGTCAAAGTCTCCTTCAAGTCAAATTTTAGATCACAAAAAGGAAAACAAAATTACTCCTTTGAGGTTGAGTTCTTAATAATTTATTATTTGAATGCATTTAACTTGGCTACTATATTTACCTATGTGCTATAAGAAAATTTCTTCTTGCCCATTTAGTAAAAATACTCTTTGTATTAAGTCGACATATGTATTTAAATATCTTGTTGTAGTCAACCTTATTCGCTAAATATTGTACTTTACTTCTATACACAATTGATTGATATGTTCCTTTTTGCAAATATCTCTTCATCAAATGTAATTTCATACTATTATAGTACTCAACCATAACGAAACCAAACCAACAAATGGGCATAACAAACTTTTCAATTTCCCAGACTTTGTCTATTTCACAATTTTTTTTTCCAATTTTTTTCTATTTTCCATATCTTTTTTTTTGTTTCATCTTCTCGAACATAACAACACAAAACTGAACTGTGTATGAGTGTGTAAGCCTGTGTGTCACATTACTATCGACTTAACAAGCTATTACACGAGATGGACAGGCATTCAAACCAAATCAACAACCTTTGCCAACAAGTGAAGCCACCTCAATACGCACAGTTTTTAGGAGGCGTTTTTCATTGAGACAAAAAACACAAAAACAAAAAAAAAAACAAAAAACTGGTCTGAAAAGTTTTACCAGCCGCATAAAGCGGTGACAGTAAAAATAAAGTTACAGGAAAAAAAAATGCAACATGGTCGGTCATATGAGCGTTGTCTAGTCCTAGTTTTACCAGCCCCTTTTTGTACATGGTTTCCATGATATGAAATACCTTTGTTCTGAAGTAGACACATGGTAAACTCATCAAATTATTTACCAGCACTGAGACGCAAGCAAGCAAAGGAATCAAAGTTATATACGATATAACATACATATAAGTGACAGCCTAAACAGGCATTCAGAATGACAGTCAGGTGGGTTGGTAGCTAGCTAGTCAGACAACAACAGGCAACCTGTTCTTCAAGTAGAGTATAGATTTTTTACACGCGCCGCTCGAATGAAAAATTGCAAAGCAAAAAAAAAAAAAAAAGTAAATAAGTATGTATATTCTTTTGTCTTGAGTGTAAATTATTAAAAGCCACAGTCGACAGTTGAGGAATGGAAAAAAAAAATAAAGGACTCCATGCTTCAAGGATGGAGGAGGAAAAAGTGAGTGATAGAGATATATTTAGAATAGCAAAAAAAGAAGAATGTCTAAATTAGTAACAGTGCATTGTGCATTGTTTCACTTTCATCAAACAAAATCATCGTCGTCAACGCAATCATCATTATCATTATCGTTGACGGGGACCACGACGATGTCGACGTCGATGAGTATAGTGACTATGACAAGAAGGACATCAACAACAACAACAACAACAACAACAACAACACAGAAGAGCATGACATGTTTTTATCAAGTGATGTTTTATTTTTTCACATAGACACCTACAACAATAACAAAACCAAAAACAACAACAACATGACAATATGCATGTTGAATAGAACAAACAAAGCATGGCATTCGTTTCTGGGTGTCCTTTCGTCGTTCTTCGTTTGCTTTTTTTTTTTTGTATTTTGTTTTTTGTGTTTTATACTCTTTCGTTCTTTGGCTGGTTTGGTTGGTTGCTTGCTTGCCTGGCATGTCCTTTCGCTTGTCACTCATTCGCATAAACAGTTAATTATGCATAATATGCATTTGCTGTCATGTTCTGTTCTGTGTGCAGTTTCTCTAACTCTTCTATTTTCTTATATTCTTTCTACAATAGTATATAACTTTATTATGCTGATTATTATATCCTACAAATAAATGCAAATGGTTTCATAATTTCCTAAACATGTTTGCAACACATTGAGAGTAGGAAACTCAGCAGCCTGAATAGAATATCATTTTATAGTAAAAGAAATATCTGGTAACATGAAAAATACTTATTAGAGAAGCGAGTTTGGAACTGTGAGAGTTTAATTTGGATCAGACTCCGCTATCTGAATAACCAGAAAATGGAACCGAATTTATTTGCAGATTTACCTACTAAAAAAATCTTGGAATTCTTGATGAACACCAGATTCTTGAGAACACAGTGACGAGGTGAACCCACAAGTACAAATGCATGTTATTTTTACAGTGCGAAAATTTATTAATTTATTTCTTTAATTTAAAGAACTGTAGTTGAGGCACATCAAAGACTTATAAAAGCTTGTTCTCAGGCTGTTTTAACTAGAAAAAAAGTGATTCCCAAAGTTTAAGAACATAGAGTTTGACGTCGAAGCTAAAAATGCAGGATTGGAATCATTATTGGAGTAAGATTCCAATGCTAAATGCGAGATGAACTTGCACTTACATACATTAGGAGTGTCTCTGAAAGCAATTTTGAAACATTTAGAGTCATTGGTAATGGTTCAAAAGCATGCAAATTGGATTTTAAATGAACTGAAGACGAGAAACGTTGAACGCCAATTTTGCACATGCGAAATGTTTCTTGCAATACATAAACCATATTATAGTCACAGATAGTAAAAAATGGATCCACTACAATAACCCATAGAAAAGACCATATTGGAGGCGACGTAGCCATGCATCATCAACATCGTTGGCTGTCGAAAATTCATGGAAAAACTTTAAGTAGTGTGCCTCACCATCATAAGCACAATATGGAAGTGAAACTTCTTTAGCGTAGGGAGGTAAATCCAAAAATTAGAAAATGAAATGTGATGAAAATCAAAATGCGATGATGCTTATGCACGAGTTAGAGAGAGATAAAAAATGTTTTACTGATTGTGTTTACTTTACGAAAGAACGTACGAATAAG
The DNA here is from genome assembly GCA_037043295.1 of Amiota minor. Classification (NCBI taxonomy): domain Eukaryota; kingdom Metazoa; phylum Arthropoda; class Insecta; order Diptera; family Drosophilidae; genus Amiota; species Amiota minor. Next base: position 455,761 of record JBAMAW010000485.1, read on the forward strand.
TGGCTGAATGACCGAAAAATAAGACAACTCTTTTCTTTTGAAACAATATAACACTACAATATTCTATATTATTGCTTGACCATCTACTTTAGAAGTATCACTTCCATATTGTATTTGCCCAAATAGCTCAAATATAATTATAACTTAAAGAGAAAAAAATATTCCCAGTGCAGGAGTCGAACCCCACGCCATCTCTTAACCGCTACGCCACGGACACATTTCAACTGTATTTGCCTAAATAGCTTCAATATAATAAAAATATCGCAAATTTTGTATTTTCGTCACATTTCATTTTCATATTTTTTGGATTTACTGCCCTTCGCGAAAGAAGTTTCACTTCAAAAACTTATGTTGTGCATTTAGTGGGCTGAGTTTGGTGTCTTGTATTATGAGTTTCCACAAATCGATGATTAGCTCCTATCTACGGCACATGGTCTGTGTGAACAGCACTTTACATCATATGAAAATTGGGTCGATTCGTGGGTAGCCGCAATATAATACATAACTATAGAAAAAAATGGTGACTAATGATGGACAATACTTTTTTTTTTTTTAAATCTACTCATTTAAAATCTTTTGTAAAAAAATACATAATTTTTTCATGTTCTTTTGTGATACTTGCCAAGTTTTTTACTCTTATTTATTATCCTGCAATCTTTTAAATTCACTAAGGGTTAGTGAATTAAAATGTATCTCATGTATGTTAACACAGACTCTCTTCGTTCTTCTTTATTATATTATTTAAAAATTTGACTTATTTTCTTAACAAATTTTCTTAAAAATATGTCCCTTTTAACTATCATTCTGTTGTTAAATAAACTCTACTGAACTTCTCTAATGACAATTTTATAAAAATGGCTTTGCATAGGAAAAAAAAGAAAAAGAGGAAAAAACCCTAAACCAACCTTTTAATTAATTTATCATACAGAAAGAAAAAAAGGAAAAGGAAAAGAGATAAAATGAAGAATGAGGTATGAGGTATGAGAAATGAAAACTTTAACATTGTTAACAGCAAACGCACTTTAGTTACAAATATTCTCTTTTATCACAAACTCATATTAGTAGAGTTGAGTTGAGTTGAGTTGAGTACAACGAACAACCGTGAACTTACTTACTTACTCTGCACTCAAAACTAACAAAATAGCCAAAAAATTTAATTAAAATTTGCTAAAGTAAATTTTTACAGAGAAAATAAAATTAAAAGATACAAAAATGCTCCAGAACAAACTGTAAAAAGCTTAATTTCCTAGTATACGAGTGAGTACACGAGTACAAGTTAAAACTTTTATGGAGTTGGACTTTTAAGCAGAACATGGACAAAACAAAATCACAGGACTATCTCACATCTACATACATATGTGTATCTTTGTATGATTGTGTATGTGATTGTGTATATATGTGTTAAAGGGATATTTTGTATATGCTTTTCAAATAAATTTAATTCAATGTCTTTTTATTCATTCATTCATCCTTTCAACAAAACATTTCGCAGTGTTTTCGTTTATTCATGCTGCAATGAAAGTGCTTCAAACTATTTTTCAACAAGAGAGGTTCGGTTCGGTTCTTCTTCTTTTTTCAATCCTTATCCTTACTTTCTACTTTTGCATTGTCCATCGTCCATCGTCCAAATACTGGAATATTTTTACTCATCATCGTCATCATCATAGTCACCATCATTGGCATTCATAGCTGACTTGACCACTCACAAGTTCAATCGAACCGTACAAACTTTTTCTTATTCTGGCTTGGGTTTCATTCTCTCTATGTATTTGCTAGAAGTATTCCTTTTACCCCTGACTCTGGGTTTGTCCATCTGTCTGTTTGTTTGTCCGACTTTCTTCCACCTCGATTCGATTTTGTTATGTCAACGCTTGCAAATTTTTTGGCAAAAGTAGATAGAAAAAAAGGAAAATAGGAAAAAAAAAGGAAAATAGAGAAAACTACACAACACAAATGACCAAAAGCAAAACTTTTTGACACTTAATGAATCGTACGTATGTCGTCTGTATCTATCTATTCGTCTGTCCATCTACACATCTGTCCATCTATCCATCTGTCTATCTATCTATCTGTATGTCCATCTGTCTATCTGTCTATCTACAGTTGCTGTTCTTCCTTTAGTAAGGCAATTTGCCCATGAATTGGCATTTGGAGTATGGGCTTAGGATCTCTTTTGTAGAAATCATCGAATGAGTGAATCGAAGAAATGAAAGTCATTAGACTTATGCAAAAGTGTTGCTATTTCTTCATTTCAAAACAATTTGTTTCGCTTTTTTGTTTCTCTTCTTCTCTGCTGAAAATATTTTGTATGCAAACAATTGTTCGTAATTCATGTTTTCTTTGACATACTTCTAATTGGTGTTTGCAACAAGTATGACGATGACAACGACGACGATGATGATGATGATTACATGTGCCATGGTGTGTGGATAGTTAGATAGATACTTTGCAACGTAGCAAACATACAAGAAGTTAATGAAAGTACTATAAATAAGAAATTGAAAGTTTTCTTCAAAATGAATTTTGTCATTTTCATTTCTTCAGTTTTTTTTGTTTGTTAAATGGACTGGACTTTGTGAATCTTTATGTAAATAGGACTGATGATCTTTGTGAAGGAAAATTCTCATGGAAATGTAAAAAAAAAAAAACCAAAAACCCAGAAGAGGAAATAGTTTTAATTGGTCTGGAAAGTCAATGAAAGAAAAAATTGCAATACTTACCAGATGAAGTTGGGATAAGAAGCATAAATTAAAGTCCCACATGGAATACAAACTATTCTAACAGAAATTGTCAAATAGCCCAAAATTTCCTACCAGAAATTGTTATAGCGCACTCTAGCGGGCAATTACATCCAACTCACTCTAGCGGCCAGTGAAATGTTACTTTTATACAATATATAAACCTTCTACAACAAAATTTCTAATGGCAGGAAAAACAGCATTAAAATCCGGTGCTTGGTTTACTAGTTCTTCGTATTGGTTCGGACAGGAATTTCAACTTTCGACTTGTACAATGTATAAGTTTGTAGAAAACTGATGTCCCACTTAGAATACAAACCACGAAAGAATATACATATCAAATAATTTTGTTCAGAGTCTAGAGATTAAATGCATTTGAGTTGGGGTCCCACAGAGGACAATCCTGTATCACGTAGATGCCATTTATAATAATCACAATGCCTTTCTATAAAAAATTATGATTCTTTAGATGTGGAGCTCACTAAATTATTAGATGTAATGTTGTTAACCTTATTTTTTCGCTTGAGCTTCTGCTTAGACTCCTTGAAGGCTCGAGTTTTACTTGATGCTCATCATGGATAGAAGACTACAATGCCATGGCTCATTTCAAGAGAAAGTTACAACAATCTGTGTAACAACTTTGATTTTAAAGAAAAGTATCGAAATCTATATGGATACCTTAATATTTCGGCATGGCTAAGAGTGCGTTGGCTTAATTGATTCTCGGTTTTAAGTACAAAAAATCTCTATTTTTACTTATAGTAAACTTGAAAATTCCATTAGTTGGAAGACATAACCTTGACTTATCACAAAATTGTAACAATTTTGTTTTATAAACATTTTCTTTAAATTTGTTTTTTAAAAATTTTCTTCAAATTTATTGCAACAATTTCTTTTAATAAATCAATAAATTTAACTTTAATCACCTCTTAAAATCAAGGTCGATACTTGTAATTGCAGTCTATGGAAATATTTGAATTTTCTGAACTTTTTAGTTATTGTTATTTTAAATTTATTCCTTTCTAAGATGATTAAAGTAAAAATTGTAAACGGAACCAATAAACCACTCACCATAAATTTCAATGTTATAAAATCGTCTAACTGAAATATGATTTCTGTAATCATATACAATGCTAATATGGATATACATGGATGTGCATACAAGGATAGCGGTTTAGTAGTAGATAGAAGATGCTCATGAATATACAATAACCATGCCACCGCATATTCTTAGTTTTAAGACAAGATAAAGTCAAGGCAAAGCATAGTAAAGCAGCGTTTGAAGTAAATGAAGCCAACAGAGGCAGAACGCAAAGCAGCGCATGATAATGAAACTAACTTGTTTCAAGATTCAAATGCAGTTATTTCTACTAAAAGCTAGCGCCAAAGTCATGTCGGAAACCAAAGGCATAGCTGAGCAGAGCCTAGCATAGAGCCAAGTCTGATATTACCATCAGAGCCAACAAACTAATACTAAGCAGGCCAAATACCATTGCCAGCCTTGGCAATAGAAGGAGCTAAGAAAGAATAGAGCTTTGGTTGTAATATAAAACTAACAAAATTGCTTAAAGCATATTGTCTTCCATGCTATATATCTTATGGGTGTCTGTGTAAATGTATCTGTATGTACTACCCTAAAATACCAAGTAAAAACTATACTTTGCTGGCATTAGCCTCATGCTGCTACTACTACTACTACTTTTCTTTCCTTCTCCTGAATGGAATGGGGCCATCAGATACAACAGCATCAGAGAAGCAGTAGCAGAAACTTAGCATACATTTATCTTAGTATATATTGGCCAACTGGCATATGGCCATGCATATTAACAACCTATTTTTAATAGTACCATGCCCTCCAAAAGTCAGAAAAAGAGTGACAGACTTCAACCCTCGCCGTCAGTCTCATCCGATTACATACAATAAATATGCAACCCGCACACAATTGCCCCATTCAACCCCCTCCACCATCATCATTATGGCTTTTCTAGAGATGAAATACTTAGTTCTGGCATGAGTTTGTCGGAGACATTACCATTGACTACTATTGGTTGGTTGGTTGGTTGGTGATGGTAATATTGTATATTCAGCCGAAAATGCAAACTGACCATAACGATTTCGGAATGTCCTCAACGTGTCCGTCCTTCTTCATCACCATACCATCGATAAAAACCGACAGACAGACAGACAGACAGTAGACATTCTAAGTGCTTAAGTTAGCGTTATTTTCGACTTGGACTTGGAATTCGACGACTTCAACATCTTATGACTTACTTAAGTGTCTTCACTTTTGGCCATACTCCTCCACTCCACTCTCAAACTTTAAATGTACGAAAGGAATTTCTATGCTTAACCATCATCAAAAGGGTTTGTCGTCCTTCGTCCATTTTACTACTTCGAATTGAATTGAAATGTTCGCTTCCGCTTTGGCAGTTCTCACAAGTGTTGCCATTTAAATTCAATCGACAACGATGATGCTTTCTTTTACTATGTATTACTTCCTTTTAGTCTTTTTAATTTAGATCCATTCCATTCTATATACATATCTGTGTGACGCAGTGTTCATATGTGTGTGTGTGTGTGTGTGTGTATCATTTATGGAAATTATAGAGTGTTCTATTTATTTTCAAGTTTTTTTCTTTTTGTTTTTTTTGAAAGGGCGGCGAATTACAACTTCCGTTTGACGATCTAAGCTGTCTTTCTGTCTCTCTATTTTTCTCCTTTTCTATTACAAGTTTTTTGCTATATTCTATTTCTTTTAGTTTGTATGGTATGCGAGTATAAGCGAGTTTTTTTTGTGTATCTGTGTGATTATGTATATATGTTAGAGTGTGTGTGTGTGTGCATGTTTGTGCCTTACATATCCTGCGGATGTAATAATTGTCAGCAGCAGCAGTACCAGCATCATTTTGTTGTTATTGTATATGCAAAGTTAAAAGGTTCTATCTAGTTGACTGAAATTTTCAGGAAATGGAACATTGTGGGTTTTAATGCTTTGGACTTTATTTAAGTAGTTTAGTAAATTTATGTGCGTGTATGGAGGAGCATTTGTTTTTATGCGTGTGAATATGGCACTTTTTATTGAATTTTGATTGTCTCATAATTTTGTGTTGCCTATATTTTTTTGGGAATTCTAGTCACATATTTTATATTTTGGCAGGTATTTATACATAATATATGAATACATAATTAGCTTGTAAGCAAGCTGAATGCCATGGTTTTTAAGAGTTCATTTAAACTTTACACAAATAAAAAAAATAATAAATTGAATTAGGAAAAGAAATAGAAATAGTTTCAAAAATTTCTATGCAAAAAAAGAGTTTGTCTGTAACTTGTCAAGACATTAGGAATATTATCGGTAGCAGGACTCTAATTAAGCTTTGTAAACACTGCATATGTTCGTGATTTAAACGATCTTTACTCTTTCGGCGATTTTTCTTAAATTTGATCTTTACCTTTGAATTTTAAGTCTACTTACTTAAAAATCAACAATACAAACATCAATATGAAGAAACTCTGTACAAGTAAACTTGTCGTCTTCGATTCGTAACATTACAAACCACCCCTGCAGTGTGCTTTGGTGGCATGAGACTCTATTTTCTGTGATCAGGGACAGTCCACAGCTTGGGTTTCAACATTTTCAATCGATTAAAATGGAAGGCTCGATCAAAATTTATGTAAAATGATTTAATATTGCCCCTGTTTACTGCTAAAACGGCTGGCGATTTATTAGAGAGGGTCGTCATGTTAAACTCATCACTTGAATACATGTAGAAGGGGATAGAGTTGGAACCAGAGCTGGTTCCAATGGGGCTTGCTTGTACTTTTTACTGCAGGAATAAGATGAGCGAAAACCAAAGTTACAGCGATGTTTATATTTTACTAAACTCACGGTTGCTTAAATTCTTTTATTTGTTTATTCAATTATCGAAAGATATTACTAATTTTGTATGTTCACAAGGAAAAGCTCTTCATCCCAAAAGTGTTTCTTGTTAGAGAATCACAATGTGGCAACGCTCCTCCATATCAGATATTCCCGTCGACTATTGTGACTATTATCTGTTGAAAAAGTATCGCAAATTTGAATTTCGGCGCGTTACGTATATCATATATCGTTAAGAAGTGTTTGTCTCAAAGATCTAAACAGTTTCTGTGTTATCTGTGGTGAATACACCCTAACACAAATCGTAAACCTAACACGGACTTCATAAAACTTTAACAACTTTTGGATGAATATTTACAATCAAGACATGACCATGGGTGTCAAATAATATATGCCAAAATTGTGTTAATTTTTTACAGCAGAAGTAAAAAATATCCGTCCTTAAATTGAGGAGCCTCATCATTATCATGATGATTGTTATTTTTGTGCGGTGAATATTAGCAGTATAAACTCGTAACATTGAAGAAAGTTGTCCCACTAAACAACCTGTGCCAATACCATCGACATCATCAACTTATTTTCAATTTGTTAACATAAAGAAGAAAACGCTTATACTTCAATTAACAGATCCTTAACCTGAAATTTTGCCATTCCTCCTGAATGCGACAGAATTTACTTATATCAGATGCGAAAATTACATTTTATTGTACCAATGAAAAAGATTTGATTCCATTATTTGCCATTTAGTTTACTGTATTGATGTTAGAGATCTTACTCAAAAATAGGGTTAACAAAAATGACATCATTTTATCGATAGCAATAAGAGAAGTTTAAATAAATATATATCCAACTTTTATGAAAGAAGAATATTATAATATTTCTCTTGTTTAAAATATTTTTTGATAGTCCAATACGGTTAACACGGCTTCGTGGGGGATAGGTCAAATGACCCGCCACTTTTTAAAATGCTTGTACTTTTGTAACTGCGTTTGGCTGCGTTGTCACTCCCTAAATGTTTTTAATTAGAAATCAGTCGCGAGTTGAACGTATCATCGTGCCAATGTGTAACTTTCTTACTTATTTGAGTACTGTTACTATGCTTAGTTGCAAAAACCTATTCCGACTGGCTTCAAGTTGACATCAGTTGGTACTCTATAAGAGACTACAAGGCAGGTCCCTCCCAAATTCACTAAAATTCGTGGAGTTGCACTTTTTTCAGCTCGTTTTTGTTTTCAAAAATATATTACTCTGGTTTCTCATGTCCCAAAAAAAAAAAAAAAAAAAAAAATACGATTGTGCTCCTGATGTGAAGCCTCCACTATGACGACAATATTGATGATACAACGGGTGAAAAGAAAAAACCAGAAATTAATACATATTACAAAATGTGGAGTAGACATGGCTGATGAACTGTGTGCTTCCTATAACTTGTACCGTAACTCAAAAAATTACCATTTATGTTATGTTGAACATGTCTGGCGTCAACGGGGTCAACTTGTGAGTGATCATATGAGAGATCGGAAAATGTCACAAAACAACCCCGAGACATCAGCAAAAAAAATTGTACTTTTCACAGACGAATCACCGGAAGAGCTACCAATAAAGAAGACTAAAGTTCGTAAAAGATGCCAGGTGTGTTCGGTTAAAAAAGCCCGAAAAACCTCTGATGCGTGTCAAGGTTGCAATAAGTATAATTGCCCTGAACATATCACAACTTTTTGCGCCGAATGCGTTCATGATGATGATTCCAATTAACTTTTTGTAATTTTTTTTTTTCAAAGATTAATTTGTTAAGATCATAACAGTATACTTAATTCAATTGAAAGTCTGATAAAAATAAGTGTTAATTATGATTAAACTAAAGTAAGCTGATTTTAAATACTGTCATATTTATTACTTAAAAAAAATTATATAAATAAAAAATTTATTCTTGTGAATATAATCCCATGTTTTATTTCTTTACTAAAGGCCAATATATATATATATAAATGGATAAATAATCAATACATTTTTTTAAGCAATAGTTGCGTTAAATTATTGAAACTATAGAGGCATGCAATTACGGATATGTAGATCATTTTAAATTGAACTAAATCTTAATATTAAATAAACGCAAAGTTTCAGCACTTCTTTCAAGTAATAAAATATATTTAAATCTTCTTATCAAAATAACTAATTGATATTGGAAATTTAATGTAAATGATTTATGCTTCTCTTCAACTCTAATATTGTCTTCAAAACAAAGAAACACGATGTGTATATTACCAATAGAAATAGTAAAATGAAAAAATATAAAAAACAAATAAAAAATACATTGCATAATTTTAAGCTTTTTTCCGTCTTAGTACCTCTTTACATTCTAACTGAAACATACATATTTTCATACATCAATCCATTCATATATTCGCAAAATCATAATCATCATCAACTCTTATGTACTATGGATGTATATGCGTTGATCAAATGCAAGGCAACAGCAGCAGATCCCTTTGCGTCAACTTAACAACGTAGAAAAATATCCAAGGCAACAATAAGAACAATAGTTCCCTTCAGACCAGCAAAAGGCAGAAACTCTCACAAACATATACATACACAGATACACAGATACACAAACACAAATAGTTTGAGAGTAAAAAGGAAAACGCACGCATGCAAATCCTTTACTGACTTGCAAAGCGTAACAAAGTACAACGAAGTACGAAAGGCTTTCTTTTCTTCTATTTCCTTTTATTTATTTATTTTTTTTTTCTCTCTCTTTATACCCTACATTGCTAGTTTATATAAGCTGCTAACATTATATCATGCAGTTTGTTTACGTATTCAGATTAATCTACAACAAATGCTGTCATGAGAAGGGAGAATCAGATTAGCAACAAGACACACTGTGACCTAAAAAATCTATAGCGATATCACTGTTTATGGTAGATGTCAAGTTAAGTGAGATTTCATGTGGAGGCTATCAATAAGAACTACATAATATACAGATTCATATAAGGTAAAGGAATTTTCGGTTTTAGAAGTCTTATTCCAATTCAGTATGTTTGTATATTTTTTTAAAAAACCATGAGATACTTCCACCATCCAAGCCCTATAACTCCAACATATCATATTTGTAATATTGATTGTATGACAATTTAATTTTATACACATCTTAGAATGCCTAAGGTTAAGTTGCTATCAAATCAGCACATAAATTTTATAATCTGTGGAAGTATTTCAATTCAAACGACTAAACTTTAACACAAAATTGTATGTTGTTCTTTTTTAATTTCAGTTATATTTCCACAATTTCATATTATCTTTTCTTTAGGGTAAAATTTTTCTTACCTTCAATATTTATTTTTCTTTTCATTTTCAACTTTTTTTATTTTGATTTCTTTTTTTCTGATAATTTTTTATTTTTTTTTTATTTTTGTTGTGTTTTCTCTTTTTTATTTAGTCTTTATTTTCATTTTCTTTTCTTTTGAGCTTTGTGCAATGTTTTTGTGTGCTAACTTGAAGCGGAATTCAAATATATGAAGCAGGAAAGGCATCTGTGAATGCATGTGTGAGAATCCTTTGAAATACACTAAGCACAAGATAAGAAGAATACACGTGCGATACATGAAGTCTAGCCCCATACACCTATCCATAATCAAGCAAACAGAAAGGGAGGGCAACATCTCATTCAACAACTTTAGGTTTTTTTTCTTTGCGGGTTTCTTTTCTTTTTTATTTTTTTTCAAGTCGGGTCTTCATCATCTTCTATGCAAATCGGATGCAATGCCAGGCATTCAATGAAAAGTGCCTCGTCTAAATATTTTTGTAAAATTAAATGGAATAAAACAACCAAAGAAAGAAAGAAAGAAATAATAAAATTGTAAAAATTCTTTACGTTGCGCCTCACTTTATATTCTTCGAAGTAAGTCCATGCAATGCGTTCGTTCTATGTTCTATGTAATGTGCGTCAAGAGGCTTTCAAAAACACAAGAATTTGAATTCAAATTACATTCAAGAAGCCTTATATTGATTATAGAAACATTCTATCCTCGTCATATACTCAATCCTTACATTGCGTATGCATTTATGACTGATACCCTTTAGATTTCTAACTTTTTATTTTATATATTTAAATCAATCTTCGTTTATTTAAATTTCATGTTATAGTTTCCAAATGATTTTTGTTTCCTCTTTCTTTCTTTCTTTCTTTTCTAATAAAATGCACCTTGATCTTTAACCTTTTCATTGTAATATTTTTTATATTCTAATATTTTATTTATTCTTAAGGTTTTCTTGATTACAAAGAGACTTAAGCAAGATTTTCATTATGTTAAATAAACTACAAGAAATACAAGAAGAGAAAAATTTATCAAATACTGAAAAAGCGAACAAAGATCTGAAGGATAATAGTTTTCGTCAAGTTACTTTACATAAATATAAAATAATGGAAATTTATTGACATTTACATTTTGTATGAAAATTAAAGCAAATATTGGACATTTCAATTGGACAATGATGCAGAGCACAATAGAGAGACTGTATGCAAAAATATGATTACAATTATAAAGTAAGCAATTTATCCTGCTACACCAAAAATTCCTTTGAAAAATTGTAGCTAAAACTTGTACTAATAAAAATTTAATAATTTTTTCTTTCTCTTAATGTTAGCCTATATTTCTAATTTGTGTCATAACAATAATTAATAATAAGTATTTAACTGGTCAACAGAGTGTCAACATATAAAGTAACAATCAGCTCACAATATCTTCAGCATAAAGTTACTTGTTGCATGAGAGATTTGTTAATCTTTCATCCTGAATGTTACAGTCGAGTAGTTTAAAAGAAAAATAGAAGATGGAAAATCATTTTTTAAATATTTTGTTTTGTGCAATTTGTTATTTATTCCTAAGCATTTGAGCGTAGGACTATCAAATTTCTGATTCACACAACATTATAAGTGCAAAAATCATGCATAACATCCAGAGTGTAACTTTGTCAATCAAAAATGGTATCGGTAATCAATGTCATAAGAAAGTATATTCTTCAAGGAGAGAAGTGAAATATAGAGTCTGATTTGTGTAAGTCTGAATAAAAGTCAAGTGCATCATTAAAGTCACTATGACTTGTAATCTAATCGTGTCAGCTCTTATTTCGCAAGTGAAAGCAGAAGCTGATTTTAATATTCCTCACACTAAAATAGATCAAGTAAGGAATTCAGTTAATTTAAATCTTCACTCCTTCAATTTCTTCTGTTAAGACAAAAATTATCTTAACAAGGAAAAATAATCAACACAATCAAATAAAATATGAAACTTATTGATAATATAGAATACACTGCACTAAACAATGAATTATAACTAACTCGAAGTCAACATGAGTCAAGCAGAAGTCAATTTTAGATATCAAATTAATCTTGCTTTTGTAAGGGAAATTGAAAAAAAAAAAATACAGCGGTAGAAATTGTTACTTGCCTGACAGCCTCTTTACAGTTGTTGTTATAAGTGACATTAAAAATTGCAACCAAATTATTGGATTCCATAAAGAAATTATTAATAACAAAATGGCGGATGTTGCAGATAAATAACTGAGCCAGTTACCTTATTACCATTATACATTCCAAGCCCATAAATAGTTTTAAACTTACATCTTGTGAAACCTCACTACCCAAGTTGTTGCTCCAGGAAATAATGTACAATCTTCACTGGTTTTCGAATTCATCACAGCGAAATTACCCACATATATTTAATAAATGGGGATACATGCCCATCTTGACACCTAGACGGTTATTTGGAGGTATCTATGATGCACTTTTCAATGCCCCATTTTCAATTTAACAGAAATGACTTTATTCCTCACTTCAAACCTTCAGCATTCTTTATCACCGCTAAGTCCAAGTGCCTTTTCTTGAACTATTTATGATTCAAAAAAGGCAAAAGTCGTTTCATGTGATAAGTAAGCGGAATAGAATACCAACATACTTACAATATCAAATCTTGCATTACGACAAGTTCACAGAAGCCTATAACTAAACATACTCCTACTTTTCGAAGACTTGTTTTCTAACAGATTAAACAACCAAAACGATTTTTCTTCAATGTAGCCAAGACACGATACAACGGCTGTAATGGAATTTTGAGGGAAATTTTTGATAGAGTTCTTTGTTGCTCTCTTTGATTATGTAGTGCATAGTTGTCACAAAAAAGGTAAGTGATCATTTCTTTGAAATTTTTGAAGTGAGCAGACGTGTTTAGACGTGTGAATATTAGTGAAGTACGGACGGCAAGTGTGAATTAGTCGGCTGTATGAACCACTTCGTTGTATGCGTTGTATGCTGTATCACACACACAAATGTAAATGTTGTATTACAGCCGTTGTATCGTGTTTTGGTCACTTAAGTATTGCACAAATGTACCCGCGGAAGACTACTCTTGGGTGAAATTTATTTGAAATCCTTGCGGTAAGCAAGATGATCAACACACACACCACAACTGAATCCCTTCCAAGACGAAAAGAATCGAACAAGGAAAGATTTTGGAACAACAATTTAGCTTGGCTAAATTCAATATCTCGGCTGGATCACCAAATGTTGAGTCCAAGAGCTTTTTTTGGAATTTTACAAGTTGTAAATGTGATAAGAAACTGAAACAAATTTGATCAGGTTCGAACAAGTGTTGTTTCCTCTATGCACTCATCCAAGGATATAATCTCATATTTCTTATCTTATGCTTTGAGTGAGGATGGCATTTGTGAAGACACAATATCAAAAGTTCGGCCAAGCCAAACATTTATAGAGTTCAAATATTTATAGAAAAGATATTCTACTTTGTACAAAATTGTAAGCTCATAGAATTAATCTAATATAAAAATAATTTCATAGAATAAGAATTAATTTCAATAAATAAATAAAATTATCAAATCAAACAATAAACATAATTGCTTAAAGAAAGAAACACTCATTTAACAGATTATTACATACTTTTTATCAAGTAAGATTCCTTTCCTACTATCAAATCTTGTTGAATGAGACTAAGATGGACAATATCCTTTTATAGGGAAAATGAAAATGAAAATCAAAATATCATAATCAATAATTAAGTAATGAAATGAAATAATGGGGATATCAATATCAATACAGCTTGCATTAATAAACCTTCCAATTTAAATACCAAATAAACAAAAACTTTCTCTTATTCAATACAAACTTAATTAAAATTTACCTAATTATGATGATGTACAATAGTTTTTGTCTTCTTGTAATATTTAATGCTTAAATAAGTAAAGGATTTTCGCTTATTTAAAATTATATTTACCAAATTCAGACATCATAATCAATTTCATAATCAAAAACTTAAACACATCATTATTATCATCATTATTATTATAATGTTTTAGTTTAGTTTATATTTTCATTCGTAAAGAAAACTTTTCAATAAAACAAAATCAAAACAAATCCTTAACAATTCTCACTCACCTTTTGGACTATCAATTTCATTGTACATTTATCCAGCATGAACAAGCATATAATTCCTCTAAACTTCAACAAGGATGATGATGATAATAATAAAGATGTAGAGTATGAGGATGACGACGTTAAGAAGCGATGAAAACTGGTTACAGAAAAAACTTTATTGTTGCATTATGATGTCGTCGTCGTCGTTGTTGTCGTTTTTTAGTTTTATAGTTTTATAGTTTCTTTTGTAGTCTAGGCAATATACTAGTAAGATAGTTTCTATAACTGCAGCAAATACTTCTATATTATATTGTATAAACTTGCAGTCACAGCCACAGAAAATTGTTCCGTTCAAATATGTACTCGTTTATTTAGGTACAAACATACACAGGAGGACTCACTTTCGACTCACTCACTCTCCTTTCCAAAAGATATTGTAGTACAATGTTAGATAGAAATTTTCTATCTTTTCTTGCTCAAGTTAAAGTAACTGTAATAGTAATAACAATAACTAGAACAGCAACAACAAGAGCATTAAATCACTATGGGAATATTGTATAGAAATATGCTTCTGTGCCGTAAATCGTTCGAGCTAAAAACTTTTTCGTTTACAATTGCATCGATGTGAATGAAGAATATTCGAGTTGATGTTGAACTGAACTGAGCTGAACTGAACTGAACTGTAGTTGAAGATGATGGCAATAATAATAATAATAATAATAATAATAATAATAGGAACAATCTTTACAACAATGACGAATATGATGATGAACCTTTTCTTAAAGTTTACCTCTTCTGTTCTAAAGATTTGTTCAATTCAAAAGAAAATTATTTCATACAATTTTATTTTATTTATTTATTATTTGTTGTAGATTTATGTTCACTTAGATTCTGTTATTGTTTATGATTATCATTCACACTCACATATTTACTTTCTATTTCAAGTGTTGAAATTTTTGTATGTAAATAGTTTTACGCGTTAGACGCCTGAAATTATGCAACATTTACAAATTCATTTCTCCGTATTTGTTTATCTATTTGTTGTTGTTGTTTAATTTTGTTTATTTGTCGGTTGATTTCTGTTTACTTAGATATTGTTTGTTTGCATATTGTGTTTTTTTTTTTTTTCTAAATATAAATTAGAAATATCGCGCTTACGCTGCACTAAATTTGGTTTTTCGAAATGCTTTCGGCAATTTTCAAAATGTTTTTACAATATAATTTTGCTTCTTTTATACTTAGATGTTTGCATTTTGTATGTAAATATTTCGTTTCTTGTTTCTGTTTCTAATTCGTCAATCTTAGTATTTCTTCTGTATGATATTCTGCTTCTATGTATTTATGACTTTTGTATTTATTTTCAAAGTTTATAATTGCCTTCGGTTCTTGATTTGTTTGTTTATTTGTTTTCTTATTTAAGTTTTCTTATCATCAATCAATCAATATAATTTAAAGTTATTTTTTGCCTGTTTTAGTTAGAAATTAAATTATTTTGTCAATTAAAAATATTTTTTGCTTAAATGATGCTGATGATAAACTTGCTTTAAATAGAGTTAAGGAAAAGTAAATGTAAGGAAAAGAACCGTTCAGGCATATGGAGGAAAATTTAGAGAATTTAAACATATTTTCTATAAAGAATAAATTTCTGCTATATAAATTATTTGAGTCTAAATTAATTAAATTTCTTTGTTTTTTTGTGGGTTCTTGAACACAAAAGTATCAATGGAAACGAATTGGCTAATGCTGATACAAAATCAATGGCTATGAAATCCAGCTTCGCTGTCATCACCACCCCAAAAGACATTAAAAATAACTAAAATTATGGGCATATTATTAATAACTGGGCATCTTTTCAACATATGTAGAAGGATTTTAATCCATTTATGTCTAAGTTCTAAGGGAAGCCCTGGGAGGCTGCCTTTAATCAAAAAGCCGCACATCTGTCTGTTTTCGCATTGATCATATCAGCATCGCCCATACTCATATGCTCACCGTAGATACCAAGCCACCTTGTCCACTATGTAAATAATAATAAAAACGAAAATATCAGGAAAGCCCATCTCCCAGACTCATTACCTTTAACATATCAACTATCAACAGTCTTATCAGCCAATTTAGAAAAAATATATGATTTTATATAATGAGAAAGGCGACTGATATAAATAACGTACGATTTGCAAGAACATAAACGAAATGAAACTAGTCGTGTTCTTATTCAAGTGAATCATAACTCATTTTACTTTCATCTTTGTAATATCCATCTTTGTAATATCCATCAACGATAAGCGTCATCCTAAAAAGCCTTTATTGTATGGTATTGGTAAAAATCTCTTAGCAGCATGAATTTATAGAGTTCGTGAGAATCACGTTTGAACAACTAAGTTTCGGTTGGTGGATTAGTTCATCTGAGTACCCTATTTTCCTTTATGTGTCAATTGTGAATCGACATTATGAAGACATTTACTGCTGAACAACTAAACTTTCATAGACTCAAAGAAATGAAAGCATATGATTCTTGTGTTAGTTTTCGGAATATTCATTTCATTAAGACTTAACAGAGAAAATCAATGAATTTAATTTCTATGTGGAAATTTAATATGGAAAAATCAATCCTTGCGATTGAGATAAGTATGTTTTGGCAGATCTTGGGTTATTCCAAAGATCCGAAGACATGAGCATCAGACTTCGTGATTATTATTGGGTTTATTCCTATGAAACTGACGTTTGAAAATAGGTCGCATTAGATTCTTCATATGTAGGTGTTTGAAGTCAGCTATTGAATACAGTATAAGTCATTTGATTATAGCTTCAATAGGATTTTTTTTTTTTTGTTTCCTTGACCAAAACAAGATCAATCATGTGACATTTTAAATTCACATTTCATTGGTAGGAAACTGTTGCCTTCATTCCACTTTTCCATATTTATGAAATGGAATTTTATTATTCTTCTAATATTTTTAGTTTGAAAATGTGTTCATGATCAAAATGACCAAATGGATAAGATAATAAGATATTTATTATCATCAAATATTAAATAAAAATTCATACCAACTTTCAACATTGAAAACTTAGATCTCATAACCAAACCAATTAAGGTTCAATAAAATCTAATAATAAATAATGACTTAAATATTTCAAATTCCAAGGACTTAAGTACAATTCTATCACATAATCTTATTAGAAATTCCTTAAAGAAAATAAATAAAGTTCAATGAACAAGAATGCAATGGATTTCATTCAAGTCAGTCATATATTTTATGCACAGACATGAACAAACATGACAAACTTTGTAAAGAAAAACGAATGCAAAAAGCAAACGTATAAAAAAATTCATTTAAGATTACTCATACGCATTGTAAGAATTGAGAGGCTTACAAAGGCAACATGGCAAAAATAATCAAAAAAAAAAAAAAAAATAAACAAAAACAAACCAAAACAAAGAACCACAGAAATGCATGAAAGGCAAAAACAAAAAAACAAAAAACAAATTTAAAAAAGCTATAGAGAACTCGACACATAGAAAATAAAGTTAAATGTGAAATGAGGGGAAAAGAAACCAAAACAAAACTAGGAAATCGCGCTCTCATTCTACACGCTTCAATGTCAAAAATGCCGCATGAATGCGAAAAGTTTTGCCAGCATGTTGCGTTGTTCAGAATTGAAACGATGTTGGATGTGAACAGGACATCAAGGCAAAGGATACACACATACTACATACACAAATGTTTGGAATTTTATTTTATTTTCTTTTTTGAAAATAAAATAAACAAAAACACAAAAAACTTATTTTAAGAAAAACATAAAGAAAACAGTTGGGCGCGCATTCTCTCCAAACTCAACTCAACTAAACTCGACCCCAATTGTATTTAGTAAGCGAACAAAGTTGAGTAGCACAACAAGAACTTGAGGCAGTCAACTCAAGTGACGCAACGGGCTTCTAGCAGTCACATTGATAAGAACAGAACACATAAGCACACAAACAAATCAAAATAAAAAACTAAAGTAGAAAATAAAAAAAAATAGGAACAAAACTAAAAAACAAAACGACAAAACAGCAAAACAGCAAAATTAAGTTTTCCCTGGGAACCATGTTTGTCAACTTGTTACGGTGGCAAATGTCTCTTGGCTAGAGAAGAGATCTTCACTTCTAAGTAGAATACCAGTATATGGACGGACAAACAGACAAACAGGCAAACCGACAGATTGTTGGAACAAGTTGCTCAGGAGTTGTGTGTGCCTGGTTCCACTGGCAGTTTTGCAACACTTCACTTTGCCTTGCTTCACTTGTGGTAAGTGGCATAACTCATATTTGACGCAAGTTTGTCTAAGCTTTCAGCATTTAAGCACTTCACTTGGCTTTATTATAAATTTTTTTATTTTCAATTTGTTTATTTTTATATATTTTTTTCCTTCTGCAGTTTTTCCTTGATCAGCTGTTGGCTGACTGAGTATGAATGGGAAAAAATAAAAACACTCATACGTCATGTACGCCATCATGGGCTGCACTTGTTTGATATGCCTTACATTTATTTTTTTTTTTGTTATTTTAGAATATAAATTTTTATTTATTTTATTTATTTGTATAATGTTTTTTTTCTCTTTTCTTTTTTTTTTTGTTTATTTTCTTTTGTTATTATGAAACCACAAAAAATATTTTGAATTAATTTTCACCTTGCAGAAATATATTTATTTTTCTGGTATTTTGCGAAAGATATTTTCTTGTGTCGAAGAATGCTGAGAGATTTTTAGTTCACACGTTGTTGCCGCAAGTGCTAGTAGCATCGACTCGACTACATTGACTTCTACTCGTATTGCGGCAGCGGCAATGGCGATGGCGATGGCAATGGCTATGGCAGAATATTTGCACGCAAAAAACAGAGCTCATTGTTGCGCTTTCCACATTGAATGCGTTATTGCGGCGTTATCCTAACTACCGGCCGCATTCGTACGTTCGTTTGTTGCCTCGTTTTGCACAAAGTAGACACAGATACACTCACACACAAACACAGACACTCACTCTTATTGAAACTAACAACCAACAGAGATACTAACGAGCAGGTCAAATACTGACACAAACACTCACATGCACACAAACTCATACAATTCACTCACTTAGAGTCTCACAGTTGTCGTAGAGCATAAAAGTCGAACGAGATTTTACTTCCGTATTCTCACTCACTTACATATATTAATAAATATCTCTATATTTTGTATTTCGTGTGTTGAAAGTATTGCTGTTGGTGTTATTGTTGCATGAACACATTTCATTTTATTTCGTATTTCGTAGGAGTCCTTTCTATATGCTACGATGCTCAGTTATAACGAACGTTCGCTCTCACAGTATTTGCCAAGAAGGCAGCATTAAATTCTGATACGATGATGATGATGACGACGAGGACAACAATCAAGAGCATCAAAAACAACGACGAGACCACGAAATAAATATATGCAAACCCAAAAAATGCCACCTAAAGTATGCAACATTATAAGTTTTAGCCTGCAATAACAGCAGCATCAGCAAGCATAACATCAGCAGTGGCAGTGACAGTGGCACAAGCAGCACCAGCAGCATAAAACTTATTGTGCATTATGCTCATTAATGAGCAGATTCTTCAGATTTTATTTTAGGAGAAATATAACTCTCTCAGCATTTTATACTCTCTTTATTTCTACTCAATTCTCTCTTACTCGCACTCAATCTCGCTCTTTATTTCGTTAACTTTCTCTGTATAGATAGAGGTTTGTAGCATATTTTATGGCTCCATGCATCTATTTAGCTAACAGTGATTGCTTGAATTAAATTTGAATAGGAACTCAAGATTCGTTATAAAAGCTTTCGGGACATTCCCCTACAAACTTTATTCAGCCATTTTATGTTATAGCAAAAGCTTATAGATTTATACTTAACTTTTGTTCAAAATATTATAGCAAATGAAAGCTTAGAAACGTAAAATTTTGTTAAAATAAAATAATTTTTGAATGGAAGCTTTTTGGCAAATTGAGCCTTTAAATATAACAGATGTTATAAAGTTATGATACAACCAAATGTGAAGAGATCTAACAGTGTAACCTATAATTTCTAAAGGGTTTTCAATATGAGTGTCGTAATTATTATTATTATTAATATTTTTTTTTTTAATAGAAACTTTTTTAGCGAAGTGGAGTAAATCCAAAAAAATATGAAAATGAAATGTGACGAAAATCAAAATTTCACGATGTTATTATTATATTGGAGCTATTTAGGTAAATACAATAAGCAATGCGCCCATATTATCTATATACTTTTGCTATTGGAGTGGAAGACTGTTCAGGCTGATTTTATAAAACCCTGACCGAATGAATTCATGGAAGACTAGTTTTACAGCTTCGTTGGAATTATATGGTTTTCATAAAAAATAATTGTCCGAATTGCAGAACGAATGGTAATTCTTCGGCGGCTAAGCCTGGTGAGTAATGAGAAGGTTAGAAAAGTTTCAACTCCAATACCTGTAGTTTTGCCATAGTCATCTGTGCAGTGTGAGGTCTAACGTTATCGTACAGTAAGATAGACTCAATCTGTTGACAAATCTAGGCTATTTTTGCTTAAGTTTTCCATCATCTGGTTCAGTTGATTGTAGTGTGCTTAGGTTGTGATCGTTGAGTTAGATTTTCATGAAGTCATAATGGATCACACCTACACCAGACCACCAAATAGTTACCATAACTTTTTTTCGATGAATATTAGTCTTTGGGATGTGTTTTAATAACTCATCCTTATTTCAACACAAAGCTGAACGCTTATGATTGTCATATTGAATTCATTTTTCATCATCGATTGGAAAATAAATCGCACTTATGGCGAAAGAGCAAACTACTTATCGATTTTGTTTCTATTTTTCATATATGGGATCTAGGGTCTAAACGAACGAAACGAAACAAAAAGGTACAGTGCTCGTTAAGAAGTACTTAATGCCCACGGTTGTGAGTGTGGTGAAGTGTTATGAGGGTGCATGACTACTAAAGGATCGGGAGGAATCAAGTTCATTGAGTCAACAATGGACAAACAAATGTTTATAATAATGTATTAAAATCGAATTTAAAACAAAAACCCCCGGGCACTTATATTTTAAACAAGGTGGTGACCTAAAGTATATATCACATGTAGTAAAGCTTCGGTTTCTTTACCACATTCCCAATTATTTTAGGATGCCACTGATATCAGATCAATCAAAAAGCATTTATGGGATCTACTGGAGCGAAAAATTCACCATGAGACAATTGCAATAAAATAAAGGCTATGCTTGAAGAAGTGCTGAGCGGAGCGGTAGCGGAGCCAAATCTTCTCTATGGAAAGTGCTAATTGATAGTCCAGTCAGTACCAAAACATTTAACTGAAGTCTTGAAACAAAGAGGATATTCAAGTGGTTATTAATTTTTATATAATTTATGAAAAACAAGTCTTGCTGCTGATTTTGTGTTTTTAAATACCTTTATAAAAGGGCATCAAAATGGTTACATACGTAGGTATCTTGTACATAGACTTTTCTGCCATGAGTATAAAATTCTTTACAGATCTAAGAATTACCTTTATATTTATTTATTTAAAATTAGCAATATTCTTTGAATCCAAATCCTTAGTTTTCTATAATCAAAAAATAACATTTAAAACTAAGAGCTTCAAAGGTAAATTCTCCGTTTCTCAATTTTATCTCCACAGATGTCATGAAAAGTCTGGAACAGTGGTTAGTCTATCTTCCATCCATGTGGTATAAGAGTTTGTTTTTCAAGTTGAAAATTTTTAGCAAATATTATTATAGATATGAAAGCATTGTTATTTTTCATAAAATTGAAACATTTCAGTGTAGGCAAAATTATTTTTAAGATCTTTTCTTTTTAGTTAAAATTGTATGTCCTTTCAATGACCATTGTAACAGTTCTCTGTTAGCTTTTTATTTAATAGAAAACTTTCAAGTTAACATTAATTTTAACATTCGTCAAATCATAGACTCAAAGTGGTTAACATTTGATAACTTTTCAGATATTAAGGGGGGGTTGTTTCGTTCTATAAATTTATCTAACTACCCCTTCACAGTTAAGGGGTAAGTTAACGAAACTCATCTGTATAGGAAAAACATTTGCAGAAAATTAGGGGTAGTAACACACTACGTGAATATTCAGAGAGTTACATATTGTATTGTAGTTAGAGAAAGTAAAATATCTGATGATGATTAAGAAGAGTTTCAATGTAAAGGAATTTCTGTTTCATTTTGGGTTAACAGAACTTTACAATAAATTTAAATTGAAAACACGTTACATTGTTATATCGGAGAAATCATCTACATGAGATGCTCCTTACCTTTTTGTTGGAAATTTTTCACTTATTTTCACTCTACAGTTTCTAGTAGTTTCAACACAAAATTTCTATAGTTTATAGAATTCTGATTTTTATAGCTTTTCTTCTCGACGAGCTTTTTATCTACAAATGAAAAACTAATGCATTTATAATCAAAGCTTTTTGACTTACAGTTGCAGTTGCAGTTATTTTTTTAAATTTTTAATGGAAGCATTTTGTTTTGTTACTTGGAGTAAATTTGGAACAAAATTGTTATTACATTTTTTGTTTTTTATGATTAGAGAAAATGAAAAATAGGAAAAACCTTTTTGAAAATATCTATACCTCAGTCAATTAGGATGCTAAAAACATATTGTACGTTAAATACTTAGGTTTACTGATTTCCAGCTTTTTAACTTTTACTATATGTAATTATTTTCATTTTTTATTTTATTTTCTATTTATTTTCTTTTGGAATTGCATACATTTTCGCATGCTTAGCACTTTCCGTTTGTTTCGTTGGTTTATATGAAGGAATTTCTTCCTTTTGAAGTTTATTTTATTTTATTCCTTTACGCATCAGATTCCTTGCTATATGTGGGCTGCAAAAGCACGTATAAATATTTTACGACGTCCTTCAGTCATTTATTTTTATTGCAATATTTGCTCACTCAACGTTTATGATGATCATTTTAAGCCATTTTTATGTTGCCTTGAATGCATGAATCAGTTTCACAGACTCACCCGACACATGCGTGTCTCTCTCTGTCTGTCCATCATTCCGTCTATCTATCTTTTGGTATATGTTTGTGCCAGGAGCGTAATAGTCCTTGTCTGTCTGAAAGTTATGTTTGGTGTGGGTGTGTAAATGTATGTTGCTCATATATTTTGTTGCCCAATTTCACCTTTTCCACTTTCGCTTGTCATTTACTGGTGTCCATCGTCGTTGCTTTTCTCAATTCCTTACAGTTTTATATATTTTTTTTTTTCTTTCATTCTTTTTTTTTATAAATGGCACCTCATTAAATTGTCCCACACTATTTTTGTTGCCTCTGTTCGGCCGCCTTTTTTCTTGCATTTGCTTTTGCTGTTGCTGCCATTGCCCAAATTAGTCAGGTGTGTGCTGGAGCTGCTCCTGTTATTCTTGCTACCTTGGTTATTTTGGTCTAGCCATGTCTGCTTGGTTTATGTGTTTTTGTAATTGGCGTAAAGTAGCACAGTGGGATTGATGATGATGATGATGATGCTGATGATGATGGTGGTGTATGGAAGAAAGAATGAATGCGAATGGGAGCTTGAAATTGGAAAAAAGCGAGCAAATGAGTTGGGCAGTTAACAAGTGAAGCACTAAACTCCTTTACTAATGGGTAGGGTATGTAACTTCTGTTTTCATGTTTTTATTTTTTATTGTTTTGTTTTATATAAGAAAATTTGTTTATGGTTTCATTTAGACATTGTTGCAACAATTTGTCTGAAAAGGACATAATTAAAGCACTTAAGCTCTGTCACCTTAATAATTTGTTAAAATAAGAATTTATTATATAAAATGAAAACGAATTACGGGGGGATGATTTTTAAGAAAATTAGACACACATGTTTGATGATTACTTAAGGAAATTAGGTAGAGAACCATTAAGATTTCACTATGTCATTTTCAAATCACCGTAAAGATTACGGAAGCAATCAATTTCAATCTAATATACACAAGTTCTTTGATCTAAAATATAATTCGATTCCATGTATAAATCAAATAATATACTTGTCATTACCTTTCTCAATCTTGTCTTCATGGCTTCTACTATTGTAAAGAGTAAAATGACATGTCTAACTAAGTCACATTTTGTCCCTGTGACCTTTTCGACCAAAGGAACCTTGTTATACCAACAGTTTCTATTTAAAATCATAAATACTCTCGTACTAGTTTAATAGATTGCGATTTATTTTCATTGATAATAAGCATCATACAGATTATTTACAGCATTTGAAATGTTTCTTCAATCGATTATAGAGCTAACTCATCGTGTAAGCTATTTTACCGCTGATTTTTAATACGTGGGTCGTCCAATTAGTCCTTATGAAGTCCGAGAGATTCATGGCATAGCTCGTAATTTAGTTCAGCACTAATCTGCTGTTAAAGTCTTAGGTTTTTAAACCACATGCTTTCATTTTTATTGTCAATTGAAACAACAAACTTTTGTGTAGTGGGAATCTTGATTTTCGCGTGGTGATTAAACACTTTTATTTAGAAGGTTAAGCACAGAAAAACAGCAAACGTGTGGTCAACTCTAAGGCAGTTTTGACGCTGTTCCGTGGCAGTCTTAACAAGTTTTTCCACCTATACATAACTGGATATACTTCTTTACTCCAGAAACAAAGGAATAATCAAAACAGTGGATTAATGAAGGCGAACTGGCTTCGAAACGGTCGGCAAGTTGCTGGCCACATTTTTTTTTTTTTTTTTTTTTGGGATGAACGATTTACACTGATTATTTCCAAAAAGAGCAAACAATAACTGGATGGTGTTGTGTATCGGTTGAGTGAAGAAATCAAGGCAATACGTCCTCATTTGGAAAAGGAAAAGATCCTCTTTAATGAAGACTAAGCTTGGATGCACACTTGCGTAGTATCGATGGCGAAAATTATAGAATTCGAATGGATACCACAGTGACTTCTTTTCATACCAAAATTTTCAAACTTTTTTCAAAGCAATTATTAAACAATCAACGTATCTATATTTCCCAGTATCTACTTCAACATTTAGTATTTAGTTTCTATTAATAGCTGTTAAGGTATCAAAATACATAGCAATTTATATCTCAATTGAAACGATATTCTTAATGGAACTTCCATTCTTACTTAAATATATAACTTCATTCTATTTCTGGAATTGGAAAATTTCCAAATTTTTTCAAAATAATCCTAAATCTCTACATTTTTTTTTTTATCACCACTTACCTACTTCCAAACCAAATCACTAAAGCAAATAAAAGCAGAAACTTTTATGTTAAAAAAAAAAAAAACACAAACAGAGACACATGTCATTTGCTTTCTAAAGAAAACACTTCAATGTTCAAGCACTAAAACCTTGGACAAAAAAAAAAAAACTCTTAGTAAAAAGTGCTTACAACTTCAATAAAATAAGGTTATGATAAAAACTTAAGTCAGCTTTTAGGCGTGGGCATTCAAGGAAGCACTCAAGCTTGCAATCGGAAAATAGTAAATTTCTTGCATTAGACGCCTTGGCGGCGACTTTTTCCTACTATAATCATTGCAATTTTGTTATTTTAAATTATCTATAAATGAAATGAATTTTAAGAAATATTTACTACATACATTTTATTGCTACCTAAAAGCATCCTTAGCCTTAAAATATGCACAACCAAAGAACCGAAAATGCATTGAAGAAGAAGAAAAAGTAGGAGAAAGCAGCAGTAGGAAATTTTCAATTTCAAGTATTCATGACAAACATTAAAAGCAACTTGAATACATTTTACATAGAGAAGAGGCTTGTTTTGGTCTTGTTGAGGCTCGTTTACTTTTAAACTGTGCCAAATGCATTTTGCTTTTACTTATTGAAGTGTAGTAAAGTAAAATACACCCACAATATGACAACCAACAAACTCCTTCATTAGACCCATTACCATTTTACAAAATTTTGCTTTTACAGCCCATTTTGATTATGTCCACTTGAACATGTCTTTTTGGCCAACAACAAGAACAACAACAATATTAAACTTCAAGTTGAAATGAATGAAATTTTGTGGTCAAGCCATTATAACTTATAAACTTTTGGTCAAACAAAAGATGTTTTTCTCAAGTGCCCAATGGTAGAGTATTTCAAGCAGTCAAGTTGTTGCAAGTGTTTCTTGTGTCATTTCAATAACAACAACAACAACAAAAATAAAACAAAAATACAATAAAATTTTACTCGCCAAAATCAATTCAAGTCAAATTAAGTGTTTATTTCCAAAGAATATTACAATAAAGTAGTGTAAAGGGTTCGTTAGGAACACAATTTTAAGTGCATATTTGCAATGAATATACAATATTTAATATTGTTTACAAGTTAAGAGAATCTTGAAATTATTTTTAATCAATATAAAATATTATATAGTTATGAATATGTAAGTCACAAATAACTAAAATCTTAACAGAAAAAGGTCTTCAATTTACATTCAATAATACAATAGTATGAGTAAATAGGGGAAATTTACCCCAGTTCGAAAGGACCCAGAATTTGGATATTACGACTTGAAATTGCCATTAAATTATGTACCCTTTGATATAGTTCACTTTAATTTGGATTTTTGGAAGTGTGATTAGTTCACTCTATAGGAAGAAATATTAAACTTTGTTATGCCGAAGCTCCTGTGATTGAGCATACAGAAATATTTCATGCTTGATTTGACAACATTGAGACTGATATATTTGTATGGGAGCTATATGATCTAGTAATCCTTGGGTCTTGAAACATTTTACATTAACTATGTAGAATATGAATCAGATACTTGTAGTTTTCAAATTTCAGTTCGATAGTACAAAAACAAGAAAGTGCTTCTTATAAGAAAACAAATTTGAATTTGGATTTGTATGGGAGCTGTACGATCCAGTAATTTTATGGTGTTGAAATTAAGATGTTTGTAGACATACAAAAAGCTTATACAAACGGACAGATGGACAGACAGATGTACTTGGTCTAATCAGCACGTCTCGTCGAGTTGATCTCTTGATCAGATATATGTATATATCTTAAGACAATAAAGTTCCCCGAATTTGTCACCTAAATTGCCCGCGTTAAGTATTTTTTTGGTTTTTACTGAGGAGGACTAATTAAACCAGCTGCTGTAAATAAACTGGTTCACAGATCGCACTCATTTTTTGGCATAGTAATTAAGGACAGTCTTACTAACCTACATAAATTCCGGGTACTTTGTTGACTTAAGGTAGTTTATGGGGTCTTTAATGTCTCCTTCCGTCTGTTACAAACTTCAAGGCAAACTAATAAAACTACTTGTCCACTGCATAAAGACATGATTTTACATAGAGATATCAATTGTAGCTTTAGTTAGGATCTTTTAATTGTCACAGCTGGACCTCTAAATTTTGATACGTAGAAGTGTCTTTTGATGATTTTGAGTTATATTTGGTGATACATATTATGATTTACTTAAACATTTTCTATGCTTTAAGAACATTTTGACCGATTTTTCTGTATGTGGTAGCAATAAATCTCGATTTGATTGAGTCTCTTATATCAAAAATTGTTGTGTCCATTTCCATGTCCTGACTATGAAAGGATTTTTCGCGCACATTTCAGTAGCGAGAAGCTTCAAATCGCTAACCCAGAGACATGATAGTCACTCCAAGAAAAAATAAAAACATAAGCGAGGGTCATTGATTCACGACGAATAAAAATATTCTTGTTCAATATGAAATTAAATATTTTATTCTAAGAAATCAATGAAAATAATAAAAAAAAAAATAATTTATTATCATTAATTAATTAATCCATACAATTTTGTTTTGCAGGAAATTTTTCATATCATTTTAGCTCATTTTTTTACGATTTTTATGGTGTTCCTACTCTGACAGCAACAGCCTAACTTTAGAAACACATATTATTGCATATTCTTAAATTCTTTACTTTCTATTCAATCGATTTTCAAAAAATGTTAATTTGACTGAGATTCCAGATTCAGATTCCATTGAAATTTATGAGCCAAAGGCAAAACTATGCCGAACTCTGATAACTTTCTCTACTATAACTTTCTCTTAATGTTTTATAAAGTAAAGAACCGAGTGATAAATATCCAATATATATGAAAAAGGTTTCCAAGCCTATTACACTCAATTAAACACTGTCAGTGTCTTCTTTTCTTTGTAAATCTATCACACATTTTTCACATAGGCAAACATGTATATCGTCCCCCGATTTCTGAATGAAGTAGTCTAAAATTACCTCTACTTGCAAAATACATACATTTTAACACTTTAATCTTTCATATTTGTCAAGTGAACATACAAATTGCTGAAAATATTACATACTAGCGATTGAACAAATACTTAAATTAGCCATAGGCTTCTGGTAGTTAAACAGATTAACGACTCTTTGGAATATCCTTCTAGCAAACAGAACTTTTGATATAAAAGTATGCAGAAAAACAAAACATAATAACAACAAAAACAAAGTTTAATTTTATAGATCCCGTGGTAGTCCTTGCATATTTTTGAATTCCTTAAAGACACTGATTGAGAAAAGCTTTAACACTTAAACTTAACTTTTCTTTATGTTTATTTTGTTTTGAAAAACAATTTTCAATATTCATTCTTTCCCCAATTTTTAAGTCATGAAGTCCAAATCAAGCAAAGAACACAATAGTAATTTGTTCACTAACAATGCCTCGCTTGGCTTCACTTCTATCATTCTTTTCTGTAAGTGCCATGACAATTGTAATTACTCTTTTGTCTTTTCTATACTTTTGTTTTTACTTTTCTTTGGTTTTTTCTTTTTTTTTTTTCTTTTTTTTTTTTTCTTTTTCTTTTTCGTTTATACTTTCTTATTTTGTTCATGCTCTAAATCCACTATTAGTATTTGAAAGACAAAGCTTAGTAGTATAGGTAGTAGTATAGACTGAAAGGAAAGGACTGAGTAAAATTCAAGTGGCTTGACATCACGTGCCCCTAATTGGGTCGTAGAACTGATAATCAAGTTGTTCAAACGAAGCGTTTAGTGTGCCAAATAAAGTTAAGTTGCCAACCAACAAGTCTCGGCTAAGTGAACAAGTTTAAAGTTGATAAAGTCTTTCTTTTTTTTTTTGTTTTTTTTTTTTTTAGAAAAGAATAGAATAGTTGAATATTTTGGTTGAAAACTTTTGCTTAATTTGAAGTTAATTTAGGAGCTTAGAAAGTATTACTTATGTAGGAAGGAATATCTTCAATTTTAAGAAATATTTAAAGAGAATTAAATGCAAAAAAAAAAAAACTTTTGCAACTTCAATATTTCAATTGATGAAAATTTAAACAAAATATGTTGTTAAGACAACAATTCAAGGACATTATATTAATTTCTATACAAAATATAAATGAATTATGTCGATTCAATCGACTTGAATAAGTAAATAAATCAATACATTCTTTTCTGCAAATCAATTTTATTTTCAATATTTGCACAAAATCAAATAAATAGAAATGTGAATGCATTAAATGCAATGAAGCAAGGAAATCGACAATGTTATTCAATTGAATATTTTGCAAAAAATTAAACATAGAACAATGCAGAAAGGGAGACAATGATACTCGAACGCACCGAACTTGCAACAAAATCAACGGATGTCCCTTTACGAAAGGACATTCTTAAGTTTAATATTTGTTCAAGAAGAGCCGGATGGACATACAACACAAGTTACAATCCAAGAGTATGAGTAACAACAATGCATACACCCTTTATTCAGCCTATATAACAATCAGATTTGAACGGGATTGGAACTGAAAGACAGAACAAGATAGAACAGGACAAGCCAAATATATACATTCTACATGGTGTAATAAAGTCTTAAAATTTATTTTTATGAGCATATAATAGAGGCAAGCAAATTGTCTGTCCATATGACAATGAAAGCTAACGTTGTTTTGTTTGTACGAGTATGTTATCCCTGTACTATGGAGCTCCCTTACACCCTTATGATATGGGTGAGATAGTAGAACTTTTCAGGCTACAAAAAACTTTCATGTCAAAACCGAATTTGCAATGCTTGTAAATAGCAATAAAAGCAACAACAACAAATACAAATACAAAAACAAAAATAACAACCCCACATGGTATAAAATTAATGCATGAAATTGCAATGACCACTGATTCTCCATCATCACCCCCTTCAAATCGGAATCAGGATAGGATGAACTGAACTATACGGAACTGAACTGAACTGAACTGAACTGAGCTGTCCATTGAAACGAAAGTACGAACGTATGACAAAATAGCCGCAACGAATTTTCAAAATTTTGCCAATATTTGCGAAGTCATTTAAGATTATCCTAATTGAGAATCTCAATGAAAATCTCAGCGAAATTTTGGAATGCGAATGGACCATCAATAAATGAAATGGGGTCCAAAAAGGGGCCAAGTCATTGCATGGAAGAAACAAATGAGTAGGCATATGAATTGAAAGGCAAATAGACAAGTGTAAAGCATTGGAAAAGTAAGGGTAGAGATACATTTGGGTGTCGTCATAGCAAATAAATGATGAGTCTACACAATATTTAAACAGGCGCTTCAAATTGTAATCGAGTTGTATCATATTACACTGAAAGTAAAGACCTAGAAAGGCAAAAGTTTAACATTCATGGGAATTAAAAAATTTAAGGAATTTCTCAGAGCAATAAGTACATTACGAGGGCCTAACAAGAAATACTTAGCTGTGTTTGAAGAGAGGAGTTGGCATTACCGTCATGTACTGCCGTCTGGCACACGATAGTTTTTTAATCGGATCGATTCATAGTTTACTTATTAATCGACAGTCAGTTGAATTATACGTTTTTCGGGTTCTTCGATAAAATGGAAAAATAACATATCGATCCATAATTCTATTTTAATATTATTTTTGGATAGAAAAACACTACGTATGTCTCGGATTATGGATTCTTAAGGGCCCACGGTACGGTTATGCATTTGGAACAGTCATTTATCATAGTGTTTGTGAAATAAGTATGTGTGCGTGGCATGAACAAAGCATGACGAAATATCTAATCGTTTTAGCAATTTTATCATGCTTTTTATTCTCTCATCGCTCTCTTTCACTAACATCATTGTCTCATACCATGCTATCTCATTTACGTGTGAAAGAGGCAAATATAGGCAAGTGCTCACTTTGAATATATTTTGGGATAAACAGACGTGAGCTCTTGAGTGGATGGCATACGAAATATTTGTCGTCATCGGCATTGTTGTCCGCACATCTGCTCCCTTCAAAAAATAACAAGAAATGAACGATCATGATGAACACAAGTATTCGAAATGACTCATGCTACATGCATGATCATGTGGGGGACCCTTTAAGCAGGCTAGACATGATCATGCATCTGTGGATGGAAGTCATTGAAATGGTGAGCACTGAAAGCTCACTATTTATTCTTTTCAAAAATTGTTCATACTAGGGCACACGTGAGTTCACTTCAAAAATTCCATAAAAGTGATTACTAAGTATATTTGCCTCTTTCATACGTACTTAATTCGTGAAGGCGTAAATAAGATAGCATGGTCAAAGAGGGTACGATTCTGGTTAAAGAGGGAATTGAGAAAATAACTCGCATGACGAAATATCTAATCACAAACACTATGATAATGCATAATCATGCGGATGTATCGTGTCCAGGTGGTATTAAGGTCAAGTCTAAGCGGTCACTCCTCTTGAGTAATGGCCACCACAGTCCAGGAAGCCTATGGCTTAATCATTGTTGTTAGCTTCAATGAAGATCTATTTAAAAAATATTGTATTGTACATGGTGTAGAGGGTTACCTAGTTAAAAGGCTAAGTTCTCAAACTCGTTCATTTGAAACAATGAATTAAGGTAAGGTAACGAAGAGTAAAAACAGGATCATTTCAAACGAACAATGATGTATGTGGTTTTCTTCATTTGTTTTCTTTTTTTTTTTTATTATACGTATTTCTTTTCTATAAAATCAAAGATTTTTCTTCAAGTGTAAATACAAATATTTTGATTCCATTAAAACCCCATACCAATTCAGGGACTAATAAAATATAAACAAAATATATATTATTATCGCTGACCCTTCTTCAATGCTATTAATTTTCCATTCGAATGAGAAAATAAAAATCCTTAAAGAAAATATGTAAGTTCTTCTTTATTTTTATGTTTATCATGACAAATGGGGTACAGAAAATGGGAAAAATTATCACTAAAACAAAATATTTACGCAGCCGGACAAGAACAACATTGACATCAATGGACAAAGAAGATTTACATTAAAAACCAGTGTACAATAAGTCTAAAAATCATACGGCTGAGTGACTCAACTGAGTTGTTGTAGGTGATGATGAAGAAGGGAATTTACGGGACGGAAAAGAACGAAACGAAATGATGTCCATCAGAATGAGTGAGTGAATGAGAGATGTCAAAGTAAAAGGATTACTTATCACATATTTTGACATAAGTTAAGTTCATCAGTGAAATACGAGTCAATTTTCGTACACTTTGCAAAAACGGAAATAAAGATGAAGGGAAAAATAGCAAAGCAAAACAAATATCGGGTGAACACAATCGGACTGGACAGACTAGTATGCTACTACAATATGGACTTAGGCCATTCAATCGTATTGCCCTGACGACCCTAACAGCCCCCTTTTTGATGATGGGTCAATTGTGATAAGCGCATGTTTATTTACATTCATTCGTTCGTTCGTTTATTCGTTCTTTTGCTTGTCCCAATGTTTATTTGTTTATTTGTTTGTTGATTCGTCTGGCTCTATTTTGTTTTGTATTTGATTTCGATTGGAACAAGAACAAAAAAAAAGGCTAAAGGATGAATATCCTTATACAATACTAGTGTTCGATTGGCAAATGTTCAATTTACATTTTAGGGGCATAAAACAAAATACTAAGATTTTTGAAACAATTGATAAGCTTTTGAAATGAAAGGGTTGGGAAACTTTATATTTTGTCTAAAATTTTCCAAATGAAAGACAGAGAGATAAATATTTTGAAACAAGTGACAAATGTCAAAATAGGATTTGGTAGCTTAACTTTTTAAGTTATTTCCTTGTGTGACAGTTTTTCATATGTTAAAGCCAAGGTAAAAGGGTCAAATGTCATTTTTAATCGTATTTATCTTTAAGAATTTTATGCCTTTAAGTCTTAAGAATATTTCATACTCAGGCTGACAGTCTAAATTCTCAAAGCTCTTCTTGATAATTAATGACGTCACAAAGATGTTGCCTAATCCAAAATATGTCCTTCATAATAAGAGAATCTCGCGAGCTCTTCTTTGGTTTCTCTAAAACCTATCTAATGAAATCGATAAGTAATGGAAGAATAACAACTTTGCAAGCGACTGAAATAACTGCAAGGATCAATCTAAAGCAATCTATGTGATTTCTAGAGCGTAACAGAAAATCTCCCAAAACCTTTCTGCTTCTCATACTGTTGCAACAACTCTAAACATTCTCTGCGCAATCACCAAGAAAAGGGAGATTTTTAGAATTCCAACCATTCCAAACATAATCAAACATAATCAAAAGTCTCAAATTTATTAAATATTCCAACTTAAATGATCAATTACAATATATCCTTTTAGGTGGATATAGTTTAATGTTTTAAGTAATATTTAATTATTTCAGCATCTGTAAGAATTGTGCCACATACAAAGAAGTTTCTTATGAAGACAAAAAAACACAACAAAACTTTAAACGCATTTAAGCCAAGTTATTATATTAAAGAAAATAATAGTTAATAAGTAACAAAGCTTGATAGAGTTGCCTCATGTGTATATTTGCACTAGCAGCAAACCTCTAGCAAACACACACACCCACCCAGATTGAAAGTATTCTTCGTATACCAAGATACATAATACAATACATCTGTATATCTTTATAACATTTACTAACAGCAAACTCGTATACAAAAAGATGATGGCGATGCTAAAACAACATTGAAAAACATTGCAAGAAGAAAGTACCGAGCATCGAACTAGGAAGGATATGTATAGGAGTAAACAGCATACATTCACATCCTACCAATGTTGATGATGACGACGGAGTCATGTCAGCTGCAACGATTTGTAGCGCCACAAGGATAATCACACTTTTAATCGTGATTTAAGTTTATGGCGCTTGGCGCTCGTTAGTTGCTTGTTATGCCTGTCGACTGCCTCTCTCTCTCTCTCTCTCCTCTTCATGCAACACTTTTGCTTGCTGCAGGATCATCTTAGCATAGCCAGCAAGGAAGCAAGCAGCCCTGAGTCAAGCATCATTTTAGTTGCTCTTGTTATTGTATCTTTCCTGTTTTCCTTCCTATATTCTTTTCTTTTATTTTCTTTGTATATTGTGTTGTCTCTAGTATCCTTTACGTTTTCAGAGGCGTTATTTGCTTTCATTTTTATATTTTTTAATGATTTTTATTACAATTGCCTGCTGCCTTATGATGGTCTAGACCACAGTGAGGCTACGTAAACTGTTTGTACCAACAGTTTGAATAGATATTGTTGCCGTTTCTGTTTCTGTTGCTTTTGTTCAAGTCAAGTCGTCGGCAATTTAGCTCATCGCCAATTGCACTTCGCACAACATTTTATGTGGCATATAGCAAAAGGGCTGGGCCTTCTTGGCAGCTCCTAGGCGTATGATTTGTTGTTAATGTCGGTGGCAAATGTTTAGATGGTGCCAAGACTTTTACTTTGACTTTATTCTTAAAGATTTTCTTAAGTGTGTTAAGACAAATTTGGTATACAGAGGTAAACCTGTTGTTTTGAAAATTGTAGGAAAATTTTTTAAGATCAAATTGTAAACTTTAACTCTCATCTAGTATTTTAATTCACATTCATTCAGAGAAAGATGATATTAAAGTAGCATAAAATAATTTCATAATCTAAAGAGAAAAAAAAAAAAGAAATCACTGCAAAGGAGATTAACGCTAAGACTTTTGGTAGCGTATACGGGCACCTGGACCGCCAAACTTCTTTGGCTCGCAGCGACGTGAATCACAAACTAGCAGAGTTCTGTCGTACTAGACAAGAATGTCCTTAGTTACTAAGGCCTTAGAGATAGACTGAAGAAGCATGTCCAGCATCAAGAATTTGTTTTTGCTTTAATAATTTAACATACAAATAAATCATCGTGTAGCAGCGTTATTGCCGCCAGTGAATGCTGATCATAAATTTCTTCAGATGTTTAATAATTCCTTGGAAGTGATCATGATGAAATCAATTAGCATTGAGCCATCGGTCATGCGTTAAAGTGGGAGATTATAATTGCGCAAATGTAACAACTTTTAAATGAACATAACAAATTTGTCAATGTGTTCAAGATGTCACTGGAAATGATGCCTTTGGATGATCACAAAATAGTTTTAAAATCAAGCAAAAAAAAAAAGAGTTGTAGGCAAACATGAGAGACGCTTCAATACACCAATGTTGAATGAAGTTGCTATTGTGTTTCTTGGCGATGACTGATTTGTTGATATTGCGGTTCTACGGTGTGATGGTGACAGAGACATGTTATAAATAAATTTATCTACTTACAGTTTTTGAAGAGAAACTTCTTTAGCGAAGGGGAGTAAATCCTAAAAATATGAAACTGAAATGTTACAGAAATCAATATGTGATGATGCTTCGCAGACGTAGTTGGGAGACGCACAAGATAATGCAGCGTAGAGAATAAATATTTATGCATGAGTAAGAGAGAAAGATAAGAAATGCTTTACTGATGTGTGTTTTTACAAAAAGTGTACGAACAAGTGGCCAAAGACCGAGCGAGCGTCTGTTGAGAAGGGAAGTGCCCGGGTTCCTTGTGTTGTTGATGCTTTGTCTCTGATTTTGGTTCTGTGTACAAGATAACAACAACAACAGACCCGCAATGCTGAACTGTTGTTGCTTTTCGGAATGTCAACAGAACAATCTACGATGGACGTACCCCAAAGTAGAGTGGCATTTTGAATTCCGTCACATTTCAGTTTCATATTTTTGGATGTACTCCCCTTCGCTAAAGAAGTTTCACTTCCATATTGTGCTTATAAGGGTGAGGCACACTTTTTTTTTATATGCGCATTGCTGACTTCATTCATTATTAAAATGATCCAGAAATCATCATAATCAAATAAAAATGGCAAGGAATTTACCTTGGAAAAATACAATATTTATATATCTGAAGTCATTAAGTGTCCCATGCATGGAAAGCAATTTCAAATAAATTTTATTACAGAAACGTTAACATTTGTTAATGGTTTTTAGTTGCCTTAAACCTTGATCAACAATTTTTAAAACAAGATTTTGTAAGTAACAGAAAGGTATCATTTTGAATGTATAGAAATGTAATAGAATCTACAACTATCGATCATTAATTTCCTCTCAACTTGGATTGTTTACATATTCATGGAATTAGTAGATAGTTTTTACTGCAGGAAACTTTAGGAATGAAAATTTATTTATTGACCAGCAGTTAACTAAGTAATATATGCATCTTTAAAGTAAATTGTTAACGTTGATTACCTAAAGTAAAGCCTAAACTTTAACACAAACTATTACTTTCATCATAATCAACGAAAACTTATATGGATACGAACGATACGCAAGTTGCTTGCTCCCCACGACTAGGACTACAACTATACTAAAGTGCTTGTTAAACAAATCAAAACTTGAGCACATAATTTGCAAACAATTTACGTTTCAAGCAGTTATAGGAGCAAGTGATTCAAAAAGGAAGCAGGAGCACCACCAGAAAGCAGCAGGTAAAACCACTTAAAACGAACGAAACCAAGGCAAGCCGAGCGCCAAGGTAGAGTAACTAGTAGTAGTAGTAGTAGTAACTCTGGGGAATGCTGAGATGAAGAAAACAGCTTGAAGTTCTTGTATTATTTTTTTTTTTTTTTTTCTCTAATTTTTTTATTTCCTTTTTTTTTTCTCTACTAATTACAATGAACCAACCAAAAAGGACGTAAAGCTGACTAGGGAAAAACTAAAAACAAGCAAGCAAGTGAGTGAGTCAGTGAGAAAGTATCTGTGGAATTTATGTGGCCATATATAACTTTTAGTCCTTCTACATTGGAAATGAATGAGCAAAGTAAAAAAGAAAAGAAGGGGAAAGACATTGCAGAAATAACAAATACAATAAATATTAAGGCAGTAAAGAAGGAAGGAAGGAAACTAGTTACCGAGGGTTATAAGTACAATAATCTTCAAGTGAGTAAAAGTACTACAAGAAAATTTATATTAGTGAGTCAGGTGTTTATGATTTGATTACTTTTCTTGTCCTTTTCATATACCCTTTACCCATCAGGGTTTCTTTGTTGTTGTTTTCTTTTCTTTCTTTTTTTTTTTCAAATAAATTTCTTGCTTTCCATTTTAAATAAATTCTTTGTTCGCAGTGATCTGGACAGCATTCAGTTTAGAAAGGACATCTGCATTTATATAGGTTCTTCTATGTATAAAAAGATAAAACTTCATAGCTCACTTACCGTTATTATGAGTTAAAAATGCGTTCTCAGCTTCTGAAGTGTTGCTCTGTTGTTCGTTATTGGCATTCGATGAGGACGACGATGTTGAGAAATCGTATTGATGATTCAGATTATTCCCAGCAACAGCAACGGCAGCTAAAGATTTATATAAACGTTGTTGTTGTTGTTGTTGTTGTTGTTGTTGCTGCTGTTGTGGTGGCGTATAAGGATTATTATAAATATTACGTGTATCTAAGCTTGATTGTTGTTGCTGCTGCTGCTGCTGCTGTTGTTGTTGTTGCTGCTGGTGTTGTAGGGTATATTGTTGCTGTTGCTGTTGTAGGGTATTATTAGTAGAGTTTAAACCATTCACAGCAAAATGACGTGATTTTGCTAAAAATACAAATCAAAATTCAAAGAACAAAAACTATTTATTGAAAAAATCTGTTTGAATAGTAAAATTTTAGAGAAAAAGAATTTTCATTTATGTTTATGTGCATTGTCAGCATTAGAAGACCTAAAAGTTTCTCAAATAAATATATATGTACATACTCACTCAGACTTACAGACAGATAGATAATTTTAGAGGCTGCCAGCCACCCAAAAATTATGCTTAATTGCAGACATTGAAATATGTAAATTTTTCGTGCTTCAATTAAAGCATTTTCTGTATCATGTGTATGTTTCTGTGTGTGTTTGTGTGCGTTGCTCCCCAAACCCAAAAGTTCAAACTCAATTCAATCCAATCCTATTTCCAACTCATTCATTCATTTGTTCGTTACTTCCACCTATTGTTACTTTTCACATATGAATTATGCATAAAGAAAAAAAAAAAAAGGAAAACTGACAGTTCACTTTGCTGCTGCTGTTGCTGCTGCTGCTGCTTGAAGTTTGGTTGCACAACTTTGGGGTTTTGGTGTTGAGTTCTTTCATACTTACATACATATACATTTAAAGGTTTGGTTGGGGTCTTGGCTCTTTTACGGAAATGATGTTGACGCGGAAGCTGTGATAATGAATCTGCCTTAAGTCCTTTCTCTCATATACGTATACACACAAACATACTTTCTTTCATATACCCATAGATACAATACAAATATACTAAGCATTTCCTTAATTCTATTGGTTTGAGTAGCAAGTTCATTGCTACTGCTCCTGCCGTTGCTCTTGTTGTTGTTTCTATTTTTGCATATTAATTATGCATGTTTTAGTGTGAAAGCTTCAACACTTTCGTATTTCAGTTTAAAGCAACAAGCTAAACATACATATTTGTACTTGATGTTTTTATATAGATACTTTGATATTTCATTCATTGTTTGGTGGTAAACTCAATTTGTGACACTCTTTTTGTTTTGTTTGAACAGGGTTTCCTTTAAAATTTAACTGCATTTAAATCATTTATTGTTGGTATTGATCTACCGCAGATTCTTTCAACGAATCAAAGAACCTAAATGGTAGATTTAAAGCACGATTTCAAGTGAAGCCTAGATAACATTGAGCGAGTTTACAATATACCAGCCAAGGTATTCACTATCTGCTAATAAACTCGCCCAGTATAAAATCATAGTCACTACTTAGTAAACAATCTACCGAGAAAAATTGAAAGCCGTTCGAATTAGCTCGATACTTGCTGGTGATTATTTTTTTGTTCCAAATCTTAAATAGTTTGAGCACTTGCTTTAAAAAAAGAATTGCAAAGGAAATCAAAACGGCATAGAAAAGTGTGATTGAAATTCAAGATTGAAACGCGTTATAAGCATGGTGCATTTAACAATTCATTGAAAGAGTTGAAGGCTTCTAGAAATATTTTAAGATTTTCCATGCCTATTTGAATTTAAGTAGTATGCCTTACTCTTATAAGCACAATATGGACGTGAAACTTCTTTAGCAAAGGAAGGTAAGTCCAAAAATTAGAAAATGAAATGTGACGAAAATCAAAATGTGATGATGCTTCAGAGACGTAGTGGGGAGACGCATAAAACAATGCGCATTGTCTTGTGCGGGCTCGTCTGCTTCGTAGAGAATGAAAGTACTTTACGAAAGAACGTTCGAACAAGTGGCCGCATGACTGAAAAAAAAAATTACTCTTTTATATTGAAACAATAAAACACTAAAATATTCACTTTCATATTGTATTTGCCAAAATAGCTCCAATATAATAACATAGTCAAATTTTGATTTTCGTCACATTTCAATTTCATATTTTTTGGATTTTCTCCCCTTCGCTAATGATGTTTCACTTCAAAAAACAAGGACATCAAAATAAGAATGGCAGTCCCAGTTGTCACAAAATTGGAAATACCAGAACACTATTTGGCAATCTTCAATTCTTTCAAGCCTCTGAAACACATGTATCGAATTCCGGAATCAACAATATCGAAGTGCTTGCTGTGGTTCCTCGCCTCCTTCAACCAATTCCTTTTTTTCGCTTAAATTCCGAGAAAAACTATGGAATTATGTTAGATTACAACAAGAGAAACAAAACAACACGTGTTTTCAATTTGATACTTTGATGGTTCTTTCTGAACGAGTGGAAAGGATTTTATGTCATCATCACTATTGACTCTCTCTCAATGTAATCGAGGCAACTTAAAGTCTACTAGGCCTAGTATATTTGAATAAGTTAAGCATACACGACACATAATAAATAAATATTGATCCAACGATCAAAGATACACGAAAAATTATATCCGATTGTTGGAGGACCATGGACAACAGAAGGCACACGTGTTATCTTTAAAGTCAGCACCGTCTATATGTCTAGTTCCGCTTCAGGAACGAAGACATCTGCTTCCAATAATACCCTCACCCGATAAATATAAAAAATATAAAATATGATTTTCTAGTCCATGCAAATTCTCCTACCATCATCATTTGACAACTACAAAAAATAATATCAGACTAAGATACATTTCTGATCTTTTTAATTCCATAAAGATTTAATATCATTTTTATTTAAATATTTTTCTTTTACAAAAATTTTTAAGAATTTATTTAAGCATATAATTTCATTAAATAAGTTTCAAGTTTTAAGAGCGGTAATTTTTTTGCAATGAAGCTTAAAGGTTTGGTAACTTCTCCACCTAGAAATCTTTATATTTTGGTTGAGTGCTGTTATTGTTGTTGTTGTTGTTGTTGTTGAACAAAGTTTTTCAACTTTTCTTCCACCTTTTCAATTTGTTAATTGGCTTGATTTTTAGCTATTATATTGATGTTGTTATTGTTGTTGTTGTTGTACTTAAATTCATTGTATATTTCAAATTTCCAGTTGAATGGCGCTAAAAACTTTTGAAGCACTTTTTGTTTACCTCTACCATAGCCACCGACCGCTTTTTACTACCAAATAATGAAAGTTTTGCATAATAAACACATCTAATTTGTGTGCAAAAAAATGAATTTAAAATGATTTTTATTGATTTATGGTAAATTTTATTGTAATTTTATATTTGAATATATTGGGGGAAATTTGAAGGAATTTAAATGATGATGATGATGCTGATGTAATCAGTAAAAATGAATGAACGCTTGAGTATTTTGTTGAAGATTATTTAACTTTAAATTCAATAACTTTTCAGTTCTTTGTTTTTTAAGGTATTCAAAATATTGAAAAATTAACTAAATGAAATTTTCTTGTTATTATCAATGGCTATAGAAATCTATAGACTGGAGAACTCGATCACAAAACTTCGCGTTTTTATTTCCATTTCAATTTTGTGTTTTTTGTTTTTTGAAATGAAATTTGGGCAAAAATTTATACTAAAAATTTGAGTGAAAAAATACAAATTGTCACGATTTTGGTGACTCAGAATCTCATGAAGCGCACTAGGTAGAGACATGAAATTTTCATAGAATGTGTATTTTTTATTGTCGTATCCCAAACAAATAATAAATTTTTTGGAAAATCCACCGGAAAAGTCTCAAAACAGAGAATACATGGGTTCACCTAATATGCCCGCCCCTACATATAGTGCTTACTTATTAAAAGATCCTAAATGATTCTATTCTAAAATTTTGAATTATCAAGTCCATAAAGAAAATAACCATGTTCATGATTTTTGTTTTGGAAACGTATAAAATTGATGTATCTTCAGTTCAATTTGTGATCCTTTTTAAAGAAAAATTACCAAGAAAGCGTACAAAACATTAAATTTTACATGAAAAACATCAAAATTTTCTGTGCGTGCAAAATACTAGTTCGATTTTAATATTTTTTTATAGCCTTTAGCCTTTAGTCTTCATTGAATACAATCACTTCGTATTCTATCTAGTGGAAAACACTCACCGCCGCCGACGCTAGATATTTTATTTATTTTTCACTTTGAAATGAAATTCACAAATTTGCACTTCACAAAATAACAAAAAAAAAACAAAATATATCAACACCAATAAAAATGAGAACAAGAACAATGTGTATTTATGGTTTCTTTTGTTGTTGTTGGTATTGTTGTATTTTTTCATGAGCACTCCATCCAACATTGGTCGCTTGGAATTGGAATCCATAATTCCCATTTGGTTTTTGAGGCTCTAGTTTCCTGTTTCGAACAATAACCGACATAAATAAGGCAACATTCAATGCAAATTGGGCTATTTACGCAAATTTTATTGCCAAGAATTTTATATTCATACAAAACACAAACACACACATATTCTGGCATAAGCACATGCATAAATGTACATGTGTGGGTATTCACTTGGCCCCTTAGAGTATTTTTTATGTTTTATTTTTGCCTTCTTTACGACGCTTGGGGATTTGATGTTTATGCCAATTTCACTTGGTATGCCTAAGACTAAACTTATATAAGAAACGAACTAGAAAACATACGAATACAACACCTCCCCCTTTGCTTGATTTCGCCTATAAGTTGTCACTTTGGTTTGTCATTATTTGCCATATTCAATTCGAATAATTTTTCATTCATTCGCATACTATTTTTTACTGAATACAAAGCGTTACAATACTAAACAAACAAACAAAAAAAAAATACTTGTAAAACATTTTTATTTTTCACACTTTTTTGTTTAATGTAACCCTTTCATTTTTACTTGCTGCCAGAGCTTCGATGCGCCCCAGGAGTCCCAAATACTGTCATCATCATCATCATCATCATCATCATCTTCTTTCGTGATGCCTTTCGTATGTCGCACAAATTA
Source organism: Amiota minor (assembly GCA_037043295.1). Taxonomy (NCBI): domain Eukaryota; kingdom Metazoa; phylum Arthropoda; class Insecta; order Diptera; family Drosophilidae; genus Amiota; species Amiota minor. Next base: position 498,429 of record JBAMAW010000485.1, read on the forward strand.
TGTGATTTCGCGCCATTATTCTGTTGCTAAACGGCTCTCGCCTCAATAAGCAATTGTCTTGATTTTCCGCTTCCGGTGCATGTTGTTGCTGATATCCTTTGACATCTTGTCCTTAGCTCGTTTGCTCGTTTAGTTGAGACTGGTTAAGTCAACTCTTTCCTATTTTCTCATTGAAAGAATGTGATTTTTATTGAGTTTTCATCACACACAAAAACCAACAAATAAGGAAAGCCTTTCTTTTTCCTCAACATCGATGAACGTCCTTTGGCTTGTCATATTGGTTAAAGTATTGTATCTTTTCTCATAGTCTACTTCTTTATTAACATAGAAGTCGTTTGGGTTTTTTGCTTTTTGGCCTTTTGTCATATAAAGATGTTTAACTTGGCTTTTCCGAAAAGGATTTTACTAATAAATTCGATCTAGTGAAAATTTATTGTCATTGGTTTTTAAAAGGCGGTGCGTGCACAAAAGAATAAATGACTTTATTTTAAGAATTCAGTTTCCATTTATCTTTTCCATTTTAAAATGAATAAAAAAAAAATCATCGAAAATCTTATAAAAATTTATATTTTTTTGTTTTTCTTATTTATGAATCGAAAACCAAAATGAGTTTTATCCTTTTATATCTTAATAAAAACTGGTAATTTTCAAAAACTAATCTGCATACATAGTTAGCGTTCTATTGTATAAGGAATCAAACAAGAAGCACCACCAAACTGCTTGCAATCTGTTCCATTTCGATTTAAATCATTTCATTCTTTATGTACAATTTTTCTTTTTAGCAACTCACGCGTGAAAATGTCTATTCCCCTTGACATATGTTTGAGTGTCACCAGTAACACAACAACAACAACAACAACAACAACAAGAAATATATATGTGACATGTTGCGCTAATCCAGCACGCAAAACCACTCGAAAACTAAAAATGAGATACTTATCTCTACAGCAAGATATTTGCAGATTTCTAGCTTACAGCATTTTCAATTTTCAATGCAATGAATGCTCTTCTGATACTTTTGTCCTTGCTACTACTAACCGAACATGTGCATTGGAAACCGCGGAATCAATTCAAAATATAATATGCAGAACAAAAAAACTACCCTAGAACTTTATTTTTTTTTTGTATTGTCAAAAGAAAATCTAAAGTTGAGTTTGATAAATTAACGCAAGCAAATATTGTTTGCAATTGGTTTGACATGTTTGACAACAATGGAAAATCATTCAACTCTACTCTGCTGAAAGGAATAGAAAGCGTGCCATCGTTATACAATATTATTTCTGAGTTCTGTCTATAGGCTGATTTCCGGTCACTGGCCGTTCGACCGACCAAGTTAATCTGTGACGCTGACAAATGCGATTGTTGTCGTTCTACTTCTTATATTGTAGATTCTATTTTGTTCTATCAAAACTGGCACACAACCCTTGAGCAGCATTTACTTTGATTTGCTTTGCATTGATTTCAATTAATTTGGTTGTTGAAGATTGCGTGATTGTAATCGATATGGTAAAGTGATTCTATATAATGAACTGTCATTAGATTGTTTTGAAAGGGTAACAAAATTTCATTAATATGTAGCCAGTAGTCTATTCGGTTTAGTTTTATAAACCACAAAATTGAGAATCTAAGTCCGAAGGATGTCACTATTTCTCTATACTCTTCATGCTTTCATTTTTGTTGATTTCTTATTCGCACTCATTCATCCTTCAAGAGGATAATTCTTTGTCAGTGAGTGAAGCCAGAATAGAACACAACAGTCAAAGAGATTGAGGGTGTTGAACAAGTTTGCTTAATCTAACTGTCATTGACAGGATTCTGTAAAAGGTGAGAGTAAAACTGAACAACCCTTGTTCTATCGTTGTTGTTGTTGTTGTTGTTGTTCTTGATACCTTAGAGTAAAGTCGCATTTTGAATTAGATTTTTAGCTTTGCATTTGCACCGTCACTCAGTCATTCAGTCAGCTGTTGGCAAATGTTTTCGCGTTCTTACTGTAGTTTTGTGAATTTCAAATGCAAAGACATCTGTTCAAGTATCATGCTAATGCGAAATCTCTTTTGATTTTTATTTTCATATACTTAGATTTCCTTTCACTCTTTCACTAGTTCTGGGTGAGTTTAATCCATTCAAACTATATACCTTATTCAAAAAAGGGGTCCACCTTATATGAAAATAAGTTTGATATTGAATTTAACTGGTGGGTATTAGACATTTAAGTGTTCTCTTTCCTTTCTTTTTTGTTATTGTCCAAAGGATTTCCAAGCAAAAATTTTTAATATTTTAATGGAGTTTTTGATTAGAATAAGTATTATTGCTTGGAACGCATGTTCCATAGTCGGAATGGTTTCATCTGATACTTTAAGAATAAGGAACAATAATTCTAAGATTAATTTCAAAGGTATTGATTGATTACATATATGCAAATATAAATACATATTTATGTCCCCCTAAAAATGAATTATTGAACAGAGTTGGACTACTCAAATTATCATGTAGCATGTTGTAATGTAAATGCAGGCTTTCCTTGCCTTCCCCGAGTTAAGGCGTATGTTGACTGCCAACAGCCTACCTTGTAGACAAACAAATGAACGAGATGACAAAAATATGATGGAACAACTATAGGAAAGTATGAGCCTAAAACATGATGCTGGCTACAAATGTGACGAATATAAAACGTAGGTAAATACAGTGATGCCTTGCGTACTTTTATCGGAATGCCTTGGGCTCTCTTAGAGGGAAGCCTTCATTGGACACTCTGAAGTAATACATCAAGCAGTTCCGGAGTAAGGGAAGAGGAGAGAGTTTAAATGGATACACTACACACGTAGTCACAATGTTAATTAGCTCTACGAGACGAGTTGATTGAAAATGCCAGCTAGCACCTTAGGCACGATAATGCACCGGCTTATCGTTCGAAACTTATGACTGGTTTTTTGACCAAAAATCACATCTTATTCTCCTGACTTTGACACCTTGTGTCTTTTATTATACCTCTTCAGACAACTACATTTGGCACTGAAAGGAAAGTGCTTTGCCAATATTTAGACTATACAAAAGGCGTCAACCGATGCTATAAGCACCCTGTGACTTATAAAGCGGTAACTCGGCTTCTAATTGTCCGTTGGTTATGAAATTTTGACAGAACGTCAGTGGAAGATATTTCAACTCCTACTCCCTTCAAAAGATAGCATCACTACTAACAGAGATTTTGTAAAAGCATAAGCGCATTTTGATTTCCGTAACATTTCAGTTTCATATTCTTTGGATTTACTCCCGTTCGCTAAAGAAGTTTCACTTCAAAAAAATAACACATATTTTTGTTTGAATTTCTATGAAGGGAATCATATTTTATTACTACTACAATCATTAGTATTATCCAGTTTAGAGTCTACTTTGCATGCCAGTAGATGCCATACAAAAAAGGAATCCACCACAAGTAGCGTATTAACATCGTCGCACTGCTGGCATGTTCTTCAAATAAGGACATCATGAGATGTGTGCACTTGTGCAAACAATAACAGTAGGAATATAAATATCTCTCAGGTCCGGATCAATCAAAGAATTTATAACATTTTGATTTAGAATACTTAGAGATAAAGTACCATAGGCAGCCAATCCACGATATAGAATAGCGTGAGTCACAAAATGATTTCTAATAAGAGACTTAACAATTGTTAAAGACATTATTGTTTTTAAATTTTGTTTTATTTTGTTTCTATTTCAAATATTTAAACTTTCAATTTTCTCTCTTGCCAAGATCCAATAGAAGGATAGAAATATAAAATCAATGGTTACCTTGATTAAATTCAAAATTTTGAAACTACTTTTCAAAGTAGATCTTTTGATTTTAGAAAGAAAACTAGAAAGCAGACTATATACAATATTTTCTTTATAACCATGACAAGTTGTTCCGTCCGATAATATTTCCATGGGTAACCTTCCTATTCTTATGACTTGGTTCTGGACATTTTAATATAAACAAATCATAACTTTCAATATTTATTACAAAATTTATTCATTTATTTACATACAACACGTCCATGTCATGTCAATATAAAATAGTTTATTTTTTCTTTTTCAAACTACTCAATTCATTAATTAAGAAATGACATCGATTTATTGACAAAAACATCAATTGAATGCTTACTGTACACAAAAAGAAAACAATTAGAATTGTAAAATCAAAAGATAAAGAGAGTAGTATATTTAATACAAGTACCAAAGCCAATAAATCAGATTTATTGGTTTTCAAAACAGGATTTTCAACGTTCAGTATCAAACCACAAATACAATCTTTTTTTTTCACTCCATTCCATCCATTGAAAGCACTTTTGACCATATGCCCATATTATTGACAAAGCCAACCAACAACTAACTCTACAGGGCAAAGTTAAAGATAGAAAAAAAGCAAAAGAAAGGCATGAAATAAAAGCGAAAATCCATCACAAATGCAACGATGACAATGACAACGATGACGATGGCGATGATGATGATGATGGCGACGGTTTACAAGAGGGATACAAATATTGTTGAAGGATTAAGCTTCCCGCGCCATGGCAGGCTATGGTGCTATGTCGTCGTGTCATGCACGGATTTAATACGTCGCTTGGGACAATAAAAGTTCATCAAGAGTCGTCGCCGGTACTGGGATTCAGATTCATAACAATTTGTCGCTCGTTTAGTTGTGAGTTTTGTACGCGGCATATAAAAATAGAATAAATTGCAGAGATAATGAAAAAACCAATGTTCATGATGATGATAGAAGCTAGAAAAATAAAATCCCAACAATATACGAATATGTTCCAGTGGACAAAAGCTGAATCAATTCCATCTGATGATGCCAAGCAAAGCAAAGCAGATCCACTTTTGTTCAATGTGGTGCGGTTGGGACTTTTGTTGCGGTGTAAAGTATCGAAGCATAGATCCTGCTCGTATAAAAGGAACAAATGCTCGTAATCCAACGATTAATTAAAAAATGTTGTCTTTAGTGAATGGCTTAAAAGCATCACAGAAAAAGGCTATTACAATATACGAGTATGGAGAGAAGAATGTTAACCATGGACATGAATAAATTGATTACGTTTATTATTTCAATTGGTCAAGTGGGCTTATAGGGATTCTTCCATTACACTTTGCTTCCTCATGAACATTAAATCTGAAAAGTTTTTTGTTTTATTAAAGTAATATAATATTGTACAAACAAATTTTACTTCATTTGTTGAAACAATCAAACTTATTAATGAAATATACACAAGGGAGACACGGCTGCCAAAAGCAAAAGTCATTATCAACATGACACAATGTGGGCGAGCACCTGTCGAACAATCACATTCAAAACTCCTCGGGGGGCATTTGCTAAAAAATGTGAAAATCATAAAAATCATTTACGCAAAATCATCAAAACTGATGAGCTTAAAAATAGAATAAGTTTAGGCCTTCTTGTAGTAGAATCAAGACAATTACCATGAAATTGTAACGAAATTTTAAATTTTCATTTTCACGTTTTCCCTTCTTGGCAGAAAGAAACAAAGTTTCTTTTTTGTTAACTTTTTGCCTAATGAACTTTATTTCGTGCTTTTTCGCATTTTATAAATTTTTCCAATTTAATTTTTTTTTTTTTTCTCTCTTTCTATTTTTCCATTTTTATTTTTGAATTTCATTTCGTTTTTCTTTAATGTGCCTATTTCCTTGTTCCTAAGTGTAATGTAGCGCGCGTTTGGTTTTACTTGTCTATAATAACAACTCACTTACTTGCATACTCACCCCATTCCATCCCCTTGATTCCCAACCCTAAGTACGGAACTTCTCATTGCTATTTGATTTGATTGGATTTTGGTTTGTGTCATTTCGTTTGCTTTGATAATTTACCTTTTCATTTCATCAGGATGAAATGCACTACATGTCGTGTCTATGTTATAATCAGTCGACATAAGTCCCTGGTTCATTTAAAATAACAAATGTGTTAATTTTGGTTTCATCTAACGAAAAGTTTATTATTTCTATTAATTAGTTGTGCAAATATTTATTGTGATTTAGGGTTGCTTGAGTTATTGAAGTGTCAGTTAGTAGTTGAAGGTCAGTCAGTGTGAGTGTTTGTTTTTCTTTTTAAGTTAAATGGAAAACTTTGCAATTTTTTAAATATATATATTTGATATCAGAAGTATAAGTTAATGGACTCATTTAGCATAAGTCATTGCTGACTTTTTTCGACTAAAAATCAATCATAAAAATTCTTCAATGTTTTGCAGTCAGCGGATGTCAATCAGCTGTTTTTTGTTTTCAAACAAAGCAATGAAAACACAATTGTCAAAATAATTTGAGTGCTGTTTACTATTTCGTCAGACTACAAAGTTGAACATTTCAACGAAATAGTTTAACTTGCAAGCAGCACTGCAATCAGAAAATACAATTTAGTCAGCGATGACCAAGTGAGCGAATGAAAAACAGCGTTGACTTATGCGCTGAATATACTTAAATGAATCTATGAGTTGATAGAAACCATTTGTTTTGAGGGAAAAAATCATTTTATTGTCACCTTTTAATGTGCTAAAAAATGAAGACTCAATTTTTATAATGATGGATCATAGGTGATTTGATTTACTTTCGTACTTGTCGATGGTCATATTGCAAGTCTAGTCATAACATGGATGGTTCTGATTGCCATTCAAATCGTAAGTGATTCGCAAATTAAACATGTTAGCTTCTGTTTCGCAAGTAAAGAAAGAGGGTTTTCTTTACCTAAGAATCCGCTACTATCAATTAAAAGCTGACAACTAAATGCAAGCGGAACAGAGCAAAGTGCAAATTTTGTTCTATATTGTCATTTTTCCCGCCTTATGTTCTACAATTGACTAAGCTTGACTACACTCATGTTCCTTTTACCATCAATTTTATACTGTTTTAATTTCTATTAAATTGGGGAAAAATTTCAATGCTTTTCCTAAAGATGATAAAAGAAAATAACATTTAAAATAGAGGTTTTCGAGAAAGTTTCAACAACACAACTCCCAAGGCAACTCTAAGTGGGCGACAATCAATTACTTCTTACCATATGAATGCGTATCGATAAATAAACAATATTATTAGGAGTTGGTAGATTGATTGACCATTATTTTAGTCATTGAAACTTTTTTAGTAATGACATCACGACCATGCTGAGTTCCTAAAGGGGAAACCCCATACCACGGGTTTTGATAGAAGTTATTCAAGTATCCTATGCTTTCTACTCGTTTCATTGACACAAGCTCCACAATATGCGTTAGATGTATTAACTGCTTGTAAATAAAAAATAGCTGGTGGAGCATGCCCTCGTTACCGTTGCACCCACAACTTTACCATCACTAAAACATGTAACAGCTGAAACGCCAGAGAAAAGTTGAAGGTAGCTCAACTTTTGATGTCAGACAAGCTCAGACGGCAGGCTATGGATTTTGCAATATATTCTGCTTTTTCACCCAACGTGCTTAACGCCAAAAAGCCTGAAATGTGTAGTATGGAGTTTGGTCTTAAGTTTGTATCTTGACTTATGAAAGAAAGCTTCTTTGGGAATCCCCGGAGAATGAAGCGGCGGGAGGAGATTTAATCTATTGGCGAATTCAGAATTACACATTGAAGACATTGATTGCTCAACAAATCATAGGAGACTTTGAAAAAATTATCATTCAAAATAAAAATATTTTCATGGCATACAGAATTTTCCATCATGCTGTAATTTTCGTCATTTTTAAATTACATATTTCTTTATTTAATGTATTCACATTATCCTGGTGGACAAAATAGAACCTCAGGCAGAACATCATTAATCACCAAAGGTGCCAAAAAGCCACAATATAAAAACACTCAACTAAAAATAATAAACATAATGATACAAGTTCCCAGTCACCCGCTTTGCAACAAAAAAAAAAAGGGCACCTTCCCTTCTACTACAATACATTTGTCAGGTTTCTCCACCTTTACATGGGTTGGTACATCATTATAAACACACTCACTCATACTGTATAAGTAAAACTATACTGCTGAATAACAATAGACACCCTACGCATTATAGATATAAGAGGTGTAGCAATTGTACATTATAAACGCTCTTGGTAGTTTGGTAGTTTTAGTTTTGATCATGCATTTGAATAAAATACCCAAAAATCACCTAAGGCGGCATATGTCAACACGCAGGACACGAGTATAACTGTGATAGTGTGTGTGTGTGTGCGTATGTTAGATGGCCTAAGGACTCACTGCTGTGCACCGCAAGTAAAATCCATGCAGTTGACCACATTCATGTGTTGTTCGCTCCGTCACTCAATGGGGTGTTGACAAAATTACGACAATTCAAACGCAATAATTACGACAACGCAAATGAAAATGATGACAACAAGGATGAAGAAAAAATGATGAGAGAGAGAGAGAGAGAGAGGGGAATTAGGGACGAAAGGACAAAGTCATGGCGGGCAGGCGCCGCTCGTTATTTCATGTTTGACACAATGTCAATTTTGTAATAAGTTTTTGCGAAACTGAGATCATAAAAAACACTCACACATGGAACTAGTACTAACAGTGGATAAAAAGGCAACACACACTATTGTACATATTACATACACAGAGTCTTTGATCTTATTGAAAAAGAAAACAACAAAATATATGTATAAATATAGTAAAAATGAGAAGAAGGAAGCCAGAAAGGTAGCGAACAACCCTAGTGTTTCTAGTGAGGCTGAGACTATGTTTTAATAAACCCTCATTTCATTTTGACTTGTGTATTCAGTCCAACAGGCAGCACCAGTTTCAATTTTTGCCTTTTCATCATTTCGACGCCGTCCGGTGCCAAAAACGGCACGAGTGATGTTTTGAGTTCATCTCAGTTGATCTACACATTAATGTGAACACACCAGGGAAGATTCCTTTTTTGCATAAATTCATTCTATTTATGTGTGTTGTTTTGTTGTTCTATTGTTGCACCCTTCGCTTTTTTCTGTTATTATTATACTACTACTATGATATAAATTATATTTTTTTTTTTGTTGCTTCTTTTGTTCTCACACAGATTTTTTCCACTTTTTTTTTTCGATGATTTCAGGGTTTTTTTTTTTTTCTTTCGCAGGGTATACATCATTTGCGTTTTGATTTTTGCCTTCATTTGTATGTTTATTATTAGCCTGATTTCTTTACAAAATACAAACACACACCTCGCACACATGCTAAGATACTCGTCGTATCCTGTCTAGATAAAATGTTTCTGTCTGTGTTTGTATCTTTTGTTCAACATTTGCCAATGTTAGTTTAATGAGACGAATATGTCAAATGTCATGGTGTGTACCATTTTATAAGAGTATGCGTGTGTGTGTGTGAGTGTATCTGTGATTTGGCTCTTTTTTTATTTCAATATTTATATCATGTAGTTGTGGCTGCCATTTGCATACATCTAAACAAGAACCAACAACGCACAGGATGTAATTATTAGCATGAAAATTAGCTAGAAATTTCTATTGTTGCAGTGATTTATTAATGGAGAATTTAGAAATTAATTGAATGATTTTCATTACTTGATGACTTTATATTTACTCAAATTATTGCAATTACCAATGAAGCGCAAAAACAAAAATTTAAATAGAAATTATCATATCATCATCATTTGTGAAACGGAAATTATTCTACAAAATTGGAATATGCAATGGAAGGTTAACTGAAACACCCTCACAATCAATAGGATCTTTGCTTGTAAATGTTACTGCTATGTCAGCCAACCTAGAGGATATGATCAAAAAACTGGGTGACCATCAATATTTGTTTCTTTAAATGCAAATATTCTATTCAGTGGAAAGTTCTGCCAAGGCAGATTGGGAAATATATCAAATTTGACTTGCTCTGGTGTCACAGCCATTGCACCTCAAAGGTAAAAATCTATTCTAGATATAGGGTACATTAATTCTTAGTTCCTAGCCATTCTCAGAATAATTGATCCTCAACAGCAAACCCTGATAAGACTTGATATTGTTATCCTCCACGACATATTATGGTGATCTAACTGGGAGATCATTTTTGTTTAATTAAAATACTTTCTTCTAGAACTTTGCTTATAATAAAAAATAGCAAAAATACTAGTCTTAATAATTTCTTATGCGAATCCAAATCTGAATTGACATTTGATGCTTAAATAAAAATAAAAGAAATAAGAGAAAAGCATTTAGTTACTTTGAAAAACTCATAATTGCATTTGTATTGAGAAAAGAGTTCGAAATCGAGTTCGACTTCAACTTCAACTTCGAATTAGACGCAGCTGTAATTGACGCAAGACAAATAACAAAATATACAAAGGCATAACATCGCGAAAGCAAAGCAAATACTAAATGAACGAACGATTGAATGAACCCAAAGTCGAATCAATTTAAATTAACAACAAGGACAAATCAATGTGGAAAGCATATAACCTCTAGGGGTTACCCAGAGCAACCATAGAACAAGAACCCGTGAAAGGATGATGATGATGAGAATACATATGTGGAACATAGGTATAATTTCACGAATTCAGGCACAACCATCAACTTCAATTTACTACAGCAGAGAATGTAATATTGAAATTGAAATCAAGGTGAACAACAATACGTGAAGTACAATTGAAAATAGCCAAGCCAAACGCATAAATGATAACAAGGCATTTCATCTTATGCTTGTGTTCACGATGAAAATCAATTGTCTTGGCAACATCACTCAAGCAGTGACAATCCTATTTAGGCAGCATTTTTACTCTGTCTGACGAGCTTTGTAGTCCAATTAGTAAGTGAATCCAAAAACAAAAAAAAAAACAAAAAAAAAGGAAAAAGAAAATGAAAATGAAAAAGAAAAGGTATAGGTAAAGGAAAAACCCATGAGTAAGTGAAGAATGGAAAAAGAAAGTGAGAAAGGCGAATGTAACTAAAGTGATGATATCCTTTTGTAAAACAACAAAGACACTTTTATGATGATGATGACTATGATGATGATGATGATGATGATGATGATGATGTTGATGATGTTGACAAATTCTTTTGTAAATGTTTAACGAAACAGAAATACAAAAATAGTTGCAATTTCATTTAGTTTCCTTTCATCCCTTTATACTCGTATTAAATTTCCACAGATATTTTCACCGTCTTTTTCCACAACGATTTGTGGTTATGAGCAATCCTGGCTTATTCCCTTTTTTCTTTTTAGTGAAATATTTTTTTGCAATATTTTCTTTTTGTTTTTTTGTTGGGATTACCATTCATATCATTATTTATATAATATTTTTTCACAGTTTCCCAAGTCAAGCGGAAAACTATAATTTGTAGTCAATGTTCCAAGTTCCTGATTATAAAGCCACTGAAATTTTTTTTTTTGTATATCTTGACTTTGGCATACATTTTTAATTGCTGTATACAAAAAATTTTGAGCATAGAAAAGTGTTTTAAATTCTCATGTTACATTTCATTTACCATATAATCATCATCATAAAATGGCTAATGGATAAAGTCATTCATTTGTTACTAATTATGATGAGAAAGTGTCGTTTCGGCAAGGGAAACTTAATTATAGCCTATGTACATAAACCCGTATGTAAATTAAAACATTTAAGGGATGTGGGATCATAGAAAATCAGGCATAGTCTATTAAAATATATAAAAGAAAACTTTTCTATCTAAAATTGCAAGACCGATTGTATGTGTAAAACGATAGAAGCAAGATATCCGCTTTCTTTCTTTCGAGTTCAGACAAACGAAGACGTGATAGGTCATTAGTTTGATATTGACAAGAAGTTTTAACGTAAATTTGTTTTGATTTACATGGGGTAAAAGCAGACTTTGAGCTGTTATGCTCCCTCTTTCCTTCTTGACGTAATGCTTTGCGGTAGTGCCAGGGGGACTGTAGGACTTGGGACGGTGGGGTTTAGTGGGTGCAAGTCCCACACTTCGAATAGTAGATTCGTTCGGCTTTTAATGCTTCCCCATCAGTACAAAAAAAAAAAAAAAAAAAAAATTTTGCAGAGAAACATAGTCCAAGGCCTACTACATCTTTGCAATATACAAACATATATAAGGCGTCTTCTAGGGAGCTAAATTTTTGGTAATTTGAGCTGGTTTTATTGATCATGTTCGACAGATTTTCTGTTTCTTTGTTGCGCATCATCACTAAACCGCTGATGATGGCATTAAACAAATTTAAGTAAATTACAAATTGTAACATTTTTATTAAAATTTTTAATAAAAACACCTAATGCAAGAATTGAGCCAATAGTAATCAACTAAAAAAAAGCTATGCAATTGATGAACCCTCATTGTCATTTACGTGATATGAAAATAAGAAAAATTTTAGTACAGAAGAAGGACGAGTTTCAAAAAAGAAGACTTCACTCTAAACGTCTAAACGAAGGGTATGCTCTGGGACCTTGCATATTGTAATTCTGTTGAATTTTTAAAATCAAAATTTAAAAATTTCAATCATAGTTACCTTTGGATAAAATTGTCTACACATTTTTTTTATATATCTAACTCACTTTTAAAAAAGATCTTGACGAGTGAACACATTATATTTGTTCAATAAAAATTTGTTTGAAAAAGATTTTAAGAAAAAAACTGAAAAAATAAGCAAAATGACTACAATGCAATTGAAGCCTGCGAAAAAAAATTTATTTTTGGATTATATTGTGCCGTTGCATGGTGTAGTTTCGTATGCCGCATTATACACCAGGATTTTGTTTCCGAAGACTTTGGAAGCACTAGTCGATAAGGATTACGCTTTGTATTACGCTGGATCGGTTATGCTATGTACAACTGTATGGATTTACCGTCGCCCATGCTTAAGTGCCGCGCCAAGAGTTCGTCGTTGCTTATATGCAATTAATGGTTCCATCATGTTCAATTTGACAACCCTGTATACCTGGGCAATAATTAAATCCCTTCTACCTGAGGATGCCAAGCCTAAGATTCTTGCATTGACTCTAACATCTGGACTATTATTGGCCAAGTTGGGAAGGGATTATTTTGGCTTTATAGACAAGTTGATCGAAAAACATATCAAAGAAGCTTCTATTGCTGCTCCTGATGAGAGCGATGATGGTTCTATGGAGGATATTGATGGTGATGGTGATGGTGATGGTGATGGTGATGGTGATGGTGATGGTGATAATGATAATGATAGCGACAGCGATAATAGGAGTGTAGAGGTAAATTGCGACTACATCATTGAAGATACAACAGATGAGTTATATTAAATTGATTTCGTTCTATATTGTGTTTTGTTGTTGCAAAATTGGCTTGTACAATATTTAACTTATCATGACCTGAAGTCTAACCGCAAATTAATTCACGATAAGTAAAATTATTTGCAAACCATGAATACTAAATCTCTGTATATTTTGTGTTAATATATTAATTAATAATCTGCAAAGAAAACAATTTGTTTTATTGTATTTTTAATCCTTACAAAGTTGGTTCCTAAATTTATTCCGCTTTTTTTTTTTTTTTTTATATTGAAGAATAACATTTAAGTACAATACTTTTCTGGAAGGAAAAATCTGTAAATTTTTTTCCAAAAAAGTAACCAGTGATTTTGTGAACAGATTATATATTTTCTATGTAATATTAGGCCTGGACTTTGTGTCTTCTAGCAATGAAATGCAGCCCACCTTAGGTAGATAGTTATATCTTTTCCTATGAACCTACACACTAATATCGTCAATATCTTTACTAATCTGGAAATAGAAATATTTCTCATAAAAAGACTTTGTTAATATAATCTTCTTTGATCTTTGATTTTCTATATAACTGTGGAAAAATGTTAGCAAAACCTTTAATTGAATGTGGGATCTTAGAGATACTTCATACATACCCTAGACTTTGTATAAAATAACCCAAATTTTTAACCAAAACCAAATATGAATTCCGACTTTTATAAAATTTTTTATTCTTTAAAAACCTTAATATTTTCTTTCTTCCTAAAACTCATTCAAATTACAACGTACCATAAAACAAACTAAAGAATGAAAATGCCAATTTGAATATATTACCAATTCTAATTAGGATTTTTCAAGAACAACGCAAAAAGCAACAAAACAAATAGGAGACAAAAGCAGAATACAAATATATGTATGAGTGAAGCTGGTCAATGGAGAGTGAGAAGAAACCGGAAACCCACAAGTATTCAAATGGAATTGGAATTCTCCAAAATGAAGGCAAATACGCGAAAGACAAACCAACCAACCAGGCAACCAATATTCGCAATGGTGATGACCAAAGATTATCTGACGTTTCGGTTGACAGACAACGACGGAGAAGATCTGTGGCCATTTTCGGAGCTGTGAATTTTCACAGTTTAAACAAAGCAGCAAAATGAGAATCAACGAACGAAGGCAACCAAGTATGGTAACTTTGGTGTATATTGGAATTCGGAATGAAAACGAATTTGAATAATTTTCAGTGGCAGCCGCCATTACAATGTCTGTTGAGCAATGTTTGGTCGCGAAGGGTGTGTGTGGTGTGGTGTGGTGTGGTGTGGGTGCCTAAATGTAAAATGAATCAAAATGTGCGTTCAAGAGTGAGAAGTGTCTCTTAAAGTTGTGGGTTTGGTTGACTGACGTTCTCACTTTTTGGTGTTGTCTCTATTTCTCTCCCCACTCAATGTATTTTATTAAAAATTCAAATACGAGTACTTTGCTTATCGTTTTAGACACAGCTTAAGTCCAATACCCCGCACCATACTACCCAACCCACCCAATTACTTTTGGTATCATCATTCGTATACTTACTTAAATATGCTACTTGAATTTCACAGTAAACTCCACCAAACCATCACAGCCACCACCATCCATCCTCATTGTGAATTGTAGCATATTTTTCTATAAACTTATTATGCACTTTTCTGAGAAACCAAAAAGGAAACGAGCAAAGGTGTGAAAGTATGTAGTAAGAAAAATCCATTGCCAAGGTTTTTGTTTTTGCATTGAATCGTATACCCCAAAAACAAAATAACGATGAAAAAATTAGAAATGAAAATTAAGTAAACATTATAATATGTCGTCTCCCATACCAATCACACACAAAACAAAAAAAAAAAAAAGGAAAGAATGTTCTTCCCTCAGCTTCAGAGTTCTTTATCCATGGATTCCCCTGTCCTAGACAACCACCCACCTGCCTACCTGACTGCCTGACTTTCTGGGCTCCTTCTTTCACATCTCATCTTTTTTGTAACTTTATCCTGTGTTCCTGCATTTTGACTTTGCAAACAAATGATAAGCATTACATTTGATATTCATTATTTGATAACGATATAAGAAATAAAAATAAAACGGAAACGGAAATGAAAATGAAAACGTTTGCGGTCTTGATAATATTCTGCTCTGAGCTGAACAAAACGACTGACTAGCTGACTCCATATTACATATATTGTAAGTTGTAAGTATAGAAGGAGGAGTGCTTCACTGGATTGTGGATTAAATGTTTACTTAAGCGAAATATGTTAAATATTATTAAGGTATAATAATATTGTGGGTGTTTTCTGTTTGTTATTGTTGGCTTATGATTTATGTTATTTAAGTTTAAAAGGGAGGATTAGTAAAATGCGAAAGCATAGAGAACATTTTGTTTTCCATGAATGTTTCCATTTAAGTAAAGCAACTTAAAGTAAAGTTTTTCAACACTTTCATACTTTCAAATACTTTGTAGTTTGAATTCTAAGCTAAGCAAGAAGAAGATTTTCCCATAATTAAAGAGCTCAAGCCTATCAAAACAAGGCACGGCGTTGCATAACTGTGATCCCTTAATTCGGGCGCGACGTAATGCTCCAAAACATCAATTGTCACCAACAGGGAGTGCAAAATCATCCGCACATCCTGTCTTGGATTGGAGAGACTCCATTTTAATGACGTTCTAATTAGAATGTCGTCAGATATATAATTCATTGCAATATAATTGCCCCTAGTCACTATTCCAAGTATATGACTACAACAATATTTAATGTAATTTCCAGCGAAAATGTTGTAAAAATTTCAACTTTAATTATTTCTTTAAATATGTATATTTTTTTTTTACTTTTTGAGATAAAGTTAAGACAATGGATTGTAATCTTAGTCTCACTAAAACAAGGCTGCCCAAACCAAGGCCCGCGTGTGGCATGCGGCCCAAATGAAGTCTGAATGCGGCGCTACGCCCAGAATCACGGATTCTTCCATTGCGCCCCGGGGAAAACAACGTTGGACAGCCCTGCACTAAAACTTTCTTACGTTTGAATTGCATTTGTTTTATTCGATGTAAGAAATTTTGTTGACTTCATTTGTTAGGCTTTGCACTGATTACTAAATTAAGTTTTCATATAGAAATTTATCCATTTCTGTATAAGCTTATAATATAACTTGATTGATTTTTGTTTTAACGCAAAGCACTTTGCACAAATATTTGAATATTTCAAAGGACAGTGAAAGCGTTTATACAGTCTTTCTTTTTATATTGCATGTCAAACTCTCCAACATGTAATGCATTCTATGGACTCTGGCGAAAGAAAGGTTGACAATAACCTCTTCTAAATCAATGGTATTTCAGCAGGCCTCAAGTAGACCTAAATGAGACACTAGTGTATGAATATTTTATTTAAATAATTGGATTTTAAGGTGATCGAAACTTTTAAGTTAGATTTATGGATAGAGCGAACTGAGATTTAACGGTATGGGCAAAGACAATACAGTTTTCCTGGCCGAAATTCATGCAATGGACCTAAGGCAAAATAAAGAAATGAAGATGCTAGCACAAAGCGTCATTGAGATCAAATCGAATCTAGTTTGGAATTGCTTCACATTACTTAAAAGACTTTCATCGAACAATTATGTTCATTTAATTTTAATGCCTGGCCATAGTGGGTATCTTGATAGTAAAGAGGCAGATGAACTCGCCTTAAAAGGGGCTGCAAAAGTCCTGATTGCGAGGTGTTTTAGAGTTCCAATACAACAAAACTCAAACATACAATCATGGTAAATCACACCAAAAAGCCAATATTGGGTTGCATATCAAAAATATTATAGTAGCGAATTCCTTCATGCCTTCAAAATCTCGGCGAAGAACACAAGAAGTACAGGACTAAGTCAGAATCGTAAGCGTGTAGGCTCAACCGTCTTAATGCAAGGGCTCTTTTTGGACAGACTTCGATATCTAGATAAACAGTACTTAAAACAAATTTAAATTGCAGAAGAAAATCTTGGAATTCTTTATAAATACAAAATACCAAAATTTCGAAGGAACTGTAGTTAAGAAGTTTTATACAATAGGCGCACGCGAAGCTCCAATCACGAGAAAAACAGATTCGTCCCTTCTGCATAATCTAATCTAGGAAACATTCAAATTCAAATTCAAAAATTGAGAACCATGTCTAGATTAATAACAAAAATCACTTAGTGCTACAAACATCATCACCATTTTCATACTAACATCATCTTCAATTAAGGACACTATTTTACAATAATAACATAAAAACAATGCCCAACAACATTTACATACAGTTCACTTTCTTATTTATTTCTAAATGTGCTTCAATTGAAAAACAAAACTATTTTATTATATCTTTTTTTTTCTATCTTTTATAACCAAAACTTTAACAAATCTGTGGATGGAAATAGCAAAAAAAAAAAAATAACTAAATAAAAGGCAAAGAAAGACTCGAAGAAAAAGTAACCAAAAAGTTTTCTTAGAGCAAAAGAAAACTAAAACTCAAACTCAAAGAGAAAACAAAAACCGTAAAGAATTCAACTAATAAAAATCAAGCACTCAAGTGCGAAAAAATCGCGAAAAGCAACATCAAATAATGTGCCACTCAAACTAAAAGCGCCATCATCTCCAAGACTGAATTTTAGAAGTTCCCCAACAGAAAAAAAAACTCCCCTTTCGTTCGATTCAGTTGAAGGAGAACAAAAGACAAATACTAGAAATAAAGTAACGAGAGTTCGAGTAGAAAGAAAAAGTTTTCTCCAAAGAAATAATAGAAAAGAGACAAAAGAAATAGACAATAGGAGGAGGACGACGCAGTTGAGAACGGAAAGGTAACCAAGAAAAAATGAAAATAATAGAAAATCGCCAAAGAATGCGCAAACATATAATGCTTCGATTACACAAGAAAAAGTTGAGAATGAGATGCCGACGCAGCATGCAGAGAGACGCATGGTTTAGCTACTCGTATTTGTTTCCTTTCTTACTTGCAATCTAACTTGGTTGGCCGGATTCAACTATTATGGATGCTGCTGATGTGGCGTGAATCTGTGTCTTTGTCGTATCCTATCCCATCTTATCGTATCACTTTCAAATGCTAGTGATGTCTGTCCATGTGGCCACATTTTTCCGTTGCCACGAAGCGTGAGTTATTTTCGTCGCACTCACATGCGTCACGTGGGTAAAATTGTTCAAGTCGAACATCGAACGCGTTGCCGGAAAAGCAATTTTCCTTTGTGTCGAGCACAGGTTACAATATATTCTTGGATTTTTCAAAAATATTTTTCTTTATTTATTTATTTTTTTTGTTTTTCTTTTTTGCTATATTCTTCCCTCTATATAAGTACATTTATATTATTTTGATTTCCACTGCATTGCAGTCAATGAAATGAAACGAATTTGTTCGTTTCAAAAATAAACACTTTATTAAATGCATTCGTCCTGATACTTGCATGGGTTATTTGCTGTCAGTCAGTTTTCTCTTTATATAAGCTGCATGGATCAAGTTCTTAATGTTGTTGAAATGGTTTTCAAGTGATTGAAAATCGTAGTGGATAAGCAGAAAGTTTATGAAGTTAAAATGATTGGAAATAAAAGATAAGGAAGAGATAAGTTTGTATTATATATATATTTTTTTAACGAAAATTATTTTGAAGTAATAAAATTGTATTAAAAACTTGTTGGATGAAGTAGAAGGACTTTTCCTACCCCTTCACATTGGAAATGCCTCTAATAGTCCAAAGAAATGTAAATATAACTACTTATGCTGATGATCCTGAGGTCTTAGCTGCTTTTGGTTGTCCCAATAAAGCTATTAGTTTTTCATTCAAAAATATGTTCACCTCATAGAGGTTAAATATTCTAATTAACTAAGAAAAATTTGCACACATTATGTTTGCTCTTCGGAGGTGCATTTCTACCTGGTGTACATTTGGATTCCAAACTAAATTGGGCACACCACATTCGCAGGATCCACGCCAAATGTGCTGCGACAATAAAAAGGTTCCATTGATTGTTAAACTAGAAGGGTAAGCAGCAAAGTTGTCATACATCATCAGATTGTGAAAACCGCATAGGCTTATGGCATTCGAATATGGGGCTCAGTAGCGGCATGCCACATTAAGAAGCTACTTCCGTAACAAAACCCTTCATCGTGACTTACTTTTCCCATCAGTAGGCTACGAAATCAACAGTCGTAGAATGATAAGTTAATAAGTCACCTTAAACGGTTTAAGTTTGTAAATATATACAAGATAAAACGTCCTCATTTGAAAAATAAAGAAATCCTCTTTCATCAAGACAATGCACGGATGCACACATGCACAATTTATATAGCGAAAATCATGAAATTAAAATTCGAATTGATATAACTTCCACCGTATTCATCAGATTTAACTCGAGTGACTTCTTTTTATTGCCAAATTTAAAAAAATTGCTTGGCGGATGACGACGAATGAGGAGGTCTTCCCTGAAATAGACGTTTATTTTGAGGAACATCCGAAATCCTGCATTTTGAGCAGTTTACAAATTTGAAAAAAATAATGAAACTTGTGGAGTTCATCGTAGTCAAAAAGTAAAAAGAGGTAATAAGTTTTCCATACAAAATATTGTGTGATTAAGTGCAGACTACTCAAACGTCGGTTTGAGTGTTACCGACTTTTCACGCTTTCAATGCTTTGAAGGGCAAAAGTAGAAATGTATTGCAGGACAAAATTCGAAATACAAGTATATTAAGTCATTGTAGCTTTAGCATATTATTTAGTTTCCATAGTTTACGTGTAAATGTTTTTGATAATAAAAAAAAAAAAAAAATTATATCATATGAATCAATCTACATTGATTCGACTTGAAAGCCGTAACGCCTAAAGTTGTGCAACTTCAAACTTCGACAGAATACAGTATTGGTAAATGGGAAAAGAACCAAAAACAGCTGATTATGAACCCTATGAAATGTTTGATGTTTTAGTGACTAATAAAATTGTGTTTTTTGGTGACTGGCAATAAAAGTTCTCATGTTTGTAGTGAATGGCAAACAGGTGTTTGATGTTTATTTCCATTTGCTTATTTTCAATTATTTCCATGTTCCATGAATTCATGTACTTATTATAAAAACTTTTTTTTGTTTTTTGTCATATCTAACTGAAACTTGGACACTATCAGTTTACAATATAGGCGCAGGACATTTGTCGGAACCAGCCGATTCGGACCACTTCCCATACAAATCCGGTGAAAAGAATTTTATCTTCGGCATAGTCGAAAATATCGTTCTTTCTAGTTTTATTGATGAATAAACATGAACTTAATATGCCACGAGAAGTTGTTTTGGAATAAATTGTTTTTATTTTTTTAAAATACACTTCGTTATTCAAATAATATTACAATTAATTGTAATATTTTTTATAATTCTTTTTTTTTTTTTTTAATTTTGTCTTCAGTATTGACTTTCTATTATTTTGTTGTTAAATGCAGTACATAAACATGCACAACAGATTTTTGTTTACTACTCGAAAGTGATGTTGACGGCGGTTATGTAGTTTGAAGTCGTTTATATAGTTTGACTCTATAAACGCTGGTACGCCCACAAAGCAGATAACGATGACGTAGTTTATGTAGATTGACCATTAGAGTGTTTAAAAGTTAAAAACATAGTTAGAAAGTTTATCCTGTAGATCTCTTTTTGATGATATGACTATGACCTACTTTATTTCATACCGATAGTTCAAATTCAGAAAGTATAATCTGCCTGGAACGGGTAAATATGGTTATGCAGTCCTAGGAATCTAAACACATCTACCTGTTTTATGAAGTCAAGTCATAAACAACAAAAAGTGTAGTCAAAGTAAAATATTCATGTCGTACGCATCTAAAAATCTAATAAACGAAAATTCCTATATTTTCATTTATGTGTGTCTATACATCCATAAAAAAAAAAAAAATACCTGTAAATCTATATCTTAGTTTGAGTATATTGAATTAATCTCAATAATAAAAATAAGCTACAGGCAAAAAGTCAATGACTCAATTTACTTAGGTATATTGAGAGAAGGAAGAAAAAATTGATAAGAAAATTACGCAGACATAAATATTTCATCATCATTTCAATTTTTTTTTTTTATCATCGCACAAAGTGTTTTGGTATACACATATGTGTGTGTTTATACAATATACTATACATACTTAGTATAGTAGTCGCAATAAACTCGTATATAATCGAAAGTAGGAATCAAATTATGCTAGAATTGAGATTGATTTTTTATTCAATTTTAATGTGACAAACATACATACGAGTAAAACATCTACGCATATACATGAGCAGACCAATCTGTGACTATACACTTCGATATATACTATATATATATAATATATACATGTATATGTTTAGGCAAATATAGGGTGTCACATCTGAGCTATGAAAATTGTGCCTTGTACACGTGTCAATGTTTAGAAGGAGAGTGATGAGTGTTTGGTGTTTGGATGAAAGGCATAAGGATAATGTGAGACGAAATGTTTGAGTGCAGTGAGTGCTTAACCTGGTATCATCAAGAATGAGGATGACGAAGCCTTACGAGGAAAAATGCGCATTGAACTTTGAATATTACAGAATAAATCGATTAGGTCGCAGCTTGAGTCAACTCTGATTCCAGGATGATTGAAAGCTAGCGCATGTCCTTGTCATACTCATCCTTATTGCTATCGTTATTGCCGTTGTCGGTTGTTATCCAGAACGGTGGCGGGCACTGATTGACACTTGAAACATTTACTTCATTTCTTTCTTTTTTTTTTTTTTTTTTGCAATTGATCTGCGATTTCTCTCTGTTGTCAGGTTTCACTTCACTCTGAAAGTATAAATAACTTAAAACTCAACTAATAACCATCCATACTAAATATACTTGTGTGCTTAGAGTAGCGCATACCGACACCCGTTCAAGTGCATACAATTTAATACTATACTATACTGTATGAATGCAGAAACTAAGATACACTCTAAGGCTCATCAATATACTCGTATGTATACTAACTATAAATAACGGTAGCAATCTACAGAAATGCTCATCAAATTGGCTTTTATTTAGCTTTAGGTCTTCAAAAGAGAGACAAACACTTATCAGGTTGCTGCCAGGGCATTTACCACAAGAGACACATGGAAAATATGAGTATGAGAGTGGATGATTTCAAGCATAAATTGAAAGGAAATCAAACCTAAAGTGTCGCACAATAAAAGAATAAGGAGGACTGGGACAAAGGGAATATCATCACGAAAGCATTGACGGTCCTATTGCCATCCCAACGGACGGACTGACATACCCACAAGGGATTTTGTTAAGCGATAATTATTTTACTTCATGACATTCTATCGAGAAGAGGCCTTTGCATCTGTCATCTTCTATCCAATATTTTTTATCCTTCAAAACATGTGGAATGAAAAAAGGGCAACTAAGGAAATGTAATTTGCTGCAATTTACTACGATTTCAAATTGTTCATTTATTGATTTTCATTGAAAATGATGAAATGATTGCATATTAAGTGGGTCAGTTATTAGTTCTAGGCATAAGAGAGAACAATAATTGAAATACCTTTAGGTGCTTTCATAAAATGTATTGAATGCAATTATAGGACAATTTCCAAAAACTTATTTTGTATATTGAAATATTAATGAAAAGTTTTGAATGTGGATCAAGAACATGGAGGCATTAGTGTCTAGCTTCATTTTAAGGTGTCACCTTTAGCCATGAAATTTTTAAAGAATTGATTCACCATAGGAACCCGCAGGTGCATGTGAAGCCTGACCAACAAGCGAGGTCATGAGAATATCGAATTGTACTTGTATTACGACTAGGTGAAATCCTGACTAGAGAATATCTAACACGATACTTTTACACTATTACAGGCACTAAGCTATGTATTGTGTGACAAATTCAATAATTTTTGGATTACATCCTATCAGCAGTTCACCCGATATACTCATCTGGGTGCCAACTGTTTGCATCAACTCGAATTATAAGCGAAGAGTGGGAAAGTAAATGATTCAATGATGGAATGGCCAAATATTAAATATGACAACAACAAAAACTCATTCAAAAACATAAATTCTTTTAAGGTTTGAACAAATTTAATACCAATAATATTTCTTGTTTAAAAATTTTACTCAAACGAACAAAACATATCAATTGAATATGTTGTTGCTCTTGAAGTTTAATCCATTTAAGAGCTTATTGAGGAAGGAATACAACACATACGAGTGAGTATCAATGAACAAAATCAAGACATCAACATGAGTTCAGTGAGGAGTGCCAAAGAAGCAAAGAAGTGTATGATATAGTGATATTAGAAAAGGCTGAACTATCGCCACAGACAAAGTCAAATCAAAACTTTCATCAAAACCTAATAAAGACAACAGACAACAGAGTGCAATGAAAGAAAAGCGACCTAAGCGACATAAGAAAAAAAAATGGTGAAGAATAAATAAAAAAAGAAGAAACATCAAGAAGGAAAAAGAACAGAAAGGAAAAGAAAACAAGAATGAATGCAGCAAGTGTTTATTGCAACAAAGGAGCTATTGTGGCAGGCAAATGGATAGACAGACAAACTGAAAGACAGAAAGCCAGTTGGGTTGCGGCAAAATGGAAGCCAAGCCAAAGTAACAATGGCGCACTTAAGTTTATTGGATTTAATTTAATGTCTTCTAGGAGAACAAAAATGATGATGATGATGGTGATGATTATGGAACAAAGATCCTGAAAAAAAAAAAATGTTAAGAAAATGTTGGAAAATGGGAATAAATAAACAAAAAACATTTTCATATCGAAATTTTTATGCAAAGGTCATTCAATATTGAAGGACGCAAATATCAGAGAAGCAGTTTGAAAAAAAGTTAGTTTCTCCTATATTGGCATTAAAGGGTTGAGCCCTGATAATAAAAATATAAAAAAAAAAAAATATTTGAGTAGTGTACCTCACCCTCGTAAGCACAATATGGAAGTGAAACTTCTTTAGCGAAGGGAGGTAAATCCAAAAATTAGAAAATGAAATGCAACGGAAATCAAAATGCGAAGATGTTTCAGAGACAATGCGCATTGTCTTGTGCGGGCTCGTCTGCAGCATAGAGAATGAATGCTTATGTATGAGTATTCGCTCTATACGCTGCATTGTCTTGTGCGTCTTCCCACTATGTCTCTAAAGCATCATTACATTATTTGATTTGATTTCCGTAACATTTCAGTTTCATATTTTTTGGATTTACTCCTCTTCGCTAAAGAAGTCTCACTTCAAAAATATTTTTTTATTTTTTTATTTTACAAGGATAAGTGTGTCCGCTTGAAATTTCTACATTATGGTCAAATTTCACTGACCGATGAGCCAAAAAAATTAAAAAAAAAAAAAAAATATTGAGAGCGATTTTGGGACATTCAAGCAACATCAATTTGCAATAAATTGTGTTTAATTGTGAAAAGATAGAGAAATATCATGGGCCTTGAAGCGAAGGCTACATTCTACTATGCAACAATGTTTGCCCTTATACTGCCATACTGGTCCAAAAATCATTGAAAAAAATTTTGAAGACCCACAGTCGAAATTTAATTCCATCTGATATCTGTTTGATCCACTCAAGAAGGCTTAAATTAGTTGAAGGTTCTGTTACAGTGAGTTTTGTGGGAAAGTAAATCAAATAAAACCTTCCCGGGTATAAAAAAGACTGATTCATTTCTTAAGTATTGTATATAATGCATTCCTAGGACATGACTATCATAAACTTTAACAATATTCTAATGGCAACATTGCAGACAACACAGCCATATAACAACTGGTAATGCAAGCGAGGCCTACGGCATAGTGCAGGAGTCCTGACTCAGAAAGTTGAACATCGGAGTCAAAATTTATAGTTCTAAATTTGTGTCATTCGTACTTAGAATATTTTTCTGCCCCACAGTCATACTAAACGGGGTCCTTACTTACTTTCCATACTGTGCCAGCATAAAATACTTTGACTTTTACTTAGATAAGTGTCTCACATGGAAAACTCTCACAGCAGCAAAGATAATACACCTATTTCTCTAAATGAAGGAAATATTCAATACTTCCGCTGTGTAAATTCCGCTGTTTGTAAATTTCCTTATCATCAAAAAAAAAAAATTAAATAATAATAAATTGCAAGCAACTCAAAAAAAGCCTTACGATGCATAACTGATGCACCATGGTATGTTAGAAACATCATTCTACACCATGACCAAAAGATGCCAACGGTAGTTGACGAAATGATCGCTTACTAAAGCACACCAACCCCCTAGCAATGGCCCTTATTCATAACAGAGCTCCTCGCCGGCTATAACGCCTTCATTCAAATGATCTCCTCATAAGGAATTTGTAAATACTTAAGGTATAATTTTCCTTTAAGCACATGTGACTTTCCTTTGACGATACCAACATGTAAAAACTTTCGGATCGATTAATATTTTAATGAAAGTGAAAAAAAAAAAAAGAATTCCTATAATGAATTCGAAATATACCTATACTGATAATAAAGCTCATTTCTTTGGGTTAAGTGTAGGATTATGTTGACAAGAAATTATTTTAAACCAAATAAATTCTAAATCAAAGGCTGACAAAACTGTTCAAAAACTTTAAATTTAAAATACTTAAGTTATTTTCTCTCTTTTTGTCTCCCATTTTTGTTTTGTTTTTAATATACCTCTTAACATTTCGTGAAGTGAATAAAAAAAATCATAAAAAAGAATTGTCAAGTGAACATTTACCACAAAGACAAGTGTATGTATGATGATGCCTTAAGCCAGGCAAGCGTACGAGTACAGAAAGAGGACGAAAACGTGAAGCGTTGAACAGGTGTCCTTGTTACCTTCGTGTTTCTATTGCCTCCTCTAATTTGTGTAAGTGTATGCGTTAAGCGTGAAATTATGAGCACTTACTCAGGCTGTTAAAAAGCAACCAACAACAAGCTTAAGCTGCTTTAAATTTAACATCATGCCATAGTGGGTGACGATAGTCTTAGCGTTTCTGAGTGACACGAAAGGGGTTGAATGGATTCATTTGTGTGTCCGTCCGTCCGTCAACTTGCACGCACGCAATGTGAAAAGTGAAAGTTGTTCTAGTAAGGTGAGTGTGTCTGCTGAAGTATTCGTTACATTGTCAAATTAAATTTTCACTTGAAAAGCGGTGATAAAGTAAAACGGATAATATCCACATAAACATTTTTAATGAAATCGTCTCCGTCGTAACTGAATTCGTTGACATCATTTTACCTACCTTCTACTTCTCTCGATTGTCTTCTTCAAGGGACTAGTTAACATCATTGCCAGCGCCTTCAAGTAAAACTTTAATTTATGCTTAGCTTTTTATTCTTTCGTAAAGAAGCAATGGCGGGCGGGTGCAAAGAGAAAGTGTTTATGAAATTTTTACTTCTTTTACATTTCTTTCTCTTTTGAACTAAATTGTTGTGCTATTTAATTTTTCACTTCTTCGTCATTTCATTAATTTTGTTATGCTTTGGATTTAATTAATTTTAAACTTGATTGCATTTTAAAGAGCCCTTCCGCTCTCTCGTTTTCCTTTTCATAACAAAGAATTTCTTATTGGTTTCGTATTGTAATATGTGCGTAAGTACGAGTCTATGTAGCTAAGTGTATCTTTGTATCTATGTGCGTTTGTATAGTGGCAATAATAGTTGCCTTTTAAGTGTGGTTATGTTTATCTATATATGTGTGCATATCCTTTTGTTTTTATGTGGTTGGGTTTGTATCTTCCATTAGTTAGTTATTAAATCTTTTGGTAATTTCAGTGGTCGTTTGCCTTTGTTGTTATCTACAATACTATGAACAATATCCTACTCAAAAGTGGTCTTTTAATTAATTTCAGAGAGCTGCTTATTAGAGCGTTTTATTGGTTTTTAAAAGTCTAATCAGAATCTCCAACAGAAGAAGCCTTTTTTAAGGGTCCTTTGAGAGAAATATTGAGTGCTGCAATGCAATATGAAATATTAATTGGAATTTGAAATTGCGTGCTAAAAACTTAAATTGGTGAATTCAAGTATTTAATTTAAAAAAAAAACAAAAAAAAGGAAAATTGTTGTAAACAATAAAATTAATTTCTTAAATTATCAAATTCAGATAAACAATTGAATTCTTTCAATACTCAAGGAACTTCTGTAACAAATATATGATTTTTTTATCGGCTATTTAAAAAAAAAAACTTAGATTATCTACACATTATATAAAACAACATCTCTCGGCCGCATATGTCTGTTCAAAAACGATAAACTAAAAAAGTACCGAACGTATTTTCATACGGATTTCACCAATGGACGGAGTGATTCGTAAGAAAGTTTGTGGGTATATAGGGTTCATTAAGGTTTTGTGTAAATTGTTTGAAATATGACGCTGATTGTTCAAGATCTCAGAAACTATTGTACCATCAACTGTATTAACCACATAAATAAGTTGTCGATAATGTCGTAGACAGCAGAAAAAGTAGCAGTGTGGCTGATAATGCAGTATTCCGTGTTATTCAGTTGACTACTGTGTTTTTTGTCGCATCATTAGGAATTGTCTCATGCTGAGTCTTGTTGCAATGGAATTCTTTATTAAAATTGTGCAGTTTAGCATATTTGACTTTTCTATAAGGATAAGTTGGTGCCCATGACAGTGATGGTGGCACAACTATGAATATAGTATAGGCTGGACACATTGGTCACGAAATCGTGTCCCTCTCTGAACTTTCAATTCTCGAGATATGCAATAACACATTGTGTGTAACATACATAACAAAGAGTGAATGAATGAAAGGAATTTAAAAAATCAACTAATTAACGAGCATATTAAGGTTTCATTTCAATGAAACAGTGCCGAAGAATTAGGTCTAGGAAATGACTTCCATTCCTAACAAAACTTTTGGTCAAGGTCTACTTGCAGCAACAGCGGACAAAGTACAACTGTGATTTTTCTACAACGTTCAACTCTAGTCACCTCCAAAATCAACTTACCTAATCCCCATAAAGCACTTGTGGGATTTACTGGAGTGGAAACAAATCTTCTCAATGGAAACTGCTAATCATTTGGCAGAAGTTTTAGGGTATCCTTTGCCTTTGTTTTTAAAACGCCGATTTTTTCTAATGCATTTTCTAGTCATATTTGTGGTATTTCTAATGTTTTCTTTGTTTTTATTTGTATCTTAAATGATTGCAAGTGTTTTGTTGGTAACATTTAATCGAAAACTGGGAAACAGAGACACACTAAGTAATGCATACAATATTTCCCTTGAGAAACAATGGCTTTTCATACTCTAAAGTCATTTAATAATTTATTTTAATTAATAATAAATACAAGAACACTCACCTTTGCTTGTGTGCCTATCCACATTTGGATCTTTAATACCTAAAATGATAAAGAAATAATGTTATTCATAATATATTAAAAACTTGTATTTCTCTGTATGAAAAAGAACCATAAAGATGGATGTGTATGCTATGGAAAATACCGAAAGCAAAACAATTATCTGCGCCAAAAAATGTCCATCTTAAGGTAAGAGACATAATCTTCAATTGAAACATTATATACTTCATAGAAAGACCTCATCATACAATATAATCACTCGACATCTCAGCAAGAGAGGCCAATGCCTACAGATCAGATCGGAAAATAGTGGCTCCATCCCTTAAAGTATTTTAAGTACCATTAACTATAATATTATATTATCCAAAAAAAAAAAAAGATTCAATGAACCTAAAAAACTAGTGAAGTTCATTCACCTATTTAATTTATTATTATTTTTTTTTTCTTTTTTTTTTTGTAGTTTAAAATTCCAATAAAAATGTCTTTTATATATAAATAAAAGCAACTTTAATTTAATAGTTGTTTTCTACATTAGAATCATTAGTTTTTCTTTGAAATATTTTTTTTAGCTTTCAGGACTGCAGTGGTCTCCTTTTTTTATTATACCAACTTCCCCTGGAATCCGCAACAATTAATCATTGTCAGACAATAACAAAAACAACCTTCCAGAAGGATACTTATTTGTCTGGATCATCATGTTGTTTGTGCACTGCAAATACAAGGAGCAATAAGCGTTTCAAAGGGAGAGAGAGATAGAGAGAGAGAGGGAGAGAGAGAGAGAGTGGGAATATCAAATGTTAAATGCAATAAATATTTTGTAATTACCCGTAAGGAACATATGGCCATTATACTTACTTGTATGATGTTACTTTAAAGAAAGCAATTTTAACCTATTTGGCAGGTCTATGGTCTATTTTAATGGCAAGAAGCAAATATCTAAGTAAATTAGAACATTGAGAAGGTGCCTAGTAGTAGATAAAAGATTAAAAACATAAAAATAAAGCAAAGAAAGTATATTAAAACTACATACATCGCGTGACGGAAGCGTTGTCTCTTACAATTAGTTTATTTAGTTTGCTTTCTTTCTTTTCAATTTCATTAATTAATTTTTTGTTAAATTCAACTTGAACGGAAATAAGTTTAAACTTTTAATGCTTTTCTACTAGGAAAAGGAAAACAGAAGGATTCCTTTTTTTTTGTTTTTTTTTTGTTACTACGAGTAGAATTTGTTGCCAATTGTTTTGCCTTTTTGTCTTCCGGTCTAGCGTTTCCACTTTACTTCCTTTTACTTTGCGCTTTTATGCACTTGCAAAAATATTTTATTTAGTTATATTCAGCAGCTTTCAATTAATGGTAAATAAAACAGTCAAGCATGAAAACAATAGCAATAACAGCAACAACCAGTAACCAACAACCATTATAAAGACTAACAGGACACAAGAATGAGGTCGTGGATGAGAACGCGAATGTAAAACTACTCATGAAAGAGTCAAGTCAAACGAGTCAAAAGTTATAAAACCATGAAATTGCTCGATAGCAGTCAGTCAAGTCAAAAAGACATGGCAGGCAGCATAAAGAGAAGTAAC
This sequence comes from Amiota minor, assembly GCA_037043295.1. Lineage (NCBI taxonomy): Eukaryota > Metazoa > Arthropoda > Insecta > Diptera > Drosophilidae > Amiota > Amiota minor. Next base: position 528,550 of record JBAMAW010000485.1, read on the forward strand.
GATGAAGTGATGGCAAATAAAATCTAGTAAAAGTTAACTACTGACATTATGGTGCATTTTATAGTGCTTACCAACTGCTTCATGATCATCATTGAATGAAACAAAATGAAATATCTCCACAATTCAAGCTGATACAAATTTCTTATTTACTTAAATTCTTTGTTGGTTATATGTATCTATGCAAAATAGAAGCATTTCGAGGTAGTTCCAGAGAAATTTAACTAATCTAAGTAGATGTATCCAATCACTAAGTCACCTATTTTCATGCCCATAATGCTTCTTTGAGTGTGGCCCACATATATCATATCTTATTAAATATTATAATAACATAAGGGTCTGCTCTGTAATATAATCAATTCTCAGTCATCGAGGGAAAGCAAAATCTGGGTGAATAGAGCAGCAACATAATGAATAACAATATAGCATAGCAAAAACCAACAGTTTGTCTTTGATCTTCAGTTATAAAAACAATGGGATATTTGAGCACTTTATTCTGTAAAGATACAAAGGACAACAACTTCCAATAATGATAAAAAAAATGGAAAGTAGCAGAAACTTCTCTTGAACTTTCTCTACGTAGGTTTAGCAATGAAAGATATATAAATGAACCTAAAAAATCACTGCTAAAAATCGAGTAATTTAAAAAACAATGCGGCTATACATGCGGACAGACAATCCAATGAAGAAATTAAAGGACCCTGAAACGCCGATAATGTTAATGCAGTTAACCACACAACAAAATAGCAAAGAAGTTACTGGGCAGCACAATCAACAACGCAAGACGATCAGACCAGGAAGAGGACCTACGAGATGGCACAATTGCTACACCTCGTGATCGCCTGACAACCCTCCATAGAATACGAGTACACAAATAATTGGTTCAGAATTCCAACTAAGAACAGTATTTTATAAAGCGTAGTAAGCACCTGAACTTTGTTATTTAAATGAATAGGTTACATTCCTAATAAATAAGATAAATTTAATTGTTGTGAAGAAAGGTAGAGAGGCAGAAAAAGGTTGGATCGCCTAGTCAATAAGAGTAAACAGAGAAAAGAAAGCACACCAAAATTACCAGTACAAAGACTATGAAAGGAGACGCTTAAACTGAAGATGAGACTGGTATGTGAGATAAATAATAAAATAAGAGTTGTAGCCAAGATTACAGATTATCATATTTTGTCCTGCTTAAATGCAAAAAAAAAATGAAAGAGGCCTGCTGGGATACCACCGGCGTTACAATCCATCCTGCTAAAACCTCGATAAATCACACATTATATTAAAAGAATATAAAAATTCTGATATTTCTGAGACTGGAAAAGGTGAATCCAAGTATTTTGAATTTTCCTCTCATTCCATTTTCTTGGGAAAAAAACATAGTGTCCTTCCCGCATGCGATCATTTTGCCTGGAACCACCAGTAATAAATATAAAACTCTCCTTATTTTTTAATATTGATGCCATGAGTCACGGGATCACACCTCTCCGAATCGCGGCACTTGTCGACCTTAATTTTGTAAAATATATACAAAAATGATATGAAACTCAATGACTTTTCAAAGAACCCAATAATCTTGGACATAGTTATGATAGTTGTACAGAACTTCCTTGAATTAAATCAATTTCAATGGCTCTAAAATTAAAGTTTTTGATAATTTCCTATCTATCAATGAATGCAATCGTAAAATTTTACTAGTAGATATCACAACATTTCCTATAGTCTTTTGAATTTATAACAAAATTATTGTAACCCATCGATAATAGTAATGAAAATAACTTGTAAAGTTGAGTCCTTGTACTATACATGAAATGGAACAACATTAAAGGAGACAAACAAAAAAACCAAAATGTTCTAATTTAAGTGCAACTGCATTGTAGAGCAAACCAAAGGACATGTGACGCAACGCACTTGTTTTGTGGTTTTAACAATTTATTGGAATAATTAAATTTAACAATTTCACTTGAACTTTCAGAAACACAACATGCAAAATACACAAGACAACCTAAATACTTTATACGTTATAGACAAAACCAAAGAAGAACTAAAGGCTTTTTTGCCCAATCAAAATGTGGAGGTGACAAAGCATATAAACTCAAGTCTTGTCACACGGACAAACGTCCGAACATTTTTGGCCACAATTTGACCCCAAAAAAGGGAATATAAAATGAGTGAAATTCAAACTAAAAGTAAAGGCAAGCAAGCATACATGGAGTAACAAAAAAAAATAGAGGTTAACCACAATGGAAATGCAATGCGGATAGAATAATTTTGACAGTGTAAAAGTAAAGTAAAAATGTGGGTGTTTGTTTATTCAAAAGCAAAATGAAAATGTAAAGAAAGAGGATAGAGTACACATACTCAGAAGTGTTAGCTCAAAGGCTTAGTTGGGTTCATGCTCTTTTATAATCCTTAGACATAATACGGGAAAAAAAATTGGAGACATGCGGTTCATTAAAATGTCGCGCATGAAAATTAATTAATTTTCTTTTATTCCTCTAAAAAAAAATATAAGGGAAAACTATACTCGTATAAAAGGAAAAACTGTTAAACTAAGAAGATCAGAAACAAAATGAATTTAAACAATTTAAAAATATTTAAGTCTTCACCATGCAGACTCCTCTTTTGACCTCTTCAAGTATCCATTACAGGAAAATCAAATTAAATATTGTATGAAGTTGAATTTGATATATTCAAACAAATGCAGCAAATGCAAACAAGAACTGATAAGTTACAAGACAAATTCTCATAGATACAAATATATTCTTACTGCTTCTATATATTGTATTGTATTGTACATACAAGTGCAGTTTGCAGAATTGCATAAACAAAAAGATACATAGATACTGACTGCATAGTGTATATATTGTATCTAGTAAAACAAAACGAATTGAGTATAAATAAACAAGTTACAAAAACAAGTTGAAAATACAAATATGTGTCTGTATTTCTGTCTTCCAGTTGGCTTTTGTTGAAAAGTCAAAGAAGGCAGTAAGACAGGCAGGCCAGAACCTTCTATAAGGTTGCACATGTTACATAAAATACGTGTATGTATGTATGTATTTTTGTTTGTATTGCATCTAGAATCCATGTCCATGTTTTCTGAATCTTAATACAACAAAGGAATACGGGGGTCAACAAAGAAGTCAATCTCTATGGATATTGAAGAAAGGCAGGCAACATATTTTGCATATTGTCTCTCGATGGAGAACATAACTTTTCTGTAAATTTTAAGCTAAATACAAGTAGAAAAGACCAAAGGTACGCAATCAATTTACAACAAGGTCAAATTTTATACTGGGTCGGGTCCCTGACCAAAATTGTATAACATTATTATTTCGTACCGTAGGGAGGGAGGTTGATGGTGATGGTTTGACTTATAACAAATTGCAACAATATCAATTTTGCATAAATTTTCAATAAATCTGTTCAAATTGTCAAATAAAAATCAAAATCCACAATGATTGAAGCATGAAGAATATGTCGCGGCAGGAAAAGATATAAAACAAATATTTATTTAATATTCAGAGTGATGGAGAGAGAGAGGAAGAGAAAACAACTCCAAATCATCTCATCTTTATCCTAAAAAAATATCATAAAAAAGAAAAAATAAATAAACTTCCTCCAAAAGTAGCTAAATGTTGAAATAAAAACATCAATAAAAAATTCTTTAATGACAGTCATAAGACCTTCAGTTCTACTAAGTAAGACAGCAGCCCTCACGCTTTGATTCACCAAACCAAATGTCAAATCGTGTCTTTCTTTTCTGATTTGCCTTCACCAATGTTAGTTAAATTCTTGTATTTCAATCGCAATCAATTTGCATTTGATGAGCGTTACATCTGCACTTTGGGTTTTAATATTAGAACATGCTTTACTTTCCATAAAGATACATCACCATCACCAACAGCAGCATCATCACCATCATCATCATTCAACCAACTGTCTGTCTGTCTGTCACCCTGATTGTCTTTCAGACCGATTCGTCTGATTTTCACACAGACAACCGCAAAAGTCAACAAACAACGAAAACGTTTTTGCTCAACGGTCTTCCCACCATTCCGGCGGGGGTGTCTCTCTATCGTCTGCCAAACTTGGGCTTGAATTGTATATCTTTGTATCACAGTTTCAGTTCTTCATTTTTTTTTGTTTGTTTGTTTTTCTGTGTCTCGCGGTCTCAACGCGGTCTCGTCACAACATTTCTCCAAAGTTTATACATCACTTTGAGCGTTAAAAAGAAAATTCATTAAAAAATGAAAACAAACATTAAAAGTGAACGCAAAAAAAAATGGAATGGAAAGTGGAGTCATTGAATTGTATATGGAATGCAATAAAAAAAATCGATTATACAATATTTTATGAGATTTTTTTGTAGTTTTTGTGTATAAGAAAAAAAAAATTTATTGTAAGTGAATAAAATATTTATTTATATCTACAAATTTTATGCAAAATTGAAATAAAAGAATATAATTATTGCCACATAAACCAGAAATCGAACCAGATTTCAATACATTTACAATAGAATAGAAAACAGTGCTGCCAGGAATGAATCCAGAACTCATTGTATTTGGTACAGAACCAGAAACAAGTACTTTTCCCAAATTGTTGGTTCAATTGCAATCAATGCAAATGCAAATAATTTTTTGGTGGACAAAGTCTGTTTTTTTTTTTTTTTCGTCGTATGAACCATTCCTCTTGATCTTCACATCTTTATATGGACCCATCAATTAGCACGATAATTTTTTGCTCAGAATGAATTGAATCCGAACCAACTCATTTGATTTCAGCTGATATCTTTGAAATGATCGATAATATTAACCTCTTAGTGCACTCCACTCGACCATTTCTTTTTAGCCTGTCATCTCAATCTAAAAGTTGAAATAATAACTACATGAAAGACTAATACAATTTGTACACTTACTCATATACATTCAAACTCTTCTTTAGAGGAAATCGGACGTTCTAAGCATAGAAGGTTAACTATACGCCTCAACTTCAAAACAAGGAATTATATACTCAAAAAAGTATGACTTCTAATGTGACAACTGCATAGATTATTCCCACAGGGGAGGTATTAACGCTCCACAATCCTTTGCTTGGCATCGTGAGATTAGTCCAACTAGGCAATTTGCTCTCTTACAAATATCGAAACAGCATTTCCTATTCTTTAATCCTAAATAATTACAATTCTTTTATTAACACTTATGTGGATAACAACAGTCTTTATAAACGTATTTCTTACACCATGGTATGGCCAGACCACTTGTATTTATATGGTGCAGTTCGGATAACCAAAAACGTTGGAGTTGGTGATGAAATTTTGCATATTCAGTGGGAAGCAAAATTGTTCAGATATTTTGAACTTTAAGAGTAAATATTTTTGAATAATTTATTCAATTTATCAATAATCTTCAGTTTTTGAGAAAACAAATAACAATAAAAATTTTAATTTTTAGGAAAATTGTAAACAAAACACTAAAGGAACCTGAGGCGGACAAACATACACATTTTGTAGTTGTTTTGAACTAATCTTTTTATTTTTAATTTTTGTTCAAAATCCCTTATTTTGTATCAGTATCACATACATTTTTTTACCAATATGTGAACATGGATATTGGAAATATTATTCCATTTATGCTGCACTCTTCACCAAAGTCAATTACCACAATAAACGCTCTATTAGATTTTTAAAGCCTCCTCTTCTTCAATGGCCCCAAGTTTTTTCTTGGATTGAATAGTTCAAAAAATTCTTAAAAATTGTAAAGAATTGCTTCAGAGTCTGGCCAGACCATTTTAGGTAGATCAAATCCACAATACAATTTTAATATGCTCATATCTTTACTTCTACTTAATATTTTCAATTTTTTTTTTTTTTTTTTTTTTCACTTACATACTCAACAATAGTCCATTGAGGCTCACTTACCTGGAGCCTCATGACTCTATTTAAATTTTTTCTATTGCTTTTAAAGCCTGCTCAATGGTCAGGCCAGACCTTGATGTCTACATAAGGGTTAAATCGAATTGAAATTTAACATTGTAACGGAAGTATAACGTCAAAATGTTGAAACAAAGTTACTCATATTACATGTAAGTGTAGGAAGTGGAGATTAAGACAAGATACACATTCACATTAGAATATGTGTTTTCCACACAAATTCTTCAGAAAACTTCATGACAAAGTTGTAAAATTTAGATGATCAATTAAAAATTAAATCTCTGAGAATGATCAATGCATCATTGACAATCCTGCGACAAAATATTAATTCTACAGAAATTTCAGAAGAAACTAGTACGGTGGATTTTGAGAGCGAACTTTTACAAAAGTCTATGCACTTAATTTCTAACAACAATGGTTTATTTGAATGAATTGAATAAAATTGCAATCCTAACAATGAAGAAGATCTAAAAACTATCAGAAAATGATAAACAAATGCATTCTTCTGACTCAACAAAAATATTTTGTTTATAAAAATGTCTTACTATTGAAAGATTTTCTTTAGATGGAATTATCGCATTACTTACTTCAGTACTTCTCTGATCAAAAAGTAACACAGAAAAGAAACAAAATATCATTTAAGAGGGTTCCGTAAATTTGCTAAATTTGCATTGTCCTTTATTTTATGTCAATTCATTATATTGAGAAAATATGAAATTCTTCATAACAAAAATTTCGATCTAAATGTTTATTTTTGTTAAGTTTCTATACCATAACAATTCATTCATTAAAGTTTTATCTTGTTTCTCAATATCCTTTATAGAACACAGATAACTTTCAATTTTCGTTTATTGTAGGCAATGTATGCACACTTAGTATACACGAGTTGGCTAGTGATTTCCCTTTCTTCATTCTATTCATTAAATAAATCTTCTTGAAGGCCTCATTAATTTCAGCAATTGTTCAAATTATTTGCAACATCAGCAATTATTACAAGGCCTCATTCGACATATCTCAAAAGTCGACATTATGCCGTAGCCTCTTACCATATAACAACAACAATAAAAGGTACCACAATTAATGCATGCGTTTGCAACAACACATAAACAAATAAATACACACAGATACTACACACATAAATGCTCATACTCTTAAGATGTGTACCTATGTAAATGTAACATTACAACATTGTCATATTTGATTTACAAATGCAATTAACGCACGTCGACCGACAACATCGACAATGATGATGATGACGAGGACGAATCACGCCCATAATTGTATCTACGCACTTTACATATGCATGCCTATGTATGTATTTATGTATGTAGATGCATTAACAATTATACATTTACGCACGTAGTAGCCTCAAATACAAACTCGGTCGATCATATTGAATTGGACCACGATTGTCCTCTCAACGACGTTAAAGTCAACGTCAACGTTTTGTTTGATGTTCTTAATTGATTTTCAAAGTCAACTTGGTCACCATGCATGATTCCCAGCCATCCATCCATCCATCCATCCATTCTCTTATCCATTTGTCCATCTCTCTAGACTTCATTCTCTTCATTGAGGATTTGCTTTGCTGGACTTGGATTTATTTATGCAACCACTTGAAAAACGCACCAACGAACGAAACGAATGAACAAAATGCAAACCCTTCGTGTATTTTGTAAATCTCCTCACTTAAGAGGTGAATGAATACACACTTTCGGGATCTAAAGATTGGGAGGAAATGTAAAATTTTTAACACAACAAATGCATTTTGCAATGCAATGCAAACGCTGGATTAGCACAACAAAAATATAACAGTAGAATTACGCTTGGAGAGATTCCTCGCGTTGTATTAATACTACAATATACTACTCTACTTTTACAATACTCAATTCAATACACATAGTATTTCGTATCGTTTCGTTGTCTATAGATAGATAGATAGATAGAGCGATATATCGCACAAAAGCCGCTTCATTCAAGCGCAAGCGACATAAAACCAATCCAATTGAATCGAACACAATTTATATACAAAAGTGTACATTCGGTTTGGTTTGGTTTCGTTCGGGGTTTGTTGTGAGCGCTACAGATACAGATATATCTACTGCTACTAGGCGATGTCAGACAGACAGTTATTCAGCCAGGCATGCATGTGCAACGAGGCGCAGATACACATATACGGTAAAGTCCTTGTTGCCTCGTTGCATCTATAGTCCTTGTCCTTGTTTGTTTAATGCTGCAATTGTTATGTTATGTTGTGTTCTGTACTGTTGTGTTGTCTTCTGTCTGTCTGTCTGCCGGTCTGTGTATGCATTCCATGCGGTTCAATCAAAGCGATTTCCAATGTCCACAAAATTGCGCAAAAGGACATTTTGGTAATTTGGCAATGTGTTCATTTGCAAGTGGTGGCGGCTCACGGCTCTTCTAGCAGCAATCAAGTCCAATAACCATTCCAATGAACTTAACCCACCAATATATCGAACTTAAAAGCTCGTACATAGTATCTTTTTTTATCTATTTATCTTTCTATCTATCTACAATATGTTCTACGTTTGGTAATGAGTTTGGTTTGCTATTTAAATTTAACATTTATCTATGTAAATTTATATACAAATATACATACAAACTTACATATGTATATGTATATACTTTCATTCATTGGATCAGGCAAATTTAAAATTGAGGCAGTAGATGTTCTGTTGATTTCGTTTCAGTTGGATTTCACTTCTAAAGTGTATTTGCATTTAAAACGCATGTGACTCAGTTTGAGTTTGTGTTGAAAAAACACTTGCATACGAAACATGACAGTTGCATTAATTTTGATTGCACAAATGTGTATAGTATTTCGAAACACACTTTAAGCACAACGTGTGACAAACACAGTGGTGGATGATTATCATCCAATAACAGGGTGTATCTGTGTATTAAATGCTGATTATTGAGGCATAAGATAATCGTGTAGTTTATGTAATTATAGGCAGTAGTAGCTCGATGTTTGTTCAAAAATACACTGAAAATCTAAGATTCATGTTTATAAAATACTTGAAATGCTCCAAAATCATATTGAGTTTTCACATTACAATATTATGACATTTATAAGAAGAGTGCAAATATTGATTGAGTCCATAAGTTGTTATCAGTTTGTCAAAGAAATCTGAATTCTTTACATTTGCATTTTCAATGATAACGTTGTACACTCTGGGCCACTTGAATAGAACACACTGCAAATTGTTAGTTTGAATCCAAATCCATCAAAAATTAACATTAAAAATAACAGTTTTTTCTTGAAAGTTTGTTCAATGACTATTTAGCTGTCTATATGAAAAAAATTGACTGCTGGAAATAAACCGTCATATTTCTTCTTTTTTTTTTTTTTGATAACCATGCCTAAATTTTTGCGCGACTTGAATAGAACATATATTTTGTGGAACATGTGCTTTGTGGACACGTGTTTTTGTTGTATCGCTATTTGAGGTGAGTTCCAATTATTAAGTATCAGATTTAACTAAAATGGATCGAGGAAAAGCATTAACGGAGATGGAAAAGAGCAATAAAAAGGTTTCAAGGGCTGTGATCAACCTAGTGCAACAAAAGCAAAAAGAAATCAAAAGAAGGCGACAAGTGGTGTCAACATTCTTAGCCAACGAGTTAAAATATGTGGGAAATTATGAAAGTCGGTACTAAAAGTGTCCTTTGTGATGCAGACAGGCGACTCATTTTGAGAACAATCTCAAACTCTCACGACTCAATATCCAAAACCAAGGCAAAATGTGGACTTAACGCAAGCCTAACCACTATTCGGCGTGTAATATTGAAAGCTGCATATTTATAAAAGTTAACAATTAAAAAACAATCATCACTAAATGCACTTCGAAAGGAGCTACGCCTTACTTTTTGCCGTAACCATATCAGCTGGACTACAGAGTCGTCTCGCGTCATATTCTTAGATGAAAATTTGGCTGGACCCGATGGCAACACCTAATATATCCATGATCTAGGAAAGCAAACCCATCATTTGGACCGCTTACATACCAAGGGTGGAGGTGTCATGATATGGGGAGTGATCTCGTACTACGGCACCTGTGAGTTACAATTTTTGGCAACAAAAATTAATGCGATGGCATAAAATGGCATCTTAAAAAATGCCCTTCCATTCTTCTACAACCTTTTTGGAATCTTGCATAGGACATATCAACATGGCAATGTGCCAATCCTTACTGCCCGAACCGTCAAATGCTATATTGAAAGCTAGCAAGTGGCTCTTTTAAGCCGACCACCTTACTCACCGGATTAAAACAGCATCGAAAATATTTGGGGATGATTAACACGGAAACTGTATGGAGCCACACAGAAATATGGAATCATACCTGAACTAATAGAAGCCATCAAACGAACTTGGAGATCAATACCGCTCAATTATTTAGTACAGTTTTGGATCAAAAAGGGGCACAACCCGATACTAAAAATCGCAAAATACGCCGAAAATGATGTTTTATCAAAGTTGTTTTTGATCTATAAAATCTAATGGAATATTCATTAAATATTTCCTTACTTTTAAGGAAGTTCTTGGTACCTAAACATTTCATTATGCTCTTCCCGCAGTGAATAGTATTTGAAATTTGTCATGAAGTTTGTAACAGACAGACAGAAGGAGACTTTGGATACCCCATAAGATATATTCCTGATCAACTCGTCGAGACGAGTGTGTATGTGGCCCTTTGCAAAGTCTAAAAAAGATCGGCTAACAACTGACATGAGTAATCTCATTTCCCTTTTTGGGAACTTTTGCTTACATGTCTTCCATCTGATTAACTTTCGAACAACTTAAGCAATTAAGTAAATAACTTTGTTAAAATATATTCATCATAACAACTCATGTTCAAACTTATTTTTATCCACAAGTAAAACCATAAATCCAAAATCATTAAATTAACCTCACTACAAGATACAAAACTAAACAAGTTCATTCACTCATTGATATGATACCAGTAACAAAAACAGAAAAACTGCAATACTTTATGAGCACGTTCGGTGATAAAAACCCCACCACAATGAAACCAAAGCAAAGATATCTTCAGTTTTTCTTATAATTTTGTATGCATCGTCATTATCAACAAAGGAAGAGTGAGATTTATCTAGTACATACAAACATACTTCAAATCTATACAAACCAATAAAACTACAAATCAAAGATTTTGATAAACCTACTTAAAGTAGGCGGAGGAGTGTAGTTGAACTCCCATGAATGTGTAATTGGAAATGGGGACAAAGTTTGATGAGGAATTAGAGATAAACGTTTATGCGTACATTTTAATGGGCAATTTATGACTTGGCGCATTATGCAAAGTGCAAGAAAATAGGCTTAACTTATAATAAATTGCAAAAAAAGTCTAATTAACTTAGTTTTAATGCAGTTGTACTGAATTAAACAGAAGTTGATAAAGACACTTACTTTGGAGCTTATTAGTATTCACACCCATACATATATCAATGTTCGCCCCAATACCGATAAAAGTTTATTCAAACTATCCTAACGCTTGATAGGAAATATTATATATTGACTTTTGATTTCAAATCTTTTCATGTACCGAATGTATTTGCTTTAGTTGTCAATTTAAGTAAATTGTATACTGTTTTTATTATATTTTATGAAAACAATCGAACACTTGTTTGTCTCAAATTATTTTTCCTGAATATGGATCGTTTTGAAGGAATGGGAGGCAACCTCCGGAAGTCTGTAAATGATTTCTGGGAATGCTTAGGAGCAATCAAGAATCAAATGAAAAATCCCATTTCTACTTTTAATAATATGGAGGATAAATTGTCTTCAATAATTGGCAATGTCAGCAAAAAAATCAATATCTCTTCAAAAGAAAAAGGCAAAAGCATCTTGAGTGGGTAGAACCTTTTTTTTTTTTCTTTTTTTTTGTGATAAGTCTCATTTTTTATTGGTGATATAATTCCATTAATTAAAAGCAATGACAAAGACTTCTCTGGATGATGCTAAGAAAAGGGATGATGAATTGAAAGGAAGCGTACTCCTTGATGCCATGAAATGTTTAAGTGATACATTAATAAACGGGAATGACCAGTGATTATTGATCGATTTCCTAAATACTTAGAATATTGTATGACTTTTCCATTGCAAGTATTGTAATATTGTATTTCTTGATATTTTTGATATACTCGTACTGAATTTGTAATACAAAATTTTAAATTTGAAATTAATATAAAATGAATGAATTGTGTTATCTGTAATACAAATTAGCAAATCATTTCAATTCATCATTCTCGTTAGGAGTTAAAAAAGAGTGCTTATGCTCTCATTACGCTCAAAGCTACTTAAAAAAGTCGACTCTCGGCGCCAGATTGAGCTTATTCAAGATTTCGATATGCCTGGGATTTGCACATCGATACGCATGAGTCCCGATCAGCAGTACATCTTGGCCACGGGCACATACAAGCCGCGCGTTAAGTGCTTCGAAGTAGCAAATTTATCAATTTAATTTGAACGTTGCTTTGACTCTGAGGTGAGAACCCAAAAACCCACAAAACAAAACCCAAATTGATCTCTCTGATCACTACTGTGTAAACAAGGAAGTTCATTAAGCAAACTATTGTGTACCAAATTTGTGAAATTCTATTACATTTTATAGGAAACTTTAAAAAGAATCAAACACCTACTTTCCAAAATAGCAAAAGGATAAAGTTTAGCGTTTAATACTTATTCAAAAATTCCCGAGGAAATATATCTGCCTCGCCAAACTGATCAAGAATACGAAGGCAGTTGGACAAGTCAGTTTTATCCCTTTCAAATAATAAGTTTTCTCAAGGTGTCCATAATAGCCGTTAGTTTCTTTATTCGACCCAAATCTCTTATCGCATAGTCATTTCTTCAGCTTTCGCAACAGGGCATAGCCATAGAATGATAAATCTTTTGAAAATGAGTATTCCAATTTATGGATTATTGCTATGGCGACTACACCCGTATGCACCCTAGCATTGTCAAAGTAGAAAACCCTTGTTTCTTCACCCAATTCGATCGTTTTTGCTTCAAATCAAAGTCGAATCTCTTCAACAACTCTGAATAATATTTTTTGGTGATTGTTTTAAGCTTTTCAAGATAATCGACTCGAACACTATCGCGTGCATTCAAAGAAACTGTTGCCATACCATCTTTAGCCTTCTTTACTGCACTTTTGCACAGATAAGTCCTCTGATTTGGTTGGGATGGATCCATGTTCGTCCACGATTACAAAACGTCACAAAAATTGCTTCAAATTCGATTGAACATTGCCAAACGCAACTTTGAAGTTACCACACGGCTGCGCCTTTGGTCCAGTGTAAGCGATCACAGCACTCTTTGTGCGGATAGCTTTTTTATGCCGAAATATTACTGTAAAGTTGAGAAGCCTACAGTCACCTCAAGCATTTCGATTTTTTGATTGTTCAATATCATTCCATGAGTCGTGAAGATCTTTTTTGGGCGGTATGACTTGTGTTGGTACGTCTACAAAGAACTTCAGTAAACTACTTCTGAACCATGGAAATTGATGGTGCAGAGTCTCCCTAGTAATAATCAAGCGTTTCCTTGGTTTCGGTGATGGTGTTTTCTTACCCAAAAATAATGACTGATGAGCACACGAAATTCACTTATGTCAATCCATTTTCGAAATTTAGAAGTTTTTATCTGCTTTCAATACTTTCAAATTTTTCATGATTTTCAACTTAATCGAAGGAGTCTTACAGATTTCAGTCTCATATAGTTCAGAAATTATTGTAATACCGAGAGGAGAGGAGAAATTAATATCGGAAAATTTTTGTTCACATTTAAATATTTTATAAAAGACCAATATTAAAGATTATTTTTTATTGGTCGTGAACTGAAATTGTTACGTTAAAATGGGTGATATTAAAGAGAAAAAAGAAAAGCTTATGAAATCATACGGCGAGTTTTTATTGAAGCTTGAAGAAGAAGAGAATCGCATGAAAGAGCTCGAAAAGCGTCATGCTGAGTTACATGACTCAATAAATAATTTGTCAGAGTCCATGACAAATGCCTTTCAGTATTTAAACATCTCTGCAGATGATATGAAGAATATAGAAAAGCTCTATAAAGGTGAGTTTTATAATTACATATTGTAAAATCTTATTGGACAATACAATATTATTAATTCACCAATAGTTGCGGAAGCCGAGAACACAAATTTGGATTCGAACTCGAAGGGCGTGAACAATATGGACGGGGATAAAGGTGATATTAAGACTACTGATTTGGTCAAGCCAAAGAAATCTGAAAAGTCGGGTGATGAAGGCGATTCTGATTCCACAGAATATTTTTCTTCTTAAGTTTGTTTTACTAAATGATTTATTAAATCGAATGTATGAATTTCTGTTAAATAAAATTACTATTTAAAATTTATTTGTTTTTGTCAAAGACAAATCCTAGATAAATGTAGTCCTAATTGCATTACGTCACATTCAATTTTATGCTGACTGTTTCTAGGAATGTTTATGTTCTACTGCATATAAAGATTACTAGCTTGAAATGAAACTCTATTCGATTCTGATGATAAAAATCGAAATCTGTTTTATTAAACAAAAATATTCTGTACAACTTGAGGCTCACCACAATCAAAAAACCTGCTATTTTTCTAGTGACTCAAATTGCGTCACCAGGGAAATCTAAATGTTTGGTAGTTCTCTGATATTTTCTGCTTATAATGAAAGTATAATGCTGTAGATCTATTTAAAATATTTATTCCATAAATTCCCTTCTTAATATAAGAATATCTAACAATTGGTAACATTTGCTATTGAGTGAGTAATTTTCAAAAGTGACTTTGAATTGATGACTAAGTTGTAGTTACAAACATGTATAGTGGTGACAAAGATGCAAAGCGAAATACTCTGTGGGTCTTTAGTACAACACATACTGAAATTCCACATCTCCAATACCAAATCGATTCACACATATTGTGTGGTATGCGGTTGCGTTGCTTACTTGTGCATGCAACATGCAAACATTGAACTATACAAGATGTACAATACTTGAACGACTACGACGTCGATGACGATGACGATGACGACTAATATAAACGACCGTTGTACTTTATTGAACAACAACAATGAATGTAATGAATGAAATGAAATGAAGAGAAAGGTAAAAGTGAGGGTAACTAGCGAATAAACGCTCGTTTAAATTATGTTAACCTCAAACAACCTGGCTACATGTTGTTACCTTTGTATGTTTGTCATGTATGTATGTGAAATACAGAAGGCATATGGAGTTTGATAGAGGGAAAATTGGTTACATACAATAATAGTTGAAGGAGAGATACAGGCAATCGTAAAATGTTGAGCAACAGCAATGCAACTAACTATTTAACATCCTGCAAACAACGCTAACAACAACAACAACAACAACAACCATATGCCATATTGCAATTTGCAAAATTATAAATTTTCCACCTGCACAATATGCCAAAGGACACCCAAACACATTTATACTCGTAGACGCCTACACATGCTAACATATGCATATAAGTATATGTAAAATGTATATGTATATGTATCCATGCATCTATGAGCATATGAAATCGCTTTAGCAAACTACAGTTTAAACTTTTAAGCATGTTTCGTTCGTGTTACACCAGTTCCTGCAACAGCAACATCAACAGAAACAACAGCAACAACAGCAAATCCGACAATTGATCATTGTTTCCGGTTTTGCACATTGTTGTTATTTTCCCCCTTCATGTTGTTGCATTTTTGAAATTAAGTCGATTCATTCGCTTGTGCACTTGTATCTTTTTCATATGTCTGCATGCCTTTTAATAGAGTAGTAGAGTTTTTCAAAAAATTTTGTACTCAATGTATAACAAAAAGGAAGAACTCATATGACGTTTCAGTGTAAACTCGTTTGTTTCTTTGCCTGCTACGCATAAAACTTATACAAAAGTTATTCACGAGTGAAATAATGTTGTAAATAGTTTTTCATAATGTTGCTATTGTTGTTGTTGTTGTTTTATATACATGTTCTACGTGGTGCATTGTTGTAGATTGTTTCAACAATTTGTTATAGAATACAATAAATTTGAAGGCTTTTATTCTTTTCCTCTTTCTTGTTCTTCATTTTTAGTGCAACTAAAATGGTTAGTAAAATTCATGAGTTACGTTATATGAACAAACTTAATGTTGTTGTTTTTGCTGCTGTTGTTATTGTAAAGTTGAGATTTATTGTGTCTACTTTTAGGCTTTTTAACGCTTGTTTGGAAAAGTGTTGAAACATTATGGTTACGGAAATGTTTTCCAAAATGCTTGAAAATATATTTCCATAATGAAGTTGTTAAGTTGAAAAAGTTGAAGTTAAAGTTAACATAATAATCGAGAATTTTAAGCATTTAAAGAAATTTTACAACGTAAAAATTTTATATTTTTTTCATAAATAAATTAAGCAAGATATGGTGAAGAAAATACCCTTCATTGAAATGCATACAGATAGCAGAATTAACAATTTATCATTGGCCAAGTCAAGGATGGACACTAAGGAGTGTTGGAAATAAAATTCATCTCAGTTCCTGGGAAAGCCCTTATGTTTTTAGGCGTGATAATGCAAGGATTTAAACCAATCTCCATAAAATTGTCTTCATATTATCATCTCTAATTACATTTTGGACTGAAGCCTTCGATCACTAGATTTGAACCAGATTTAAACCGAAAATAAGAAGTACGATAAACATGGAGAACATAAACTTGCAATTTTGAGATAAAAAGAAAATACGATCAAATCATCAACGAACAAAAAAAAAAATAAGTTTATCTTTGACTATGCCGGATATGAAATAATCTTCACGTACTGCACCTATATTGTAAACTGATAGTGTCCAAGTTTCAGTTCGATAGGTTAAATAACAAAAAAAATTTTGAATTGAAATTTCTTTAGCAGCGTTCGGCAAAAATTTATACTAAAAATTTGAATGAAAAAATACAATTCGTCACGAATTTAGTGGCTCTGTATCTCTTGAACCGCACTAGGTAGAGACTTGAAATTTTCACAGAATGTGTATTTCTATTGGCATATCCCCAACAAATAAAAATGAAAAAGAAGACAGACGGCAAACGTAAACACAACAACAATAAACGCCAAAAAAAAAAAAAAACAAAAGCAATATACAGATGGTCAGACAGCCTGACAGACTTTGAGATGATCTCTCTCTGTGTCTGATTTTAAGAAGTTTCATTTCTATCACGTGTACGATGGCACACGCGCAAATTTTTCTAGTAAGAACATGTGCTCCGATTCGGGTGGTTCCGACAAATGTACTGCGTATGGTAAAAAGAGAGGTTTGTGCAAAATTTCAACTCTCCAGCTCAAAATCTGAGGGAGTAGTTTGTATGCATACAGACGGACAGACAGACATGGCTTTTTTTTGTCTCCTCCTGCCTGTTCCAAACTTCATGACAAACTTATAATACTATTCACTCCCGTGAAGAGTATAAAAAATATAATCAGATATTTGACCGAATTTCTTACGTACCATAACAGACCATCACACTTTTGATTGACTTCATTTAAAGTAACTTTTCGAGGTGATGTATTGTTTCACTACTAACTAAAATCAGGATCCCCTATTCCTGTCTTAGGCAAAGTACTTGTTATACTCTACATCTCTCGCATCTAAAATTTTAACTCATATTTATTTTGTGAATGCCCATTATTTTGTGTATTCATATCTCTACAATTCTACATTAGTTAATAGACTCCACAAAAAAATACTACCATCCTATTTCAAAACAATGCCACATTCAATCCCCCATTTTCTCATCTCTTCAACTTTTTTATGCTTCTCTCAAATACCTTTGTATTTTGAAATTTATTTATTTATAGATTTATCTTTATTAAACATTATAATTGACACAATTCAACACTGAAGATAAATTCACGAAAACTCATACAAAAAAAAATGAATAAATGGATTAGTGGAAAATTTAATGACAATCACATAAAATCAATAGAATTTTATGGAATGCGTTCTGAATAAAAGAAAATCTAAAGTTGCAAAAGACACAAAATTTTATAACATCACCTAAAACAAATTTTATGAAATGTTATAAAATTTCAGTGCAAATGTATTTAGTGGACATTACCACTGTCAGACTGCCTGAATGACAGACTGACTGAATGTCTGTTACTTGGGGAGATAGAGATAAGTTTACCCAAAACGTGGTTGGAACGTCAACATCATCATGTTAAGTTGATACAAGAGTCAAGTCAATGGCACATTTATTGTATTATTAGTAGCATTTTTGCACCTTTATAGCTTGTGCTTGGAGCGTTTATTTATGCTAATGTCCAACTACAACAACAATATCAACAACAACAAACACAAGAACAACAATAATAATAGTAATAAGAAGAGCAAAGAACCGTGGCACAAAAGTTCAAAAGTAAGTGGCGGACGACGACGCATCATTCTCGTGACGAGCTTAACACTAATTCCACCCTGAAGCGTTGTAAAAGCATAAAACCGAAAGTAGCTGCTGATTTTACTTGACTTTACTATAAGTTTACATATATCTTTCATCAAAACATTGAAAGAAAGAAAAAAAAAAAAAAAACAAACTAAACCAAGTTATAACCATCCAAAATCCTGAAGGTGTCTTCTAAGTACTAAGATGGCCAGGCGGCAGTTAGCCACATTGCATTTGTTGAAATTACTACCAACATCATCATCATCATCATCATCATCATCATCATCATCGTTTTGAAGATTTTCTTTGTTTGCCACATGCTCTAAAATGCTGCTACTGTTTTCTTGGTTCCCCCATTTTTGTATCTCCCTCTTCACTTTGTTACTGGAATGCGATTGTAATTTCCCTAGAGTGTGTTTGACTTTGACGACTTAAGTTGTAAAACTTGAACAAGCAACATTATCATCATTCAGCATCCAGTACTCAGCAAGCGATTCCTGCAACAGGAGTTTTGTTGCATTTGTTGAATTTAGAGAAGTCCTTCTCTCTCTGCTTGCAACAAGAACACAAAGGCGGCAAGTAACATAAAGAAAACAACTCAAAGACAGACAGACGTACCTATACTGTGATAATGTTGACCTTCAGTACTTTTACTTTTGTCGAGGATATTTCGTCCTTTTTTTTTTTTTTTTTTCCTTTATTTTTTTGTGTCATTATACTCGACCTGTAGACACTGTTGACATATCGCATTACAAAAAGTTGCACGTAAGAAGTAAACTTTCTTCTTTGACCGGCACAACAAAGTAACAAAGTTTTTAAGAAAGTAAATCTTTATTAGTTTGTGTTTTCTACGAAAGAAGCTTATGTCAAGGTTTTCATTTTAGAGTAAAAACAAAAAAGTTTCCCTAAATCTCTGGACATTTGTCAGCAAATTGATATACTTCAACCACATATGCCACCACCTCTTTTTGATGTTACATCCCTCACAATCTAACCCTAGGATTGATTCTCTCTGCTCTGCGTTTCATATATCAATCACTAATTCATCTACGTGCATGCAACGCAACATCATGTTGCAGCAACAGTGGGCGCGAAAGTATCCTTTTACAAAGCAACCAAATACAAAAAAACAAAAAAAAAAGTATAATAATCACTGCAATATTGTACAGCCGTCGTCGTTCATATGAAGTATTTACAATATTTCTGTTGCCCTACTCATTTTTCATTTTATATTTGTTCTTCACTTATTTTATTTCATTCATTGTAAAATCATATCAATTAACTTGGAAAATTGTTGACACAATTTATGGGGGCAGGATTTTATTTTTACTATAAATATTATAGAGTAACAGCTGACAGTTTTTTTTGTCTCTTTTTTTTTACAAATGGAAAATGAAACTGAAGAAACTGGATTAATATTAAACATGTATAAATGCAAGCCTTTTGTTACATAAAATCTTTCTTCTTCTACCGAAAACTTTCTGAATTATACTATACAATAATATTGAATATCTACATTGAAATCATCCTATGAAGAAACTTCCTTAATAAAAATCTTGCAGAATGGACATTGATATTAAAAAAAACTCAGTCTTCATTTAATGTTTCTCATCAGAAGCCTTTTATCAAATACTTGGGCGTAGTTTAAGACCTCCGGATCTATATTAAGAACCACCTAAGTGATTCTTCCAACTCTAGGAGGACCCACTCAATAAACACATATTCTACTAGGTTCTGTGAATAAAGACTATACTGTTTTAATCAGTTCCGATCTGGTCAGGGACACTAGCAATCAAGTCGTACCCACGTAGAATGAAGACTGCTCACAGGGTAGCTAACTTGAGTATGCGTAGGGTGTACTTAGAGGCAGAATTCCCAACATATTTGCAAGCTCTAGCTTGAAAGGCTAGATATTTAACCCGAGGAACTTCCCAGAGGACAACCAGTGATGTGGTTAAGAGCAAATACCTAAATACATAACAACACAGGTGAAGCAGTACACGGAGGATCCACGAGCTCATCTCAAATATTTTAGATTGGCTTAAGCTCTACGGGCAGATGGTTCGAATTTGCCGAATTCGCAACTGGTCATGGATGCTAGAGGTAGTTCTTACACAGATTTGGGCATGTTGCGGATCCATACTGTGATTTCTACCCAAATTTTCTTGCAGTTTTTAGGGAATTGTAAGGTAATTGATCGCTTCTAGAGCAGACAGTTGATTCTTCTCTGCCGAAATTAGTACAATCATGCAAGGCCTTCGAGTGTAGGAGTGAATAAAAGCATATAATTAAAATGTTTATTCCTCTCTCAGAAGGAATGATTTGGCTGTTCCAAAGGAAATTAATGGAATTTGACATATGTAACTTGTGGTTATAAATATCTCCTTCTTCGGTCATATCATGGTAAACCATTGAAAGTACAAAGGAACATTTTTAATTTAATGGACTTGTAAATAACCAAAACTGCCACATTTGAAGTGAATAAAAACACACAAATCTTCTGAGAAATTAACTTTTTGATAAGATTCTTGGGCGGACGGAATCATTGAGTTTTACTTTTCGAAAATGACCATAGTAAATCCATACTGTGAATTTTGAACATTAAAAGATCTGACTATTCCAAGCATTTGACTTCATTGATGAAGACCTTTTTTCTTCTTTTTTTATAAAACATAAAGGAACCATTCTACTGAACATAAACATATCCTTTATGTTAAATAAACTACGCTCCCCCAAAAATGGAGCACTAGTCATGATCAAAGTAAGTGTGTATGTGTATAATTAAGGCAATTGATGCACGTTTATCCAATTCAAAAATTACTTTTTTCTAAGCGCTTATCTCGCTCATGGCAGACGCACATTCATACTTTCATAATACTCAAGAAACCAACGTTTCATCATTCATTTTCTTGTTGTTTTTTTTTTTTGTGCTTTTTTGTATCTCTAAAAGATCTCTAGACAAAAATATATATTCAAAAATATGTAGTGGTGGGCTGTTGAATGTGTGTTCTCATGCCCACTGGGCATGAATTTCGTAGAAAAATCACGCGCCTTTATCTCAAACCAAACCCCTGCAATTAACGCCCATTTCTTAGTCAGTTCAGAATATATCTTGACAGTGTGTAACCAATTGCACAGAGTATTACATAGCATACCTACAACCCCCATAGAGCCCAAAGAAAACACCAAGACATAAATAAGCAAAGTAGACTAAACAATCTTCCTAGGCTACTACTTCGTTCTCCAATCCCTGTACCCAATCTCCATTTTCATCTTCTCCTTCTCTAGAATAAGTACTTAAGTGCTACAACAATTGCGAAAATGATTTGCAAACGAGCAAACGCCGTACTCGCATTCAAATCGAATTCGAATTCATATAAAAGATACTTTATGGCCTGTGTGCCATACCATTTCTGTAGATACAAAATTTTAATTGCTGCGCAAAAGACTGTTGCAGCAGCTCAAAAATAAGTCGAATTGATAAGAGAGTCACGTTCGAATGCGTTGGTAACAGATAGCAAAACGAGTCATTTGCCGGAAACTGTTGAAGGCAACGCGGAACACTAAACTGGTACTTCGTGTTTCTTTCTGTTCCTTCATCTATTGTATTTCTTTCTAAAGCAATTCAAGACAATGCTGTTTGTGTCTTCATTATCAATGACAGCGGAAACAATGGTAACTCGTTTTATTGCCATTTGGTATTGTTAAGTTGGGAGCCGGAGGTGAAGCATTGGGTGTGCGCATCCCAGCCTTTGGTTTGTGTTTTTGCCTGGATGCCTTCCAGGCAAATTGATAAGATACTCAAATGACTTTTGGAAAACAATAAACGAACGAAAGAATGCTTGAATTGTTTGTCAGATTGAAATGGTTCAATAAATGTTCGCCTATCAAATATTCTTCAAGCGTTAACAATACATTTGCGAATTGTAATGAGTTAAATGGACATACTGCCTGAACAACATTGAGCACACTAGAATTTTAGGTGCTACTTAATGAAGATTGATTGATAGGAGAACTAACAAATCAAGAAAAAGAAAACAGTTTATTGTACTTACTTACTTATAGTAGTAGCCTTTCAATGTGAAAGAAAGTCTTTGAAAACTTTAGCTTTAATCAATAAAGATGGAAATTTAGAATGAAGATTAACAAGTATTTAGATTTATAAATCATAGAAAAAGTTTTTTAATTAATTAGAACAATAAATCTTAACCTATTTCCCATCATGGTATTGTCTACTTTATTTGTACATAAAGAAGTCTCGAGGCACGGAAAATCTCGTAAGGAAGTAAACCGGTCGGCATAAGTATTTTGACATGGCAGAAACTCCACTTTTATCCATTTTATTTGAAATCTACATTATGCAAAAATCTAAAAAAAATTGTTTCGATATTTTAATTAATTGGTGTGGTCAATCCAACGTTTCGACTCCACCCAACTATTAGAATATTTTTATCAATTTGCTCTTATGCCAAGGTGCGTTGTCCTGTTAAAGAACGAATACCTATCCTATTACCCTATCACCTGAGGGAAATGCATGATCTTTCAAAATTCTCAAATATTGGCTTTAATTCAGTGAACCTTCAAGGGAATCAAATCCCCCAAAACATTAACCGAAATTGATCCCCAGATCATAATATTTCCACCACCATGGCTAACTTTTTCACATACAAGTGCAGCTTTGTGTCTAATTTTCTAGTTAATCTAAAACAAAATATTTTTTGGGTTTTTTTTTTCAAAAGTACTCTCATCTTCCCAGAGTATACTACGCCAAAATGATAGGGGCTTGCCAATTAACTTTATGGCGAATTCCAAGCGTTTCATTTTACTAGTTTCATTTGGAACTTATTTTATGTTTTTTACCTAAACATCAAGAACAATCAAGAACAATCAGTTCTCAGTTCTTAAAGTCAACTATGCAGTTTGGAAAGTATTCTTTATATGTTAGGATTTCTGTTTCATTTGATGTTACAATATTTCTAAAAATTCTAGTTGCTGAATCTACTAAACTAGTGACGACACTTTTTCAGAATCTCACGCCATATAAATTTTGCCTATACTTTTTATTTTTTACCTTAACATCCAATGAGGTTCCCACGTTCAAAAGTGAAACTTGATATTTTTTTTTCCTTCTTTCCTTATCGCTAATTACCTACATTGATTATTTCAACAATCGACCATAAATTTTGTATAAATTGAAGGCAACCGATTTATGTTTTCCCCATACGTTTCTTTTTCCATTTTCCATGTAATTTACACAAAAAAAAAACGCGATTGAGTCAAAAGGTAAACAAGAATCTTTCAAAACTCCACCACCCTTTATTTGATCTACATACGAATTCATACGATTCATCACGTGTCGGACACGTTGTTGTAATAAGCTCGATTGCTTAAATCTTGAAAATCTGCTTATCCGAATGAAAAAATCAACTCCATGACTCGATGTCTTTCATATTCTCAAATCTCCCTAAGTGCGTTCGTTTATGATTAAAATCTCAAAAACTTAGAAAAACGTACGCAAAACTTCCGGCCACGCAACATCGACGCCCTTGGCTATGCAACATTTTCTGTGCTGTCAAAATGACAGCTTAGAGTTGTCAATTCTTATGCTAAAGACTATCAGAGGCAGTCAGTGAATAACACATCAATTTACTGACTTCGAAGAGTGAAAAAAAGAAAATAAAACACAAAATACAGGAATCATCATAGTCTTATGTGCGATTTTTGGGGAGAAGCGTGGCCTGTCATGCTTCTTTTGCTGTATAAGATTACTTTATTTGATTTCTGTTTTGTTTCTTTTTTGCATTGTATTCACTTGTGATTGGCATCGGAAATTGAAGTGTTTTTATTAATTTCACTTTTTGCATTTTCGCAATTTTTGCTTCTTCAGTGTTGAAAATTTCATTAAGATTTCATTATCTGGTCAAATTGGTATGCCACAGTCATTGATAGTAGTGCATAAGGGCGACTATGGATTTCGATTAAGCATGCGATGGGGTGGTGATTGTTGCATTCTTGAATGCTGTAGGTATGGCGTTAAATACTTGACTTAGTTGCCATTGTCTTTATTAAATTGAATATTACACAATGTGGATTGATTGACAGACGGCAAATACTCGTATTAGAACAGACAGATTTGACGGTTATTAAATTGACTTATTCAAGTGTTTCTGATTTGGAATTGAGATATTTTCTTTTTCGATATATTCTATGTTTTTTTTTTTTTTTTGTGATGAACCCCATGGAATCAACTGTTGCGTTCAATCAATTGTAAGTATAATAAAAATCCATTAGAAATTTTTCTTTTAGAAGAATTGGTATGCCGAAGGCTTTGTCTAACCAGTGAAACCTAATCTTTTAATATTATATATTTTATGAAAGTAAATCATTTAAATAGTGAATGAAGTTAAAAAAAAAAATAAAAAAAAAATTGTTCTCTTCTTATTGTACTTTTTAGTGAAATGAATAATATAAAAGAAACAGCATTCATTTCTTTATTCGTTCATGAAAATTTCGAGGCAAGTTAAGCTTTATGCATTGGACTCGAAAAACAAAATTATATTTGGCAACATGTTGACTTGACAGTGATTTTGTGACAACAAAAACAATCACATCAGCAACAGCAACAACAGCAAGAAATGATCTGAAATTTTACAAACAATTGACACCCTTTTTCAATCTTGACACTTGAGTTCAGTCAGTCAGTCAGTTAGGCAAAAAAAGATACAATTTTGAGTCGCTTTACCTTACACCCTATTTGCTCAAATAAGAGTAAAGGTATAGAGGCAATTTCAATAAATTGCATGCACCCTTCATATTTGTGATTTTATAAATTTTTCTTTTTTTATATTGTATTTATTTATATACAATACTATGTATACACATATATTTCCTTATAAAATGGGGTTGACTTACTTACATACTATTTGCGTTCTTATAAAAATATTCAGAAATCAACAACTATAAATTGTGCGTATATTTTTTGTTAGATATTTTTATTCATTTCTTTGCTTGATTAAAGATTGTAAGATTATTCAAAAGATTGATTCACAATATTTTCTCTTTCCGGGGTTGACTTTTCAGTTTTTTTGTTCTTCATTTTTGTAATGTAAATAAGAATCTTTAGAAATAATTTCAATTGAGTTTAAATTCTCTTTCACCTGTAAAATTTATTCTTCATTCAAATTTAAATTCTTAATTATATTAAAACACTCAAGCCATTCAAAAGTTAATAAATATTCCTATCAACATTATCGTAAACAATTACCAATAATCCACTTCAGGTCGACAATATTCTCGATATGAATTTATGGCCGCATATCATTTATTATTTGTTCAAGTTATTTATTGCCATCGTCGTCGCAGACACAATTTTAAATTACAAAAATAAATAAATGTTAATTGCATTAAAGTTTATTAAGCTTACATAATAATACTACGATAATATTTCCATTTGCAAAGGATGACAATTGAGCACTTCATTAAATTTTAACTCATTCACAATAATTTTAAATACATTTTCATATAAATAGTGTAATTTCATTTAAAAACTTCATTGATGTTTGGAACTTTTGATTTTTGATTGAAAATTGCAGATTGAAAGTCAATTTAAGAAAAACTTTTCTCAAAAATATATAAAAAGTTCAATTAATTTTTCCTTTGTAAAAATTAACTAATTTCACCTTCAATTAAACTTCAAGCATTTGGAAATGAGAGTGAAATCAAGGGAAAAAAAAACATAACTAAACCTTTAACAAACTCCAAACTCCCATCACACAATACCAAAGATAAATTGTGATAAAGTAAACTGATTGTGAGGATTAAATTGCCATATTGCAAAAATTGCTTACGACGCGGAAAAGTCAAAAAGTACAAAGATATAGGAGTAAGTTAGCAAGAAAGTATCGAAGTATCGTCGATGCTATTATATATTGTACAATATATTTTGATAAGCGCAATTATAATTGGATTTAAGGGAAAGTTTTTTGTAGCTAAGAGATACATACTATATCTATGTACTACTAAATGAAACGAATAACAAAAGGCAGGTAACAAAAGTGAAGTAAATTGGAAGGAAAATCTAAAAGGAATATGAAAGCAAGGCAAAGAATGAAGGTATCATATGAACTGAAAAAATAATCAAGTCACTATCAATGTTTGTTTAATGAAACGCATAACCACAATCTTTGGAGCAAAATAAAATACTAGAAAGGGGAGAAAAAAAAAGAGAAATAGAAAACCAAAACGAATGGAAAATACCCCGAAAGGGCAAAAGTTAAGTTCAAACTGTGTGACTGGGAAAGGAAGGGACTCAATGATTAATATACCTCAGGAGTATTTAAAAAGAAATTGGAAAACGAGTGCCACTCGCCTTGCCAGAGATAAAAATGTTCGCTTTTTGTATTGTAAATGTTTGCTGTCAAGATAAAACCAAAAGTCGCTATTGAACTGAAAAAAGAAGTCTGCCTTGTGGTGGCGATTGTTGTTATTTAAAAAGAAAATATCCTTAACTAGGCTTAAATCAAGACAAATGAAGTTGTCAGGTGAAGGAAGGCATTAGTGATTGTGGTATTTGTATCTGGCTAAAACCAAAAGGAACTGATACGATGAAATGTGACTTGACTTTTATAATAGTAAGTTTAGTGTAGTCTGTCTCTGTTTGAAGAGTTTGTGTGTTAATTGGATTTAATTATTTGGGCTGGTAATGAGTTACTTCACTTGATAGATTAGTGTACATGGATTGATTTGGATTCGATTGAATGGTTGGTGTTTGGTGATTGGTTCTTAAAGACAAAGAGTCTTACACGTGATGAATTCAGGGCCCTTGTTAATGTAAATTTATTGTGTACTTGTGTCAATAGGATGGGAATTAATAGTTTCACTTCTGTAATTATTCTTCAATAAGCTGTTAATTAATGGAAAACTTGTTCGTTAAAAATAAGGGATTTTGCAAAATATCCAAGCCATGTTTTGCTTTCATCAGGCTGCATGAAAGCCTCTTTTACACGTACTTACTTCGTAAATATAAATGAGATAGCATGGCCAAAGAGAGAATGTTGTTTATGAAAGAGAGCGATGAGAAAATAAATAGTAATAGTCCTTTGTTCATGCCACGCACACATACTTATTTCACAAACACTATGATAAAATGAATGATAAATGCATGATCATATCGGGAGCACTTTAAGGAAATAAACTATCACAGCAGCCTTTACAATGACAGACTTTACTCATACCCAAATCCGCTTGCAGAATCACTAACGAGGACTGTGATTCAAGGGCGCCTAAAAAGACGCATCCCAATGACTTAAAACACAATTTCCTTTTGTAAACCAATTTAAATTCAATCTTTGTTAATTTTCATAGACCTCACAACAATATTTTATAGTGTAATGTTCCCAATAAATGATACTAAAAACAAAAAAAAAAATAACTAGTATGCACCCTCATAAACACAAGGTGGAAGTAAAACTTCTTTAACGAAGCGAGGTAAATACAAAAATTAGAAAATGAAATGTGACGAAAATCAAAATGCGAATATGCTTCATAGACGTAATGGGGAGACGCACAAAACAATGCGAAGGAATGAATGCTGATGCATGAGTAAAAGAGAGATGAAAAATGCTTTACTGATTGTGTTTACTTTACGAAAGAATGTAAGAACAAGTGGCCGAATGACCGAAAAATAAAAGAACTTCTTTGTATTGAAACAGTAAAACACTACACACTATTCTGTATTATTGCTTGACCATCACCTTTAGAAGTTTCACTTCCATATTGCCATAATTCCATATTTGCCCAAATAGCTCCAATATAATAATAACATTGTCAAATTTTGATTTTCGTCACATTTCATTTTCATATTTTTTAGATTTACTCCCCTTTGCTAGAGAAGTTTCACTTCAAAAAGAAAAGACTTATTACTTTGTGTAATAATACTAACGCGCTAGTTACATGCTGTTTGGTCTTGTCTTAATGACTTGTATAATGTAATATAATTCGGTTGTTTGGTATAATATAATATAATTCGGTATAAATCAATATAATAGAACTTGGTAGTAATTAATATAATATAATTCGGGTCTTGTCTTAATGCATGACATGACATTTCATATAAGTCATATAGCATACCAAACATAACATAAAAATAACATTACAGAGCTGTTTGGTTATACGGTTGATCGAACTTTAGTTGTATGTTCGAACTTTGTTGTCTTCGATCAAACCTACATTGTATGTTCGAACTTCGATCAACGACACATATCATAAGTTAAGCGTCGATATAGAGGTTGCCTCCGTGGCCGAGTGCATAGAGTGGTGTCTCGAAGTGCGCTCCACGTGGGTTCGAATCCTGCCCAAGGCAATATTTTCCGCTGACTTATGATATGCAATTTTTAATTTGAATTTAAATAATAAAATTGTCACGAAAAATCTCGTGACCAAACACATGCTTTATTAATTTTTTGATTCATTATTTAAACTTTAAAGATATCAATATCGGTATTCCGATTATTTATACAATTAAATAAAATGTTGAATGCCAACACCCAACTGGAGAACATTATTTACATTGAAGGAATCTATATGAATTTTGGAGTCTTTCAAATACCAATTAGAATAATTGACAACAAGTCGATAATAAACGTACGATCTAAATACATTTCAGTATCTCTTCGCTCAAACAGGATTTAAAGTTAATTATTAGAAGAACTTTTCAAGTTTTTTTAAACTGTTCATGTTATTTGAATCTTTAATATTTATGAATTTCTTTTTCTTCATTTTATGAATATGACAAAGAGTGAATTTTTCTTCTTATAAACAAACAAAACATCATTTAAATCTTAGTTATTTATCTTCAAGTGTTTCAATTTTACTTTTTCTTAACAAATAAAGTAGAATATTATAATGCAACCCCTTTAAGATACAACTGATACAACCCCACTCTTTATTCTCATAAATACCATTCTAGACAGAGTTGCCACAACTGCTTACAACAATCATTTGCCTAAATAAACTTTCAACCAACCAAGCCGTAAAAATGTCAATAGCTCATTAAAAATCTTACCATAAATAAGCAAAAGCTAACTCAGACCAAAGTCCAACCCAAGTCACTCAACTGCTGACATCCTTTCACACGCCCTCATTCATAAAATACTCGAATTTTGCCGCTAAGCAAACACAACACAACACAAAATTTTGAAACGACTTTAAACTCTACGAAATGACAGACATTTATTTGTAACCATAATTAAACGCAGACAATTCACAGTCGAACTCATCAACTCAAGCAAAATATATTTTCATTCATTCGATGCCAACACGTTGAAAAGGGCACAAAATAAGGGCGAAAGGACAATGAGATGGGATGACATGACATGATGATATAAAGAATCCAGTCAGCCAAGCAACAACAAGCAAGAAACCAAGTTGCTGGCATGGAGCAAATTCATTGTTACAATTTTTAAGCAACAATTTATAAATGCAAATGATGAAGAACTCCAAGAACGGAGGGAGTCCATACTATGATGTTTGGTTACTATTAATGAGCAAGCAAATTCACAGCAGGCTAAAATTCTGAGAATCTTTATTTATTTTTTTTCTTAATAACCGCAGGCATTTTACCAATTTAACTGACATTTAAGACTTTCTTCGTCTATGAAAAGTTATAACATGTGTGTATTTAATAAATTTAAAAATAACAAATAAATACTACAACTTGAAATTATAATAATTTAAAAATAATAAAATGTGAACTTCCTAAAAGAAATCATCATGAAGTCTTCAATGTGAAATTCATCGCTTAATTAAACACTTGTAATGAGTTTCTTTAGGTTTCGTGATTTGTTTGTCGCCCGTTTTCGTGGTTACACTTAATAAATGACAGTTCTTGAGAGACTCCCAGCCACTCCTTCCTCAGACAATTTAATGGTAGCTCAGTTGTCATTTTGTTGTCTTTTGCTTTCATTAGTAGTTGCTATCTTTAGTTTGAATAATTTCATTTGCACAGTAGGACATTCTCATTTATACTTTCTTTTTTTTTTGTCTTTTGTTTATATGTGTGTGTGTGTGTGTTTGTGTGTGTGTTTGGAAAAATCTCTCAGCGGAACTTGCAAATTAATGTTTGTAATATCTTTGGCGTTGATTGTGACTCATTTATTTGGAAACTTTTAATGAAATGTTTTGATAGAGTTGACATTTTCAAAAGGCGTGATAAATTTCACTGTAATCTTTTGAATGAAAATTTAATAAAAAAAAAAAATTATATATAAATGTGTAAAAATCATGATAAGTTTATAAAGAAAATGTTGGAATTGATAAAAGTCAATGCACGCTCCATAATTCGTCAACAAAAAAACAATAAATGGATGACTTCATTCAAAATTTTTTATAAAGAAAAACAACAAGATTTCAAGTGTCGAAAGTAATGTTAGCTTTCTTTAATGTTTACGAAAATTTAAAAAAAAATTGATTTCTTAATGACACAATACAAACATTTTTCTCCTAATGATAAATAATCGGTTTTAAGTTAAAGAAACATTATGAGAAGACCTCTTTCCAAGGCATAAAATATGAACCACTCTTTCTTTTTTATCCAAAACACTCACCGCTTACAGATTAGTGTCTTGTTTTAATTCTTTCTAATCCTTTCTTCTATCTTCGAGTAATATTTCAGCAGATAATATTATTTGATCTTCTTCAAGCCTAAATTCATACATTTTTTATTCTATTTTCTAATTACTATGAATATTTTGATTGTATTTATCGGTTTGAGGTTGAATTAGCAAAGATTCTATTGACTTACTCAATTATCCATTCAAGTTCAACTTTTTATAAATGCCAATATCCAAACAAATTTGTTATTGTAATATATTCGTATGTACGCGAGAGCAAGACTGTAATTAAGGATTGGAGTATTGAACAACAAAGGGAGACCTAAACAATTGACAAATAGATCATAGGACTTTTGACAAAAGCACTAACAAATGTGTTAAGCAATCAACTCAGCAACTACACTTTTCCTTTTTTCTTCTTTTCTTCTTTTTGTTGTTCTTTTGCTCACCAACTTAATTGCTGCCCAAATCATTAAGATTTGTTTCAATGTGGCCAGGGAACCAATTAGGTTGGACAGTCCTGAACTAGGCTATTCACTTGCAATAAGAACGCCGAAACGATCGGACTATCCAATGACTTTTCCACGTCCTTATAAGATCAAATTCGTTCTTGAGAGTATTAGAATGGGAACACAAAACAGTGTCTTCCTCAAAACAATGTACAATATTTAAATTACAGGTCTCAACCAACATAAACATAACTAAGACTTCAACATCCATAACATGGAAGCTTTTCGATTCAATCAAAATATACTTTCACTAGCTGCCCCGGCGTGCGATGCTACGCCCCAGCTTATAAATAAAAGATTATATATATGGTACATATGTAAGCCATAACGCTGAGTAAAACCGTTAGTTATTGAATATTTCCGTGAAAACAATATTTAAAGAGTCATTTCTATGCCCAAAAATAAAAGAAGTTTGATTTTGTGATGTGCCGATTCGTGATTGGGCAACCATGAGCAAATATTTTATGACTGGAAACTGAACTCGCTTAAACTTAAAAGGTAAATCGGTTGATATCATTGATATCCTGGGGATCACCGTAGTTTCGTCTATTCTATTTTATTAAGGAAGAAACGCTTTGTTTGTAGTCTTGTACCATTGCATAAATTTGGCGTCTTAAGGTTACGTAGAAGTATATTGGGTATACCAATTTTAAGATTTAATTTATGTGGTGGCAGTCCCGGAGAGTTAAGAGAATTAAGGAATTCTGTTGGTTAGTGAACAATGTCATCTCGATTTGTCACTGCATCTAAAGAGTTATATTTTGGATTCTGCTGAGACTTTATGTGAAACTGCATCGTTAATCTCGCCTGCGACTGTATTTGTTGAAGTGACGACAGCTCGCTCGCAAAGCCATCTGGAGTTTTTATGCTGCAAATTTTCAATATATGGATAGACCTTACTAATAAGCTCCTCAGTTGTTCTAACGCAGATTCCTACAATATCTGACATGGTAATGCAACCATCGTTTGTTATGGAGATAGAACCATCGCCTATTTTTAGCAGGTACTCTGCAAACTCATATGATAGATGGCGTCCATAAAGATGCAAGCGCATACTAACAGACAATTTTGGTTTTTGTATGTTTGGCCAAATTTCAGCAATAAATAACAAAAGCAACACTAAATTCAAGAAAAAGAAGAAGCAATGTATGAATAACGAAAACACAAATTTGTGTGGGTAATTTTGAAAAACTTAATCCTTAAATAAAACTTATTTTAATTTAAAAAATCAAAAAAGTAAGTATGCGACTCGATTGTTTAGGACAAAAATATTATTATAAAAAAAAAGTTATTAAAATTGGTTCAGTATAGATTGCGTGAAAGCGTCACATACTGAATCTCGGTCTCCTTTAGATATTTTTCACATATTGTCCTATTTTATACTTAAAAACTTGTAATTTTTTATTTATCTTCATAAAACTTTTAACCATGTCGAACTTATTTCTTTGAATATTGAAACTCATTGAAAAAAAAAATCGAATTTGTATTTGCATTTTATAAACCTCAAAACATCTTCAGAATGAATTTCTTTCAAACCCTCTTATTTCTCAAATTATAAACACATTGAAACCTTCAACAGAACAACAACAACTGTCAACAGTTAGGAGTAACAACAACAGCAATTTTGTATAATTAAAATATGTACCAACTAGAATAAGTATCTACAACGAAATAACTTTATCTTGTCACACATTAGTATTACTCAATGAAACTTGGTGAAGAGTAAAAAAGAAACTTCAGAGGAATGAATGGCAGCCGGCAAACTTTGCGTCCTTTAGAAAAATAAGCAAAAAAAAAAAAGAACGAACAATATTTGCATAAAGCTGCAAACAAGTTAAGTTAGTCATTGAATGATAAGTTGAGAGAGGGAAAAAGATATTGTACAACGGAAAATTACGCATATTTTCATTTGACACAACAAAACATAACATCAAGCGGAAGTTAATGAGTTTAAGGCGTGAGGACACCAAATGGATCAAGAAATTCGTATGAAATATAAAAGGAACGACATTTAAGAATACATACGCATAAGTACGCAAATTACTTCATTAATACACTATTTGTGTAGCTCCAAGTAGTCCAAGGCTATAGATAAAAAAATATATAGATACGAGTATGTATATTTGAAAAGAGGAAATAAAACTTCAGTTCCATAGAGGACACACTGTACGAGTGTATGGAGGACATACATAAGTCAGAAGGAATATCCGGTTGCGCATTCGCATAGCCACAGGCCAAAGACACACTCATTCGCCTATCTCATTTCATTTGAATTGACTGTATGTAGGCACTTGGTTGGTTGGTTTACTACACCAAGCATAAGGGGAATAACACCAGACAGTGGCGCCTTAGGACTAGTGGGGGCCTTGATCAAAGTCAGTTCTGTCTTACTTTAGTTAGACTTCTTATAAAAGCATAACTTTATGTCATGTCGGTTATTTAAAATGAATCCTTCCCTTTTGGATTCCTAATACGACGCTTCTGTCTGTGTGCCAAGTGTAAGATTTGTATGGATGTTACTTTATACACCAAGCAGACGACTGACTGGCTAAAGTTTGTCACGGCTCAACATATTTTCCAACACAACGCGCTCCTGTGACAAGTTAAAGTTGATTGTTTTTTTGTAACTTTCGTTCGTCTTCCTTTAAGCCGAGTAATGCTTTCGATTTGGCTACGCTTGGGTTTTGGTTTAAAGCGCGGCTAGAGTGAATAATGACTTTTACTTGTGAATGCCTCGTACTACTTTTCGTTTTAGCATTTTGCCCGGCAGGCGGTTTTTCCTCTATCTCTTGGTTTTTTGTCTTTTTTTTTATCATACTTTATCTGTTGACAGAGAGTCACCAACCATACCGCAGCGTGTGATATAAACAACGCATTCAATTGAAGGGCGTCCTTTGTGTGTACAGTTGCAGGACTTCTGTTTTTTTGTTTTTATTTTTGCCGTTGTTTTTGTTATTTTGTTTTCGTTTTCGTTGTTGTCGTTTTCGCACAAAGTTATGCAGGCTCATTAAGTTGTTATACAGTTTAGAGCGAAAATTGTCAGCTTTCTTAATTTGCTTCCTTGCGTCGTATAAACAAAAGATTTCCGCATCCGTCCTCATTGTCGTTGTCATCTTCATCATCATTATTATTATTATTATCATCGTTTTTATAGAGGGTGGCCTGCTTTATACAATAAATACAATGCTATTGCCTTTGCATCTCTTTCTCTCTCTCTCTCTCTCTCTCTCTCTCTCACTCCCTCTCTCGCTTTCCCTGCCTACTCATCATCATCATCATCATCATTTTAGTTGATTCTTGTATAAATTGTGTAATGAAATGAGTTTCAAAAGAGAAAATTTATTATTTGCTTAAAATGAAATGAAAAGTTGATGATGTTAGGTCCTTAGTACAAGAATTTACTTTCTTTTTACACCTTAAAGAACTACTTCCTTCCATCACTTCATCTTACTTTATCTTTCATTGGAACTTCAAACTTTTACACAGGATATAAATTTAAGTTCTCATTAAATCCAATTTGACATTTTTAGACAAACACCATCATTTATCATGGGAGAACAATGAAAATTGCTACTGTTGAAACTTGGGAAAATAAATTATGGGACAAATTAAAGTACTTCTTTTTAAGTTTAATTTTAAGTATCAAAACTAAGATATTTTTATGACCCTTAAAAAAAACTCATTAGTGCAGAGCTAAATACTTGAAACTAACAATGGATGAAAGACTGGACTATTTACATACATATATAGTAGGCTCATATTAAGGAATGGAGCAACGTACTCGTATTGTGGAAGCATATTCATAGAGGATTTTGACCCCACTCAATCGTCAGCTCTAACATATAATCTTTAAGAGAGCAATTTTCCCTAGACTTACAAAGGAGTCTTCATTAATATATATTTACCATTGCAAGTACGAAACTGCAGACGGGATCTAAGAATAACCCCACCTTTTAAAGGCATAGGTGAACCGGTGGAACGTACGCCAATATGTGATTTACACGAAGGCATCATAGCCAATCAACGAAGCTGAAATATCTTGGTTCCATCCTTGATTGAAAGCTTACTTTCTGTTCAAAATAAAATAAACACTGGCTGCTCAATGGTAGAAACTTAATTTCTCTCGTGAATAAGCGTGCAATCTATACCCAAATCAGTCCCCCTGTATGCAGATATAGGAGACAGCTACTAAATCCCACTGAAGACTTCCAGAACAAGACATTGCGACGATTGTTAGGATACCCATGGTATGGCAGGAATTCAAGATGGACCGCAAGGTACTTGAAAAGTAGAAATATGCCTTGGCTTCATGGACACTGTTGAAAATTCTCTCTGAGCAACAATCTTCCAGTCTACGAGATAATACTGCAACCTGTTATGGGGTATAGTTAAGACGCATGGCGTTTTATTAATGAGATATTACAGAGGATTCAAAATAATATTTTTAGTAGTTAGTTGACATATTATGGTATCAGACATCTTCAGACCTAGATGACTTTACCTGATGGTTTATAATCTCGTTATAGTCCACTTAAATTCTAATTAATATATCGAAAGTTCAATATAACTTCCATGACTTTTAAAATTCAATTATAACCATTTATTTTGGTTCCAAATTTAACATGGCCAATTTTAATTGTTTTATTTTTTTTTTTTTTTTTTTGTTACTAAACTGAATCTGTCCTATTTCTGTTTTATCTTTACAAATTCCATACACGCATTACAATTCTTTGTCGCTTCAATTTGATTTAATTGAATCAGACTGCCTACATCAACACCCTCTATATCCTATCCTTCCTTTCTTTCTTTCTTTCTTCATGTCTTGTTTTCAATTGTTTGTTGTTGTCTACTTTTAGGCATCAAAATGCAGCGTCTGTAGTTTGTATCTCTGCACACGTACGCATTGCATGCATAAAGATGAAAAAAGCAAAACCAAAATAAGAAAAAATGAATCTGAATTGCATAGAATTCAGAATGATAATGGTTTTGGAAAAGTCTATTGACACTACGAGTATGCACTTCACATGATGAAGTTGTCTTGGTTGTTTTTTTGAGTGTGGTTTTTCTTTTTTTTTTGTGTGGTCAGAAACTGATTTCATATGCCACCAGGCTCCATGGGTTACGTTTGAAGAAGAATTCGAAGTAATGTTTAAACAATTTACTCATTAATTTAAATCATGTTTAACACTTATTCATGGCAAACCGAAGCGAACTCTTAACTTGAACAACAAACCAAAGCGAACGTGAAACTTTTCATTGAATCTCCTTTACTTTTATTATTATTTTTTTTTTTTTTTCATTTTGTTTTACTATATTTTTGTTTTCCATTTTTGTTGTAAAAAGTTGCTGTGAAAATCACTCAAAATTGTGTTTAACTAAGCGTACAAATTATAAGCAAATTAATTTGCAAAACACAACAATAAAAACAACAACAACATTGTGCAGAGTGAAAGAACTTTTACCGTAAGAGTTTTATGAAACAAGCAAGCAACCAACGATGGATGGATCCTGAACGGCTTCCTTTGCCTGCCTTCCTTCAACTGCTCTTCAATTTCATACTCAACTAAATTTACAAATTCCTCAAACCAACAACAAAATGAGACAAGACGAGACTAAAATCGCCCAACCGACAATTTATCTGCATACAAAAAGCGCAGTACTATGCAATTTTCAGAATTCTAGGGTATATGATGGTGATAATGATGATGATGATGGTGATGATGATGAGCTGTACCAGTTACCCTTTGTAGAAAAAACAAAAACAAGAAATCCTTTAAAATTTTCAAAATGGTAAAGTGTTGTTTAGTATAAGTTGCAGGCAGATCAGTACAACGTAAGCCTTTAGCTATTTAAGAAGGGAAAAGTTTTCAATAAAACTAAAATTCAATGAATACATCACATAAGAGAGAAATATTATCGAATATTTTATTTATTGATAAATCGTTTTTAATCAATCGAATTAGTGAGATATTTATGAATTCCTTCTCCTGCAGTATTTTATTAAACTTTCCTAAGCAAAAGCATTTTTTCTTTTTTTTTATTTGTTTAATTTCTTGTACACATTATTGAGCTGAGAGTGTAGCACTATAGTTTCAGTTTAAGTATCTCCTAGTTTTTAAATGTAAATGTGAAAGAATAGGAATCGCTTAAGACATAAATTAACAACTTTATTTCTAGTTAACCTCAATAAGATGAAATTTTGTTCTATTCTGTCTTATCTTTCAAAGAAGTACAAGAAAAGCAAGAATATACATGCATTTGCATACCAAAATGGGTTTCGGAAAGAGCAGTTTTCAATTTTAAGGTGTATGAGAAAAATTCTTGTAATTGACTTAGTGAGTTATGCTGCTCTTAACTATACTTCATAGGCCTTTTATTTATTTTGCTCCCGGTAAAACTGATCATCATCATATCATCGTAAAAAACTTTTCAAGAAATCGTACAATTCAATATATGTAGAGTAAACTGTAGATAGAAGATATAATAATTCTTCTTATAATAAAAAAAAGCAATAGATGTGTAGTGAAATGTTGTCATGTAACAAGCGTCTTTTTACTTTTCAACGTGTGTCACATTTTTTTTTATAACTGTATTTTTATTAGCAACTCTCCCAAAGGGGAAAACCAGCGATTTTATGAGTTGAGAATGACATGTTTTTATAGGACTACTTGAGAGCTACATTTATAATATTTTATTGACTGAAGATCATCGCTTAGTCTTCCGGTGATCAGAAAGGGAGATCCAATGGATGGTAACGCATTAACCTACGAGTGTGCAAGCTATTGTCTAACAAAATGACAGCGAGGTGGTTTTTATGAGATTCAAGTCGGGAACATGTTTGTTAGGAATATATATAGTAACATATCTAACTCCGAATATCGGGCATCTGACTTATTGTCGTAAAATTAATTACACGAAATATTGATATGATTGTTAAGAATAATTATGTGGAATTATTGATCTTCATATAAGAAGATCATTCTGGAGGAGCCTCTTCAAACCGCACCCATGGGAGAGGGATGATGCGAAAATGTAAGGATGAATTTAAAGTTTCATGTAATGAAGACCGCTATTTTCTATAAATTCATTGCGCACCATGGGTATTTTTAAATCTATGTGTAATAAGATTGTGCTCAACATCAAGGAGCACAAGTTATGCTATCTGAATGTTGATGGCAGCAGCAGAACCACAGATTTGTATCGCATAACGCCAATCAGGGCCCACTACTTGTCTGTAAATTGTCCTCTTATTGTTAAGTGACAATCTGTTAAGATGACCGAAGCAACCGATCAAGTCTTCGCAGTTTCGCATATCAACATGAAGTGATAAATTTTATATGAGCTCGCTTGTCCAGGATTAGTCGTAGGTAACGAACTTGATCCACTTGCAGGATAATAGAGGAGTCATAGCTGACAACTGGACAATTGCCACACCTTAATATAAAAATGCAATTTCCTGATTGAGAGGAAAATTTTTGTAATAAACCAAGTTTTAGTGTGTAGTTTTCAGTTGTAATTGCAAATGATCTAGGGTTTAATGTTTTTGAATCGTCTGTGCAAAGGAATTTATGATTTTTATACTTGTTTTTGATGGAAAGAAAATGTGCCGGTTTCTTATCAATTTGGAATTTATTTAAAAACTGTATAATTTCTTAAATTCCTCAGTCTTCTCGTATTTGAGAGAGATTGATGGTTATTAAGTTGTTATGGTTTTCCAGCTGTTTTATGTATTGTAGTTTACGGTGAACCTGACGATATCTTCTCAATTTAATACTGAATTTTTAACATAGTAAGGGACTTCGACAAGTCTTTTGGGGAAATCGACTGAAACCTTTGGAAGATTTCAACATTTTATTCG
Organism: Amiota minor; assembly: GCA_037043295.1. Lineage (NCBI taxonomy): Eukaryota > Metazoa > Arthropoda > Insecta > Diptera > Drosophilidae > Amiota > Amiota minor. The sequence goes on from JBAMAW010000485.1 coordinate 567,925, forward strand.
GCAGTTGAATTCCATAAGTCAACACCGGTTTTATGTTTCTCATGTATATTTGTACTCAAGGCAAAGGAGTGATTAGTAGTCAGTTTAACCAAAGTTCCCTCATTTGTTTTAATTTTGAGGTAATGTGCTATTTCCATGTAAGTCTTCCATTAAGTTTTGAACCAAGATAGTTGACAGCATCTCCGAAATATGTTACTTATGGATAGTCAGCTCCTCTCAAACTTAATGTTATGAGCTTGGATATATCGATAATTACCACAATATTTCAGATTTTATACCATGATTCCAATCGATTGATTTGAGTTTGTAGGATGGAGGAAACTGCATCTCTGAGTTAATAGCTGTGTCGTCTGCATAAATCTCCAAAAATCAATTATTAAACCTTTCAACACATGGACTTCTCTAGATAATGTAAATTTCTTGTATTTTTTTTTTCCTCTCCTATAATTTTTATTTTGTTGTTTTTTTTTTTTTTTTTTTTTCAATCAATACTTTTTGAAATTTTTTTATCTTCACATTGTATTTACTAATCCTAGTTCTAAACAGCTAAACAATGTTAAGACTGTTCTACCATGAAGATTTTCATACAAAATTGTGTCCTACGAATTATGTTATCACTTTTGGAAATTTCATTTATGTGAATAATAAGCAATAAACAAAAACAAAGTCTAATTTATTTAGGCACTTGTAATATATTTAATAAAAATGCTTACATTAACCTAAACCAATTTCGATTTTGTTTCCTTTTCTTCTTTTGTTATGCTTACTACAAATGTTTCTACCACTCAAATTCGAATAGGCAATCACAATTTTTATTTACGTGTATATTTGTTTCATTTTTATTCATTTTATTTACGTCACTTCTTCTTATTCATATGCTTATATGTATACCAAACAAAAAAGAAAGGATAGACGGATGGAAGGAAGGATGGATGGATGGATGTAAGGAAGGGCAGACGGACTATTGATCGGACTACTTCATAAATAATCGCATACTCATATATGGTATGCAATAAGACGACAAAGTCATCTTGAACGATTTGCCATGGTTGTATAAATTTGTGGTGTGAGATGATTTCTTCGTTTCTTACAAAACTTTTCCAATTTTCCCCTTTTTATCGTAAATTATGCCCAATTCAATATTTATTTGCCCTTTTCGCATTTTTCTGCTTCGCTAGATTTTGTCTTTTTTCTATCACCTCCATCTCTTTGTTACTAAAAATCCTTTTATTTCCTATAATTTTTTTTTTTTTTTGCCGTCTCTTGATATCGAAGTTGAGTAAAAGTATTTTTATAATATCCGTGTGAGTTTGAGTGTGGGCTTTCACTGTCTCTTTATCGTAAATAAGAAATCTCATACGTGCGTATGACTATTTTAGCAAAAGTTTCTTTTCGTTTCGTTTCGATATTTTTTGATTCTCTCACTCTCTCTAGACCAAAATACGTTTATGAACGGAACGAATAGACGAATTCATTTGACTTTTAGATAAGAAATATATAGATAACTCTATTCGGAAGAAGATTGAGTTCAATTGCGTGAGGTTGACTTTGGTGTTGTGTGGAAGTGACTTGCTAAATGAAATGAAATTTTACCAAAGTATAATGACTTTATTGGAATTCATAGTAATTTATCTTTTATACCTACTACAAGTCATTTAAGATGCAAAGAGTATGGAGTGAGGATGTTAATTCAGGAACACATATATAGATATCCTTGTTAAGGTACCACGAAAAAGAAATCACGTTTTTATGACAAAATCAATAATACATAAAATCAAATAGACTCATAGACATGACATACAATACAATATATAGAATAGTTTATAAGATAAGATCAAAAACATAAGCTGGGATTTTAATTGTATAAAAGAAAGAAAATTTAATTAAATGATTGTCAATATATTTTTATGAAAAGAATGTATTAACTTCATATGTCAATACAAGATAGTAATCATCTCAAGTTTGTAAAGAAGTTAATGATTTCTGATTTCACTAAATAATGGCGATTGTAAAGATTTACGTATGTCAAATGTTTGAATTAACTCATTACACTCACTGACTACACTGACTCTTCGTCAGCAAAATATATTCAAAGTTTTAAGTTACTGCCTATGATTCTCGTTGCTGATTAGTTGCGAAAAGTTTATTCAGTATTTGAAGCTGCCAGACGGACATGAGCATAACAAGTTTCCAGATGGGCACAAGTAGTTCCCACGTTTCTCTTTAGATGACTTACTTAGTTCTAACAGAAACTAACTAAAGTTGTAACCGAACTTCGTCTTCGTCTCTGGAACAGCGGAACTTCTGCAAGGAATCATACTTACGCCACCCCACATTCAATTAACAGCTCAATGTATCACTCTAAAAATTACCTAATTAATCCATAAGCTGACCATCTTGAGAAGTGAACACAATACTATTCACAATAGTTCAGGGATGGAGAACCCGTTCCACACTATAGTTCCTACATAAAATAGTGGCAATACTGACTCTGACAAGGAATCAAGGCGATGTTTTTATATCATCATTGTTCCCACCGATACATGTATTAAAGCATAGAGAGCTAATGCTTTATGACTACAGTCTTCTAAGAGATACAAGTTCAGTTCATCTTAAATTGAATCATATCAAGTGGACGATGTACCGTGCTTGAGATTATACCCACATTGCAAAGTGTATGTTCAAATCTCTACAGATGGTAAAAAACCAAAGTAGCCAACATGAACCTCATCATATGGAAATCGCTAATATTGTAAATCATACCAATTTCCTATAAATGAGGACCATTTATTATGATGGAAATACAATATAAAGTTTCAAGCTTTTGTTTTCATTGTGCGTGTTTAGTCATCATCGACGTCAGGGTCAGTTCCAAGCGAGCAACGGTTTAGTGGAGCCGGTTGAATTTACGAACCCTTGAAAATTCGCTTAGAAGGTGACAAAGCTGTAAAATCGTTAGTTTTTAAATGTTATTTGCCTCTCAATACTATTCATTAAAAGTTAAATAATGAATGACTTTCCTTAATTAATCCATCTCCACCTGTGTCAACCAACGCTTTCGCGGAGGTCAAGCTAAAATTGTTCCTTTACAAACCTAAATCTAACCTACAAACCTCTTGTTTGTAGATCATACAATTTCTATCTTTTATGACCCAAAATTGTTCTTTTTTATTTTTATTTTTTTATTTTTAGGGTTCGGGACCCAAAGGTTACCAAAAGGAAACCTATTGCACAGACTTCGTTGTCCGTCCGTCCGTCCGTCCATCCTCAGGTCATATCTCATAAACCGCAATAGATAGAGAGTATTTGTACAGAATGTGTAGTTCTATCCGAGCATCAGCAACAAACAATAAAACCAAAATATTTTCGAAAACTTAAAGGGGTCCCCATACAAGAAACATTTTGGTTTGTATGGCAGCTATACGATCCAGTAATCTCACGATCTTTAAATTTGTATGGTTAGTGGCTATACATCAGAAACTTATATTATCGAAATTTCAGTTTGATCGGATTGCTAGGGAGCGTACCTCCCATACAAAACCCCATTAAAATTCAGGTTCTTATTGGAAAAAAAATTTTTTTTTTCTGTTCTATCGAACTGAAATTTAGATATTATAAGTGTTTGATATAGGTGCTGCATATCTGTTGGAATCAGCTAAATCGGCTAACTAGGAGGGGTACCTCCCATACAAACCCACCATTAAAATTCAGGTTCTTATTCGAAGAACTTTTTTTTTTTGGGCTAGTGAACGTTAATTTAGAAAGTACCTCCCATTCAAACCCCAATCTGGTACGGAACCCTCCGTGTACGAGTCTGTCTAGTACTTGGCCCATTTTTGTTATTTAGTTTATTAAGTAAATTTTAAATCCTTTCAGCTTTAAATAAAAAATAACAGCAAATCCAAATACTGAAGTATATAACAAGTTTTGGCCTAAATTCCTGAGTCTACACATAGCTTTACTCAGGTACCAAACGGTAGCTCAATTGGCGTTCAATATAAACAAATTTTCGAAATTCGGTTTACTACTACAATATCACATTAATTTGGGTCGTTGACAGATTTTTCAAAGAATTTTTTCCTTACATATTCTGTCACATATGCCTTTCTCCGCGTACATATATTGGCATGCAGCATAACATGGCGTATACGTGTTAATTTTAATTTACGCGTTAATTGAAACCTCATGCATTTAGGCTACGAAGTCTCTGTGTTCCTGAATATAAATGTACATATGTATGTGTGTGGCAAATAGGCACAGCTGTTGGTTTATTAAAGGGTATTTGGCAAGCAGCAGCAGCAGCAGCAGTAGTAGTAGTTGATTTTTATTGTCGTCGCGACTGCCTCGGCGGCTACTATGCTACTTTTAGGGTAGCCCATAAAAATTGTAATTGTCACTGTTATCGACACAATCGATTAAATGGCACAGATTGTCCTTTCATACAAACATTGACCATGTTTGTATGGTTACACATACATACTATACTACTATATATCCATATATGAGTGTGAGAGAGAGATTATGTGTATGTGTGTACGTGAACTATATTGGTAAAGTATCTTTAATACAAGAGCTCGATTGGATTTTGATATGCAAGTTAATTGAACATTGTAGGCTGTTGTACGGTTGTTGCTGCTGCGGTGGCTCTTGGTTTTTTTGTTGAAATAACCCAAAGTAATCGACATAAAATGCTTTAAAAGTCATTTAATACAAACCAGAGAAATAACAAACATATTTCTAGGCTTAACTTTGGACATTTTTATGCAATTTACGCGCTTAACTTAGTATGCAATTAATTTTCATAAGCTTTTGTTTTTGTATTTTAGACGTTGGCCAACTCGACCCAAATTTTCTCTAAGCTTCCACAAAACTCAATGAAGCGCACTATTGTGCACAACAACAATAACAGCAGCAATAACAAGCAACAAAATACCAAAATACTGTTTGATTCAGATTCGATCTAGAAACAACTCAATAACCCAAAGTACGAACAAAATTTAGCTGAATCATGCAACTTCATTAGGCATGAATATTAGTGTATAACATGGCGTATGAATAATCCCCAAACCAATTGCATTTCATGTTCCAATCTCCCACTTTATATCTCCGTACACATCACGTACTCATGCACTCCCACTTCCTCTAACATGATATTTCATCACCGGATTTCTCAATTTTATTGGTAGTAATATACTTAGTACATATTCGTACAACTTCTATATTTCGATTTAGTGCATAAGTCAGTCGATGATTATGTTGTTAGTTTATTTTCATTTTTCTTGTTTCTCGTTTTTTTTTTTTCTGTTTTTATTTGTCATTAGTTTTCTTTTTCCTTTCGTGACTTGCAAAGTTTTTTTTTCTATTCTAAGGAAAACTTCAATGTTTTTTATTTTCAGCATGATTTGCATAAATTTGATTTTATTTTTTTGGTCCTTGCTTTGCTTAATTTCTTCATAGGTTTTGTTTTTTTTTTTTTTTTTGTTGTTGTTGTTTTTGGTTCTGATGATTTTTATTTGTTGATTTACTTACTGCTACCATAATACATGTTTCGGGTGACTAAGTAGATTTTCTCTGAGAATTTATAGCACAAGTAGAAAACAACCTTGTCAGATTTGTTTATTTATTTAAATGCATGAGATTTATTTTACACCACTGGACTCTAAATAAGCGAAAGAACGATCAAGAGCCCTGACTAGTGGATTAACGTGTTTCGCAAGTTTATCTGTGTAGTTAAGTATGTTTACGCTTAGAACTTTCTTCTGTTGCTAGCGGTACTTGCAGGTCTTTCAGGATATATATGTGGATCTTGGATTGAGCTCATTACTTTACGTGTGGTGCCCCAAAATTCTGAAGCATTTATAATCAAGTTATACAGTTACACAGCAATAACTTGTACTCAAAGTTCAGAGTAGATTTATACTGAATTAACCATTGGCGACTTTGTCTTTTAATCATCTATGTGCTTCCAAAAGGTGAGACATTTATCTATAATAAGATAAAGGATCTCCACAGTCTGAGGAATTGTGGCACCGTTTAAAGTTACTACAAAACGTGTCCAACGTTTCAAAGTACAATAGATGATACGCGCTTACATTTCTGCTCACTGACTTTTATTCGCTAGTAAAGTAACCACTCTTGAATGATTTTAAGAGATTATCTATGTTATGTTATTTACCAGCTTTAAGTGGGCAACGAGAGCAGCTGATTATAGCGGTGTCAATAGAAAAATTTGAACAGTCGAAAACTTTGTGGTATAGACTTGTCTCCCAGAACACTGTTTGGAAGAACGCCACATGTTTTTATAATTGCATTTACAATATTATGTAATCACTTCCCTTGTTCAAACGAAATCCAAACTGATGAGTCGGGATTATGTGTTTAGTATGTAAAAATTGGTTAATTTTAAGAATAAGAATTTTCTCAACAAATTTTTGGGTGTAGGAATCAATTCCAGGCCTTGAATAACACATGATATTGTTCAAAGTTTTGAGAGAAATGCTATTGGTTCAAAGTTGAAGGACTTCTTAGGCAGAAATCGATTCTCCTACTTAGTATTTATTTTTTTTTTCAGATGAACTCCTATTTAGAGACAATACACGCAGTCTTGATTAAAACCTTTTAGTACTTTAGGAAGCTTATTATCTTGTTCACCGAAACTAGAAAGAATGTGACATTTATTTCAGTCCTTTTTATTTCGCTAATTTAAACCCTTCATCACTTAACTACACTTAAAGAATCTTGAACACCGCACCTTGGTCAAGGTAACCCTTATCCCCATTTTGTACAAAAAATTTAAAAATTTTCTCTTTAAAATTACTTACATACATTTGGATGTTTAACTTTATGTGCGACAAATTTGTGTTTCATCTTCCCTTTAAGTCTAAAACGTATGCCCTACTTTCCTTTAAAAAAAAATTTCATTATATTCATCTAGTGTTTGTAACGTTTCATTAACAAGACTTATAAAAACTAAATGATTTAAAGAAGTCAATTCCTTTAGCCACCATAAAAATTAACTTAAATGTTTATAAAAGTTGAGTAAATGCCTGTATTTTATGTTCAATCAAAGGAAGTGAATTTAAATAGAAGTGAAACCTAAGTAAGCCAATTTTTCTTTTTTCTTGTTTTTATTATAATAAATTGAGATATTAATTCGATACGCCATATTGGCATAAGGCAGACACAACTTACTCCTTCTCAATAATATTTTTATCCTTTATTTATTTATATTTTTTTTTTATTTTTTTTACATATTTCTCTTTCAAAGTAAGGGCACACCGATTGCAATATGAGTTGAAACAGAAAAAAAAAATTTAAATAAACGTTTCAAATAAAATAACAAAAAGAGAAAGAGAAATACATTCAACGAATTTCGCAAGTGTTGTGTCACTAAATGACCATTAAAATATATAGTCGTTTACATATATTGTATAGTATTGTATATACAAGGGCAGACTGAAAAGTATTGTGCCTAACCTGAAGTTTATTAATATACTCGTATATGAGATGATGGTTGTTCATATATTTGATTGAAAGTATCATCCTTAAAGCTTGATGATTGAAGATTTTTCAGTAACACAATGTGTATGGCAAAACTAGGATGAGCATTAAGTTCTCCTGAAGCTAACTGAAGCAATATCAATAGGAATTAATCGAAACTGTTTCGTTTCTTTAGACGACAGTGAAATATGGGGAATGCAGAGTCGGATGATAGAAGCCTTTCTTCTCCTAACTATTTGAACATTTACGAAAATGAAATTGTTGATACTGAACCAGCTAGTTATCGGTCAATCCTTTGCTATTGAAAGTGAGAATAATTTAATATTAAGTGGTGCAAAAACACCCAATCCATTGGAGATTTGCTATGAGATGGTCATATAATCTTGAAAGCAACAAAGTGGTTCTTATATGTGAGTTTCTATTGAGTTCATTAATTTTATTACAATATGTATTTGTAAAATATTTACTATAATAAGCCAAATCGGTCAAGTCGTTTTCAAGATAACAGCATTTTCATTATTATCAAATTATAATTTCTTTATCTTTTTTAGCGCCCCTCCACCTCGATAATGTAAGCACCCGTTGACAAAACTGCTCTTAAAGGCAAAGTATATTCCTCTATCTTCGGAATATATAAATTAATTGGATCTATGACTTTTAACTCATGAGATATATTTAAAGTATTGGCAAAACCAAAAGCGTTTGGGTGTAACATAGCATCAGATTTCAACATGACTGAAATACATATTTTGGCTTAATTTCCTTTCTTTATAATTCTAAATGATTCCAGAAACACAGATGCTGTTATTAGTGGAATTTTTCTGTACAAATTGATTGAAAAATGGATCGATATGGCAAGCACCAAAATGTATCATACTACACATTTGTTTGGTCACTTTTATCAACAATACTTCTGTATCCACCCTCGTACATACGCAAACAAAACAAAATCATCTGAATGCGAGCAACATTTGGTGTTGATGATTTTGATTGTGAAAACTTGACTATTTATTAAAGAATTTTAAATGCATTTTAATATAACAAAATTGTACACTTACCCTTTTGATAATTCATAGTTTCCAATTAAATACGCATGAATCGAGGCAATGAGTTACAAAATATAATCAAAATGTTAACAATTCTGTAAATTGAATTAAGAAATATATTGTATTTTATTATATTGTAAATTAGTTTATTACATAATTCATTTAATTATTGCTTTGCACAACACAATTTTCAATAAATTAATGTAAAAGTTTAATTAAGAACTGGAAAGAATGCTGATATAAACAAAACAAAATTTATTTTATTCGAAGCAATGCTCAGTAAATAATAAAAAATCAAGAATTCTAAAGTCACTGGAGTCGAATAAAATCACTCAACGGAACTTAAATGCATAGAATGCATTCCAAATAAAGAAGAATTCGCAAGATAAGTTTATAGTATGCAAAAAAAAAAGAAGGTTACATTTAAAATATTCTTTAGTTTTAACGCAATCAGTTTAATTACATGGCATAACTACAGGCAACCAGAGGAACAACAATAATACTCGTAGTACCATCACATACAAATAACATTGAGTGATGAATCCTTAGATATGTACAAGATTTCTTCCCATTCTCCCCAGTCTTCCGTTTGTTTAACTTGTTAGTACTTGGCTGGGGCATACTTAACAAGTATCTTTCCTTATTATTTACCTCTTATACTACTGTTCAACTTAAAACTCAGACAAATAGCAAAATGCGCTTAAGAAAACGCTGTTCATGTCTGGTTTTGATTTAGTCTTCAGGTCTTATTATATGGGGTTGTCGTCATCATCGTCTTAGGGATCCTTTTAAATTGTAGGTTGCATCATTTTCATTAAATTAAGTCAAATAACAAGTAAATAAACAAACAAACAAACAATTTTACCATCTTATTCAGACAAGAAGTACAATACTACAATAAGTAGTAAGTGAATAAGGAGCAGTCAACAATAAATAGGTAAGCAGATAGTTAAAATTACAATTTTGAAATGATAAAGAAAAGTTTATGTTTAAATTAATGATGGGAATTTATGTTTAAGTGAAGGCACAATAATCTTTGAACTTTCTTAAGTAGGCAATTTAAGTGAAAAGTAAAACGTGATATATATAGTACCAAGTAAAATATTTAAGATAAATGTTATAAAAGACTATAAACAGTACAAATAATTGATAAAGACATATATTTTGATTTATATCTACATCTCAATTTTCATTTTACCAGACAATTAGAGCATAACAATAAAAGAACACCAGCCAAAAAACTAACCAGTTTTATTGATCTTATTCTAAATCTTACAACATAACTCAAAATAGAACTTGTGTATCATAAGCTCTTGAAATCTGAACAAGCTGTCACGCGGTTTTCCATAGAAAATTAATGATCCTCTTAAGCCGAGCAGTAGGCGGAAATAGACCTAAACCACAAAACAATCACTTCTGTTATCTGTTTCAGTTCATTCACATTTTGATCTACATTTCTTTCTCTTTTGAAGTCGGAAAATTACAACGTAATGCAGATTGGTTCCAAGAGAACTGATTTGTTCGGAAAAGGTACGCGATTTTTATAATTCGATTGTTCATTTTAACATAACAAGAATACAGTACTAATTTGATAATCCGATCTAATGATTCCAGACCATATTCGAATTGACGAAACATTCGAATTAATGGATTATTTTATTATATGTATGCGTTATGAACATAGTACTAGAGCCCTGCATGACTCAACAGTAAGCAGTGTTCACAGTCGGCAATCACACTGAGCACACTATGAAAACGAGTCATGTGTATTCATGAAATGAATCATTCAACTTATTTTGTTTTATTTGCTTTGCTCACTCATTAACTCGAATCTATACTGTCGTGCGGTTTGTGTGTTTTCGTAACACTGTCAACTAAATCATTGATTCACAACACAACTTGAGTTGATTTGTGCAAGCACTTGTAGCAGATGCTCCGTTTTAGCGAGAGAAGGTAAATTTTTGTTAACTCGTTCAGGCCTCTAGTACATTCATAAGTTTATGAAAGAAAAACACAAATTTCAATGTGAGAATCTTAAGAGCAACTATATGCTTAATTGCCTGTTTACAGTGAGCTGAACTCAGAGTTCAAATGTACAACATCAAGAGAGAAAATAAACGAAATTTGTTAGTGCTATTGTAGAATGGAACTCGAGTTCAATGCGAGTCCGGTCAGAAATTGGAGTTCAGTGCTGATCATATGCATCTTGGAAAATCTGAAAACTTTATGCTGTGCACTCTGAAGAAGTGGTGCCAAGTTTTTGGTCACATCCAGCGTATTTTTGTTGTTTCTTGACTGTGTTCCTTCATTAAAAATCTAAAGAAAATAAATAGTAGGCATGAGAAAGAGAGCTGTAGGTATGTACTTTCCACAAATTCAGAGCTCGCAAACGGCAGTGCACATGACACAAACCAAAACCTGTAACTCTACTCGCACTATAAATAGGGTACGGATATATATATATATATGACATTGGAGTGACTTTTTATACAACATATTGCATATTCTAATATTGTAATGACGTTTTATTCCACCAAATAAATTCAACTTTTGCAGTTAGGTGGTAAAAATAAGCATTTTTCATTGAAATTTTTAAGTTCCTAATCCAGATTGAGTTCAGCCTGATATTTTTTCTCTTGTCAAATGAATGAATTTTGAAACCTTTCCGAAAATAATTATAAATCAAGTCATCCAACCACTCTTAATGTAGATGCGTAGATGGGAAATTGGGAAATTTTTGGAGTTCTATAAGTCTTGATGATTAGAACTCATATTCCTGCAGGGAATATTATTTTTTCCTCCATAAATTGGATTTCTTGGCTACTTCACAGGTGAAGACAGAATGGGCCACCAACCCATGAACTTTTTGGAGTTCGAATTGGTAGTACCTCGGGTACGAAGTCTGACCAGAGCCTTTTCTGTTACCCCCGGGTGGTCAGGAGCCCACGGAACTTGTTTCCGTCCTGGCCATAGGTACGGCCCCCTTGTGAGAGTATCGTGGTGGCTGAGGTTTAATACCCAAATGCGGGTAGAGTTTTTTATTCGATCTGGAGTTACGTTATATAACCAGGTACTGTGACCCAGAGAGCAGCAGATGTTTAAGATGGGCCCTCACTCCCAAAGACTTACACGGATTTGAAAATTGAAGTACTTAATGGACTTAATATATAATTTTCCACGATAGATAGCATTTAGGTCCTATTATATATTGATTCTATTGATTCCATGTGAATATATTGTTTTATTTCTATTTAAAAAAATTTTATATTAACTTATACTTAGATGAATTTTCCTCGAAATCCTTTACACATCTATGAATGTGTTATTGCATATTCTATTTCCCATTATAAATATTTTGTCAAATTGGTAGTATCATTTTTTAAAAGCTATACAAACCAAATATCCAGACGATAATGGTCATCTTCATTAAATCAACTCTGAATGCTCACTAAAACCATAATAACAACAACTACAAATTTCAACAATAGAAAAGTGTCGCAAAAACAACCGCAAAATTTGTCAAAAACTTAAACACACACACACACACACACACACACACACACACACACACACACACACATAAAACAACATACTAAACTCTTGTAAAGTACTCACACACACACACACACACACACATATGTCTATACAATAACATAATCAAACGAGACAGTTAGCTAGGATACACACACGCTAAATAGGCGAAAACTTTTCCACCACTGTCACCGTCATCATCATCCTTGCCAACAACATTGTCACTCAATGTCCTGCCACAGTTTAGCCTTCAAAAGCAATATAATAAAGCATGAAACGAGTGGTGCCGATGTTTAGTCTATGTTCGCGAACGTTTCCACTTATATTTTCTGTAGGTGAGTAGGTGTATCTCATGCTAGTATGTTACGCTAGGAAAAATGAAGAGTTTATAAAATTAACATCGTCATGACAGCATCAAGCAAGGGAACAGCGACAGGAACAGTTAGTGTACTATGAGTACTGAAATCCGCTTTAAATGAAGCAACAAAACAGTTGTTATGTATACAACATCATCCTTGCCTTTGAGTTTATTCGTAGTTTTGTCCTTTGGAGTAAGTATGATTATTGTTGCATCTGCGTGTGTGTCTCTATCGTGTTGGCATTTGTCGTTACAAACTTAATTAATGTTATGCTACAGTAAAATCAACGATGGCGACAGCAACACCAACAATGACAAGAACGGTAGCTTCAGTCTTACTCTTTAAACTCTTGACTTTTGTCAACCTAACTAAATGCCTTCAGATTGGAAACCATCTTCCATATCTTTAACGCGTATGTAACACACCCTTTCATGTTGCTGTCAGTTTCAGCTGACATTTGGTGTTTTTAGTTTTTGAAATGGTTCTTGTTTATGTCGGTGCCGGCGTCATTTACAATTTGTTGTTTGGTTTTAACAAGAATTTATTTGTTGCTTTTCGTTGTCAATGTAACACATTTTATAAATGCAATAATATTGGGGATGGATGTTGTCAATTGTGGCTTGTGTTGACCAATTATTGCATTTTCCTAATATATCCACTACTTATAGATAAATTATTGCCAATGACATTATTATCGATTTTGTAACATAAGCATTAAGCATATTTTAAATAAATAAATAATGTTATTGATGAACCGTAGATAGAAAATGGACTAGGAACGGAGATAAACATCAGGTAACAGCTTGGGTTTCCCAGATTCAAATCCAATTGACTTTTGTATGTTATCGTCCAAATGTCGGACTAGAGTCTATACATAATTTGAGCATTCTTCATAACAACATTTAAGGACAAGAAACTAGTAATTGATCGCAGTATCCGAAGTAAGCAGGGCAACTGTGGTGAGATGGTGACCACATGAAGATAAGAGAAAAATTGGATGTCATGACAACATCAAGAGATTAAAAAGCAATTGACAAAAAAAAGTAAGATAAAATTCGGGATTACCTTATAGATGATGATTAAAATAGTTAGAATTTTCTTAAATTATTTTGTAAAGAGCTTATGATGCTGTTACTTTCTTATCCAATGTGTATCACGAATTGCTACTGACGTAAAGTAAACTTACACCATGGATCAAAATCTTATTGAGGATATTCGATGGAAGTTAAATAAGTCAGAGATTCTCAAAATAGACATTTGTTTCAATGATGACATCATCAAACAACTCAAATCTCTTATAGCCGAATCATTTCTTCAGGTTTGGCAACAGGAAATAGTCGCAGGGGACTAAATCTAGATGATATGCTTAATGGGATATTATTTCAAAGCCCAATTAATTTTTTCCCCACCCGTGTATTGTCATGGTGGTAGGATAATTATATTTCTTAGCCTAATGCTTTCATTTTTGTATGAAATCAATGCCGAATCTGTTCAACGGTGATTGTTTTAAACATTTCAAGGTTATCGATATGAATGACACCTCATTGGTGATGGATCTACGTTTTATCCACAGTTGAACATAGAAAACACTCCTCACGGTTGCGCTTATGGCCAAGTGCAAGTGACACCCATCACGCCGATAGAATTTAAATGTCCAATATTTATGAAAAATGCAATGTATTTGATCACTTGACATGCCTAAAACCTAAGCCACTTAGCCAATATCATTCCAAGAACTCCTCCTTTATTCGACCTAAACGTTCGGCATCAATTGTGTTGGTACGACGACAACAGAATTCAGTAAACCACTTCTTAACCACTGACATTGATGGTGCACAGTCCCCATAATACTTATCAAGCCTTTTCTTACTCTTGGTGTTATTTTTTTTTTTTTTTTTTTTGCATAGAAAACAATTCTTGATTTGCAAATGGTACCAAACAGAACCCTATTACACAGAATTTGTTGTCCTTCCCTCCGTCCGTCCTCGGGTCATATCTCACAGAAGGTCTAGTTCTATCCGGGCATCAGCAACGAATACTAAAACTAAAATATTTTCAAAAACTTAAAGGAGTCCCCATACAAGAAACATTTGGGTTTGTATGGCAGCTATACGATCCAGTAATCCCACGATCTCGAAATTTGGATGGTTAGTGGCTTTACATCAGAGACTTATATTGTCGAAATTTCTGTTTGATTGGATTACTAGAGAGGGTACCTCCCATATAAACAACTATTAAAATTTAGATTGTTATTGGAATCAGCCAAAATATGCCAAGTAGGAGGGGTACCTCCCATACAAACCCATCATTAAAATTCAGGTTCTTATTCGAAAATCTTTTTTGTTTCTTGGACTATTGAACAGGATTTTAGACACTATAAGTTTCTGATATAGACGCTGTATATTTGTTGGAATCAGTTAAATCGGCCAACGAGGGGGATTACCTCCCATACAAACCGCTATCTCGTACGGAACCCAACGTGTACGATTCTGACTCGACCTTGGCCTATTTTTTTCAGTTTTCGTTAAATTGAACGAAATTGCTTGCTTAAAATGTGGTCAAAAAGTGACTGAATTATCCAACTTAACATTGTTCTTCAGAACAGGGCAGAAATCAGTGTATTAGGCTGCGCCTTAGTTCGGTACCGACTGCTAATGTCTCTAACATCGTTGGTATGTTTAGGTCTTTGGGCAGCGTGGTGTTTCTGACAAACCACGGGGCATTCGTGATTCTTCTGAGTGCCTTACTCTGGCCTGCAATCTGGAGATGATTGTTGGAAGTAGCCGTTGTGCTTCAGATCTGGATTCCAAGCCGCCATGTTGATGGTATTATTTGAAGGTAGATGAGTGGAACCAGTTTAGCTTCCTCATTTTTTTGTAACACCACATTGTAGTTATTTTAAAGTGTGCCCGCCATATGAGGCGGTTATCAAAGGATCGGACCTAAATAACGGACTTGCTCCATTTGTGAAATGATGCTTGCATTATACTTGGCTTAGCTTGGCTTGGCTTGGTGGAATTAATCATTATATTATTAGCAATTGACCCAAAAGTGAAATCATATTAAATAATTGTTAATGGACTTTTCTAAATTAAGGATAGATAAGATAAAATTCTCAGTTTGTATCAACACCAGAATTGAATTTCTATATTTAAAACATAGTAACCTAATACAGAACAAACAAACAACAAAAAACAAATTGTATAATTAAAACATAGTAACCTAATACAGTGACATTTTTACTATCAAATGATAGAAGAAAAATTTACACACAAACAAATTGTATAAATATTATATTTCCATATCAAGAAGAAGATGAGCGAATCAAATACTGTAAGTAATTGGACTAAATTCAGGATTTTATTATGGAAGAATTTTAAATTGCTAATAGCCAAGAAAGGTGAAATTATTGGAGGCACAATAGTGATATTGTTATTATGTGCGTTACTTATTGAGGCACGTTCTTATGTTAGGCCAATTTTTGATGAAGCCCATTACTATAAGTCAGAAGGTCTTGATAATTTTCCCAAATCTCTGTCAAATATAAAAAAATTAAAAAAAGATCTGATATACGCACCTAAAAATGAAGTTTACGATGAAATTGTTGGCGCTGCAGCAAAGAGACTAGGCATTGATGCTTTTATGGGGCTCAAAGATGAAGGTGCTCTCAACACGGAATTATTGAAAGAAAATCATTTTGCTGGTATCAAGTTTACATCAGACAATACAAATCCAAAATCTAATGAATTTGCATTTGAATTGCGATTTCCAGCTATGATACGATCAGATGTTATCAATTTATTTAGCTGGAATACAGACAAATTATCAGCAAATTCATTTTTTTATGACGACGCTTACATAAAAGATGGATTTGTACAACTGCAGAATGCTTTGGTCATGTCCTATTTAGGAAAAGTAGGCAAAACGGCAACAGATTTACCAAATATTAGAATAAATAAATTTCCTCAAAATATAAAAAAAACAGATAGCCTACATGAGTTTCTTGAAATTTTTTCGTTCATATTCATCTATTTCTACGTTTCTCCAATGGGATGGGTAATCCAAGATGTAGCTGAGGAACGCGAAAAGCAAATTAAGGAAATCATGGTAATAATTGGCTTGCAAAATTGGCTGCACTGGTGTGCATGGTTTGTCAAATATTTCATAATCTTTGCAATAATATCCATTTTTATGATATTTATCTTTAAAATTTCATTTGTTGAAAATGGACCAATATTTCTAAAGAGTGATGCATTTGCGCTCCTATTCCTCCTATTAGCCTACAGCGCAGCAGTTATTGTTTTTAGTTGTGCAATTGCTGTTTGTTTCAAGAAAGCAACTTATGCAAACATTTTATCAACTGCCTTATTTTTTGTAGTGATAATTTTAGTAGTTTTAGTAAAAAACCATATTTACCAAATCATCTTATGTCTACTGCCACATGCTGCTTTTTTATATACCATCAAATTTGCACTTAAAATGGAGAAATCTATGATTGGATTGCAATGGAAACACTTCTTTCGGATATATGAAGAGAAAAATATTGCACCATTTATATGCCTTATAATGTTGATGATAGACACGATTCTATATATTGTACTTTTGCCTCTATATAGAACAAATCAATACTGGCGAATATGGCATATCAAAGAAATGGTATTTCCCATTTCAACGAAGTACTTGGCAAAGAAACAGCAACAGTAAACCAGAAGATACTGAAAGAAAAACTGGCGGAGCTAATCAAAATGAAGGATTATATGCAGAAAATCTTACTAAAAAGTTTGGCGATTATTATGCCGTTAATAATCTTTCATTCGTCATGCATCCAAATATGATAACAGTCATGTTAGGCAGAAATGGTGCTGGCAAATCAACCACTATATTCATGCTAACTGGTTTACTGAAGCCGACATCTGGTACAGCATACATTAATGGTTATAATATAAGGACCGATTTGTCCAGAGCGCGCCAATCAATGGGCTTGTGTCCCCAGCAAAATGCCATTTTCGATAATCTTTCCGTAAGGGATAACATAATCTTCTTTAGCCGAGTCAAAGGCGTACGTGGAAAGGCTGCTATGAAAGAGCAAATGGAGAAATACAAGAAATAATGGAACTCGATGATAAGAAGTCAACTTTGGCTAAAAATCTCTCCGGTGGCATGCAGCGAAAGCTTAGTCTGTGTTGTGCCCTTTGTGGAAACTCCAAGGTAGTTTTATGTGATGAACCTAGCTCGGGTATTGATCCAGCGTCACGTCGCCGTTTATGGACATTGTTACAGTCGGAAAAGCGTAGTAAAACTATTCTATTGACCACGCATTTTATGGATGAGGCCGAAGCACTAGCCGATCATATTATTGTATTGCGCGAGGGAGAAAACAAGTTCGAGGGCTCAATTTTCGATATGAAAAAGCGTTTTGGGCAAGGTTATTGCTTAATATGTGATATGGATGAGGGCTGCTCAGAAGGCAAAGTAACCAATTTTTTAACAAAGCATATATCCAACATAACTCTGGAGAGTCAAAGAGTCAGTGTGTTAATTTATCGTCTACCACCTGAAGCAGTAACAAGTTATGTGCGCTTATTTCGGAATCTCGAAAATAATTTGCAACAATTGCGTTTGACTGGCTTTGGAGTTAATATTTCTACAGTTGAGGAAGTCTTTACGCAACTTTCTGCAGATGATAGTACAAAAGTATCGGAAAGCAATGAGCTCAAAAACTTTAATGTTTTCTCTAATGAACTCTTAATACAAAATTCTTCAGGTCGACTATGCCAACGATTTAAAGGACTTTTTTTGAAACGAAAACTAATACTGAAAAGGAGTTGGTATTATTGGCTTATTATCATAATACTACCGGCTTTGATTTTATTGCTGATTTATTTATTTTCAACTTTTGCAACAACAAAAGAATTGCCAGCATTACCAATAGATATCACAAAATATGATAAAGGTGAAACACTGGTGGAGTTATCTAAATCGACAACAGCAAACTCAAATGAGGCCCATATTTACAGTGCTTATGAAGCATATGCTACATCATTTGGATCATCGTACACATTTAAGAGCACTGAAGGTAAAGATTTTGAAGATTTTTTAATTAAAACCATGACTGAAAATCCTGATACAAATACTATTGAAAATTTATTAATTGGTGCCTCCATTGGACCGCATAAAATCATAGCTTGGTATAATCCAGTATATCCTCATACGATACCATTATCTGTTAACTTCCTACATAATGCGATTGCTCGCGTCCAAATAGATTCCGGTGCTAAGGTGAGCGTAACAAATGATCCCTTACCCTTTCAGGTTAAAGATAAGACAGATCAAACGGTACAGGATTACATATTAATATTACTTTGGATAACGACGCCAATATTTGTATTTTTTCCGGTAAAAGAACGAACAAGTGGTGTTAAACTTCAACAATATTTAGCTGGAGTCAATAGTTTCCAATATTGGCCTACGATATACGTAGTGGATTTCATATTACTGATGCTTATTATACTTGGCATGATGCTAGTCTGTATATGTATACGTGAGGAAGATTACAATAATATGAGTAGCTTGTTAACTTTGTTACTCATATTTATACTATTCGCATTGAATATCTTACTATTGGTCTATATTCTATCATTTCTTTTTAAAAAACTTGGAATTGCATTTACTATAATTGTCACTATAATTTTTATGGTCGCGACGTTCGGACAATTCATCGTAAATAGTGATTTGGAAGATAAATACTCTATTATTACCAGTATTCGAATCATACCGATCCTCTGTCTGATATCAAGTTTACAAAATATAAATAAAAACAATAAGATGATAAGAAATTGCAAACTACTTAAAGAACGATTTGAAAAAGATTATTGTACTATTGAACCAAACTGCTGCCCAGTTCCTGATTACTTTTCTTTTACAAAATTTGGCATAGGTAAGGAGATAATTTTTTTTTTATTGAGCTGGATCCTGCTTGTGATTCTTCTTTTATTATTTGAATCACAACTTGCCATGTGGTTGAGCAGTCTCTGTTCATGGTGTAAATGTTGTGGACAAAATTCAATTCTAAGCAAACCAGAAAAGAAAAAGAAAAAACGCTTAGCAGCTGGATCAAAAAAAAAAAATCAGAATAACGATAGCGATACCCATGACGATGTCGATGATGATGTGGCATTGGAAGAAGAACGCGTACGAATGATGACAAAAGCTGATATTAGAGACTTACCACTTGTTGTCGATCGTGTTTCGAAAAGGTATGCGAGATTCCATGTAGTACGCCGATTGTCATTCCTTGTACAAGAAGGTGAATGTTTCGGTCTTTTGGGTGTTAATGGAGCGGGCAAGACAACAACATTCAAAATGCTAACAGGAAGTACATGGATCAATAATGGTAATGCCTATATTCATGGTCACGGCCTTAAGACATATTTGAAGAGGCCAAATTCTAAAATTGGTTACTGTCCCCAAAGCGATTCACTTTTCCAGAATTTAACTGGACGTGAACATTTGCACTTTTACAGTCATTTAAATGGTGTGCACACAAGTGAAATAGCACGTCTATCAAATGTTTTGGCTTCGAGATTTGATTTCAGCCAGCATATGAACAAAAGAGTTAAAAATTTAAGTGGTGGCAACAAGCGGAAACTGTGTACAATTATTTCATTACTTGGCAATCCCGAAGTAATCTTTTTGGATGAGCCTTCAAGTGGAATGGATCCTTTAGCACGTCGCCAACTATGGTATCTTGTGACTCAGTTGGGCGAATCGGGCAAACCAATTGTGCTCACTTCGCACAGCATGGAAGAATGCGAAGCACTTTGTACCCGTTTGTGCATAATGGTGGCAGGGCGTCTACGTTGTATAGGTTCAACACGACACTTGAAGAATAAATTCTCAAAAGGATTTGTCCTCAAGATCAGTGTAGTGAATACTAAAGAACAATATCGTCACAGATCGACGGACTCTACATCAGAACCAATACCGGGGTCTAGTTACTCAGATGCTACAACAGAGTACACTACACCAACATCAACATCCACATCAGAGTACACTACACCAACATCAACATCCACATCAACATCAACATCAGCATCAACATCACAGGATGATTCATCGGAAACAACTAAAGCAAAAATCCATAGATATAATATTATACAGTTTATGGAAAGGAAATTACCACAAGCTGAATTGACTGAGGAATATGATTACTCCTTAATATATCATGTGCCCATAAACGTTATCAAATATTCCGATATGTTTGAACTAATGGAGAAAAATCGAAAACATTTAAGAATTGACGATTACTCAATCAGTCAGACAACTTTAGATGATATTTTTATTGGATTTGCTACTGAGCAAAATAACTAAATTAATTGTCAGTAAAATACTTTTACTTATTTTAATAACAAAAATGGAAAAGTAAATAAAAATAAACATAATTTGCAAAAATAAATTTATTTAAATTTAAATTATATCAAAAATTATAAAATCTTTGTAAATAAAAAATTTTTCTTGGTCCGACAACTTTTTATTAAATTCCTTGCTTTATTAAACAAAAAAAAAGAGACTATATAAAAGTAGGATTTGGTTTAGATTAAATTTACTTCAGGCAGCATTTGGGTTCCAGAAGTGTGGCTAGAAGAAAGAAATGGATCCCATACAATGGCAGAAATCAGTAGAGGGCTTTGATGAAGTGAACCATAAAGCCACCATCGTTGTTCTAACCAAGTTTCAATCCAAACAATAGAAATAAGGAAAAGGAAGGAGAAATCAATTTCAGACATTTTTGGATTTCAATAAGCAAGTAAGTGAAGTAATTTAGTAAGAATATATTATAAAAAGTGTCAGTAATGCAGCCTACAGAGATTCAGAAAGTGTTTTAAGTAGAGTCAGTAAGGCTAAGAATACACCAGATTAGACAAAACGTCTTTCATCGTCCGATGAAACAATAAAACATTGCTTTTTATTAGACAACACAAACCAAGTTGGACAAGAAAAACACACGTTTTTGTCTTAAAGATTTATGACTAGTTGTCAACAAATACACGTCTTTGCATATGGCCAACACTCACCGAATCGAACATGTGCCAGCATCGTTGTCGATACACTACAGCACGTAAGTCAAAACAAAATGATAAGACAAAACATAAAAACATATCTCATTGTTGATAGCTGGTCTGTCTTATTTTGAAGATAAAATTACGACGCAAACCAAAGGAAACAACAAGAAGGAACGTTTTCTAATTCATTATGTTCCCCTTGGTTTGTCTTGGAATATGGCACGATTACTTGCCTTCTCATCGTAAGTAGAAGCAAAGAAGCACTTGCTATAACCTCAGAAATTTTGTACGATGATTTTTGTGACCAGACTATCCACACTTGCAAGAACCAGCATAATAGGACCATTAGGAGGGGTACCTCCCATATGGGTTATATGGGAAAGTACAATGAAGTACCGGAGTTTTACGTGCTCGCCTGTCTGTAAGAAGACTCAAGAACACGGTGCCAAGCACATGGATTGAACGTCAATCAACGTCCCCTTGGATAAATATCCGCAGGTACCAAATTAGAGTCATATTAAATTTGGAATATGACTCCCTCCTTGGTGGGGAGCGAGGCCCACCTTAAACCTCTACTGCTCTCTGGGTCACAGCACCCGGTTGTATAACGCAACTCCACGTCGAGTTATTACTCTACCCGCATTTGGGTATTAAACCATAGCCACCACGATACTCCCACAAGAGGGCCGTACCCGCTGGCCAGGACAGAACAAGTTCCGTGGGCTCCTGACCACCCGTGGTACAAGAAAAAGCATCTGGTCAGACTACGTACCGAAAGGTATAATACTACCAATTCGAACCCCAAAAAGTCCATGGGTTGGTGCCCCATTATGTTTTCACTCATGTAGTAGCCAAGAAATCCAATTTATAGAGGATAACCTGGATCACAAATTATAAATGAAAATAATGTTCCCTCCAGGAATATTAAAGATATAAAATTCAGAAGAATTTCCCGGAGGGGGAATATGGGAAAGTACAGTTCATGTTGTTATTAGGAAAATTTTTTTGGTTTCCGTATTATCGAACAGAAATTCAAAAATTATTAGTAACTGACCCATTTTCAGCGGCCATGTAAATTTCAAAATCCTACGATTGTTAGATCATATAGTTTCCATACAAACCCAGAGTGAAATGCATGCTGTAATTAGAAAAACTTTCTTGGTTTTTGTGTTACCAAACTGAAATTCGAATACTATAATTGTCTTAGCAATATTCACCAACCATGAAAATATCAAGCTTGTAGGACTACTGGATCGCATAGCTCCCACTCAAACTGAGATAGAAATTCATGTTCTTATTAGAAAAACTTTCTTGGTTTTTGTCTTATAGAACTCAAATTCGAAATTTATAAGTATCTGGCTCATATTTACCAAACATGTTAATTCCAAGACCTGATAACAGGATTACATAGCTCCCATACCAATATTAAAGCCTCAGTGTTCCAATGCAGCATACACAAAAAACAAAATCCACCAGAAAGACTATTTCATGTGTGGTAAGCAAATGAGTTCAATGTTAAGTATAAATTTGAAACTATGGACATTTAAATAAAAGATATAAAAAATGGGTTAATAACTAATTACAACTTTGGCATAGCCGAGAAAACTTTTTTTTGGGTTCCGGACCCAAAGGGTACCAAAAGGAACCCTATTGCAGAGACTTTGTTATCCGTCCGTCGTTCCTCGAGCCATATCTAATAAACCGCAATAGCTCGACAGTTCAAATTGTCATAGAAGGTCTAGTTCTATCCGGGCATCAGCAACGAATACTAAAACTAAAATATTTTCAAAAGCTTAAAGGAGTCCCCATACAAGAAATATTTCGGTTTGTATGGCAGCTATACATTCCAATAATCACATGATCTTGAAATTTGGAAGGTTGGTTGCTATACATCAGAAACTTATATTGCAGAAATTTCTGTTTGATCGGATTGCTGCGGAGCGTACCTCTTATACAAGCCCCAATAAAATTATGGTTCTTATTGCAAAAAATTTTTGGTTTTTTCTCTATCGAACTGAATTTTAGAAACTATAAGTTTTGATATAGGCGGCGTGCATATCTATTTGAATCAACCAAGTCGCTCAACTAGAAGGGGTACCTCCCATACAAACCCCCATTAAAATTCAGGTTCTTATTCGAAAAACTTTTTTGTTTTTTGGACTATTGAACGAAAATTTAGACACTGTACGTTTCTGATATAGGCGCGAAAGATTTTTTTGAATCACTCAATTCAAACCCCAATCTGGTGGTAGGGTCTGACTCGCACTTGGCCCATTTTTTTTTTTTTTTTTTTTTCGTCTCTAATATTCAGTTCAAATAATCCCATGAGTGGAAGATTCCCCAAATAAGAATCTAATTTGAAATATTAAAGACTAATTATTTACTATAACATAAGTAAGTGATAGAAAACCATTTACTCATATACATTTTCCTTGATAATAGGATCAAAATATGAACCATACTTGATATCATCTGACTTACATACGACTATTTACAAAAGACAAATACAAATTTATTACATAAATCTTGTTTACACTTATGGAAATTATAATTGAAAAGAGACTTTAAAATGTTTGCAATCTACTTAAATATGGTTGTAAATAGTGAAAATCATGTTTTAATACTCACATATGATATTATAATGTACTCGTAGTATAAATTGAAACGTCATACTGACTGACAAGCAAACAGTAAACCAACATGCATACTAAGTGAAAACTCTGGTTTGGGAAGACTTTATTGCTGGGGCGCGAATACTCGTATGCATACTAAAATCTCAATTTTTTTTTTTTTTTACTATTATTTAAACAAGTTTCATTATGTGCGTTTAGCTTTTATGAACTCAATTCAAACGGCAGCTAGTGGCTATGACAGCGTGCTGAAGAGCAGGCAGCCAAACTATCCCATGGACACTTGTTCATCCCAACACCACCGAACCCCATTTGTTCCTGTATTGAAAGTTCAACTCTCAATCATATTCTAGTTGAATGCCCAAAAACCCAACCAATACGTAGTTTATATTTCTCAAACACAGATCCCCTTTCCATCCTTTCCAACCCTACGCCTCAAAATATTAAACTCATTTTACAATTCTTAAAAACATCTAATTTATACAATTTAATCTAAGTCACCCATTGTAATTTTTTTTTTTTTTTTACTATTATTTAAACAAGTTTCATTATGTGCGTTTAGCTTTTATGCACTCAATTCAAACGGCAGCTAGTGGCTATGACAGCGTGCTGAAGAGCAGGCTGCAAATTCTTTCTTTTAACTTTTATAAAAAGAAGTAAATGCATTTGGGGTCTTGTGATTTTTCTGAGTTGTTGTATTATTATAATTATAATTATTATTATTATTATTATAATTATTATTTTTATTATTATTATTATTATTATTATATATTGGATATTTTTTCCTTAAGGATTTTCTATTGCATTCACAATATTTCTTGGTTTCCTTGGTGATGCCCATAACATCTCTATGGTTAATCTGTGTTAACTTATGTGTCTTGAAATGAAAATCACTTAATTTTGTACAAATATTTCATAATTATAGTCAAATAGTCAGATGTTTTGTGGAAGAAATCTTTAAATTTGGTTTCCATTTTCCAGAAACTTAAGGTAAATTGTAGAGACCCTCAACCGGATGAGGTACTGAGAGGGTGGTATTCCTTTCCTTTTGTTGACATTTTATGTTGTACAAAACAACAAACCTTATTGAATACTATCCTAATTTCTATTGTATATGTAGTATGAGTTGACTAAAGTGTCTTATATTTTTGACTTAACTGAGGCAAGAGGGTTATTATATTTTTTTTTTTTTTCTTTTGAAATTTACTTCCTCTTCAATCTTATATAGTAAAACGCATAGCTTTAAAGAAAAAATGAATGAAAATAAATACGCGACTATACTGTAAATGACGAAAAATACATAGGAATGATAAATTTTTCTCTTTTCTATTTTATTTTAATAAGAATTTCGACGTCATTACTGGAAGCCTCTCTGCAAACCTGTATCCATGTGAATCGAGTGCACCAACACCAACTCCTTAACTGTTTATTTTTCTCTTTTTTTTAGTTTTTATAAAAGGAAAAAGAAAAAGCAGTGTGAAAAGATCAGAGAAATGTTGACGCTTACTTTCAAGCGTTGCCACTGTGAGCTTGTCGAGGCAAAGCAATGCAAAGACCTACACAGACACCCAGCCAAATAGACAAAGCCGTAACCGTTATGTTAGATTTTAATTAAAATTAATTACATTAAGTGCAATGAGAACACAAACAAACTGAGCACAGCGTAAACTGAAAACCGAAAGTAAAAATAAAAATAAAATAATTTAAAAAAAATATAGAACCTTAAACAGCAGATGTGTTGATTATAGAACAGATGAAGAGATGAACTCTGTTAAAATATTTAAGCTATAGTTTTTAGTACAATTGCAAATCTCTATTACATAGTTGATACAAACAGAGTTCAGCGAATTCAAATGAATGTATAAGAAAAATCCTTTAACTATTAAATCTTTTGATCTTCTTTATTATTGTACTTTTTTTCTAGTCTTGATTTAATCTTACTGCTTACTTAAACTATCTATAAATGGTACTAGAATATAAGGCCATGGAAAGTCATATTTTTCAACCTCTAAAAGCACGCAACATTTTTAAAGAGCCCATGTATGGTTACTGGCCTTTCAAATAATCTTTTATATTTGGCCTTATTTTATTCAAAAACTAAACGCAAATAACATAATAAAACCGCAGTAGGTTACAGGATCTTCATTCTATTGAAAAGGGCACATGTTTTCGTACTTTTTAACGAAACAAATATTTTTATACGTTATGCATAGAATAATGAAAACATTTTTTCTTTAACTAAAGAGTTTTTATAAATCAAATTTAGTATAAACATACAGTTGTGCAAAGCATTTTAAATAGATGTATATATTGTAAATTGAAAGGGGAACCAAAAATCAGAATTATTGTACTTTGAATAAAAAATTTAATATAAAATTTAATTGATATATTATTGTTCCCATAATCCCCCGAATAAATAAAAATCTATTCTAGTTCTTCAAACAATTTTTTATTTCTTTAGGTTTCAAGTTTGTGAAAAGTTTTTGTCAAGTTTTAACTTACATATTTTTCGAAAAATTACTTCTTGCCTATTTTCCAGAAGATGAAAGTAAAGTGTTCAAGTTCATACTCTATTCTAACTATTCTTGGAGTTCAAGGTATAGAATTTTTAGTATATGTTGAACTGTTAATCAAGTTGATTCAACTTGCATAACCATCTTCCAATTGAAATGCAAGTAATGTGTTGCATTTTATTTTAACTCTGATATTATTTCTGATAGCTTCGATATTTTTTTATCACTTGCTCCGTTTTTTAGGGTTCCGGACCCAAAGGGTACCAAAAGGAACCCTATTGCAGAGACTCTGTTATCCGTCCGTCGTTCCTCGGGTTATATCTAATAAACCGCAATAGCTCGAGAGTTCAAATTTTTATAGAAGGTCTAGTTCTATCCGGGCATCAGCAACAAATACTAAAACTAAAATATTTTCAAAAACATAAAGGGGTCCCCATAGAAGATACATTTTCGTTTGTATGGCAGCTATACGATCCAATAATCCCATGATCTTGAAATTTGCTTGGTTAGTGGAAGAGGATTAGAAACTTATTGTGTCGAAATTTCAGTTTGATCGGAACACTAGGATTTGTTCCTCTTATATAAATCCCCATTAAAATTCAGGTCTTTATTAGAAAAGCAATTTTTGTGTTTTGGACTCTTGAACTGAAATTTAGACACTATAATAGAATTTCGGTTATTGCCATTTAATAGTCAATCAATTTTATCAATCAATCACTAAAACTAATTTCTAGTTTAATTTTTTAAGAGATAGCTCAAGTTGTGATGGCAGTGGCATACAAGTCTGAAATGCCCCCTATGAATCCACTGTTACATCAAAATCTTAAGTCCCCATGACCGCCACTTTCAAATTTTTTTTATTTAGTAGACAAGAAACGAAAAATCCTCAAAAAATATACACACTTTTCTTTTTTGAACTGTAAGTCGAGCTTAACATATTTATTAACCCGCCACCAAAGTTTCTCTTATGTTAAAGAAAACAAATGGGCCCCTTTATCAGCACGCATCAACAATAGCTAAACTGGACCATCAAGACAAAGTTTTTCTCTTATGAAAAGAACTCCTTTAAGAAATTCACGTTAAGATCAATGCAAATGCTGTAAAGTCAAATTTGTACAAAGGGGAGCAGTGCTACTTATTTGAGCTTTTGTAGACTGGGAATCTTCTTAAACACTCCTCTGGCAATGTGCCAAGATGAATTTTAATGGTAGAATTGCTTGTTAAATTATAAATAGCCTTTCATCACACGCAGAAAGTCTTGGTTTTCTTCCTGAACTATGAAATTTTAATTAAAAATCAGTGACGGAAATCAAAATTTTTTTTTTGGAAATTTATCTTACGTTTAAGCGTGAACTTCTTTTCCTTCAGTTAAACGAGTCAGTCGTAGCATTTTGATTCAAAGTGCACAACAAACGTTGGATGTTAACAAACTTTATAATTCAATTGGTTGTATGACTTATTATGCACTTTTGTATAAGAGTCTTTTAAACATGATTAGATGGCTATAGACAGGCAAACATGAGACCATTCCAATGAAAACCAACGTTTCCTTTTTCTAGTTGTACTAAGAATATAATTCACTCTCTTTTTTATTCTTGTCAAAATATAAAAAATGCAGTTGTTGGAAGAAAGTTGGATGTAACATTTGCAAAATGTCCTCTAATTTTGATAAAAACCTTACTTTCAAGCATCAATAAGATGAAATTTAGGATATCAGAGATTCTCATAATCCGATGCATCAAACTGTCATCTGTTATTTTTCATATTTTTTCAAATGATCTTAAACTTTTATTTATTTCTTTATTATTTTTTTTTTTTTTTTTTTGTTTGTTATCATTTTCGAAAAGATCACCTTTAAATAAATATCTCCTTTTAGAATAAGAACTTAAATAAATGAGAAGATATAAATATTTGAAACTAAGAAGGTTTCTACTTCTACTATTTCATATCATATTCATTCATGCGGAAGGCAACAAAATTTGTTCTTCTCCAACAAAAAGGAAACAAAAAGTTATATAAATATAGACACAAAAGCAACAAAGACGCAACACAAGAATACAACGATTTTCTACTTTCTTTTTACATCAACAATAAATTTATTTGGGAGTCCAAGCTTAGTTCATCCTTAAATCATCATCACCCTTGTCCACTCATTAAGGAAGAAAGAAAATTACCTATAAGCAAAATGCAAGAAGACAAGAAAGGAAAGCAAGCAACTCAGTCAACAGTAAAAGAAAACTAACTCAGAGTCAGAGAGAGAGAGAGAGAGAGAGATAGAGAGAGAGCAGGATAATTTAAAAATAAAGAACAAATGAATAAATGCAAATCGGAAACAACATTTATTTATTCGCTGCAACGAATAAAGTCCTCATCTTCATTGCCATCACCATCGCCTGTTTTTTGTGTTCGTTTGAAGGAGCCTTTATTGTTTTCGTCATTCATGTTGTCGGCAATTGTTTTTCACAACTAAACAAGAAAATTTTATAAAATGCTTTACTTTACTGTTCATTTCACTGGGCTAAAATGCCCAGTGGTAAAAGTTGAATGCTCATTATGAGGACTCTAGCCGACGAGTCAGAAGAAATGTTTTCATTTATGTTTTATGTGAGACGCTTATTCATATTCTCTTCATTCATTGGTTTTTGTTTTGAAACTTGTTTTGGTGCATTATGTCAAGTCTTTTTTCGCCTATCTTTCTACAGCTTTTATTACATGCTGTTTCCTAGTTTTTTTAGATATTAAAATACTATTGTATTACATCATCATTGTATGGTCCTTGCCATTGGCCTTCATTATGCTATTGTATTTTTTACCTTGCTTTATTCATTTTGCAGGTTACTTTTTGCCAAGTGTTTCTTTTGTGTAATGCATTTATTCTCTTCTAATGTAATTTACAATTTAAAGGCAGCTTAAAGTCCTGAGAGGCGCATCCAAATGTATGCAATGAAATTATTGAAGAAAACAAGTCTTGTGTTTAAATACCCGAAAAAAGAAAAAAATATATTTCAAATAGAAAATGTGAAAAAAAAAAACTTTTGCTCAAAGTATTTTAAATTTATAAAACTGAAAAGTAGAGAAACATTATTGTACGCCTAAAAGCACACAGCAAAATTTTATGTTCAGACATTTAGAACAGAAGAGCGCAATGCCTCCTACACTTTGCTATAGCATTCACAAACACATGCATACATTTTCGCTCTACAAAGGAGTTGATTACACAAAGGAAAATTACGACGAATCATTTCCGCTGCTTGGCTGTTTACGACTACGACTATACACTACTACATTTCTAAAACAACAACTACAAGAACAATCAACAAGACCAGGAACCAAGGAGCAAGAACCAAGCAAGTGGAGTTAAAAATCAAGCATCAAAGTGAGACAAGCAAAAAACCTACACGCCTAACAAAGAATAAGTTTCGTATGAAGAACCCCTACACATCGGAGACGATGACGTCGGCGACGATTCATAGTTTTCGAAAAATCAAAGGGGTGTGTGAAGTGTTAAGCATGTGTGGAATTTGAAGTGTTCAACGAGGCGCCATTAAAGACATAAAAACCTTTAATGACTTTAATGATAAAAAACAAAAAAGTGTCAAAATAAATTTGAGAAAAATAATTTAGTAAGAATTTAATTAAATACTTTTTAGTTGAGTCTAAAAAGGAACAATGAAATTGCAAGAAAAACCGGCTGTCAGGATGTGCAGATCTTTTCTGTACGTTGACTTAGATCTTCATAAAACTAAAACATAAACAATCAACATAAGAATTGACACAAAAAACTATTGTACAAAAAATTAAAACAAAAGAATTTGAACAAGAAAAAAAGAATGTTGTCTCCGGCTATGCCAAAGCTGTAATACTCTTTACATTTTAAGGGTAGAGTCAGTACCCATAATGGTAGGATCTTAAAATTTACATGGCTGATGATTATGGGTCAGACACATTCAGTTCGATAATAAAAGAACAATAAATTTTTTAAAACATTCCATCCTAGGTATTCTGCTGAGTTCAGCAAATGTACACCATCTAATATGGATACAACTTTGTACAAAATTTCAGCTCTCTAGCTCCAAAACTGAATGACTAGATTGCATACTGACAGGGATGTAGGTTTCGAAT
The DNA here is from genome assembly GCA_037043295.1 of Amiota minor. Lineage (NCBI taxonomy): Eukaryota > Metazoa > Arthropoda > Insecta > Diptera > Drosophilidae > Amiota > Amiota minor. The sequence goes on from JBAMAW010000485.1 coordinate 598,688, forward strand.
TCACCTAATTGCAAACTAACAATGGATACAACAGGCAGGACTTGCACAAATTTGGGCACTTTGTGGATCCATACTGTCTAGATATCATAGAAGACCGAGAACACATTATTTATGAGTGCCCTCGTTTCGAAGCAGTGCGAAATAGAATGTATCCGCGCCTTGGATCTCCTGGCAGTTTACAAGAGATTATTAGTCGTATAATTACTTCTACAGAAGACTGGGCATCCTTCTCTTCCGAAATCGCAAAAGCAATGCTTAGCGCTCGTATATACAAGAAAATTATGAAATCTTATAAATTTATTAATTGATTAATTGAGATTTCTATCTCTCCCTACAAAAAATTTTTTTTGGCGGATTTTAATCGGTACGCCAATCAAATCCGACATAAGTATCTTTGGAAGATTTTTAGATACTAATATGTTTAAAAGTAGATATATAAAATTACATTCCTTGACTTTAATTAAGAATCATCTGCACTCCTAGGAAAATCAATTTATTTGACTCCAAAAATAGGATCGATCAGCAAAGCAGCAATAGATACGTTTTATATTGACCTGAAGATTTTTTACACTGTGCTCACTATTGCCAGTTCAATGACTTAGTCCAGTAACTCTGATTTCAAATATACCAAAAATAAAAAAAAACTCTATAAAATGGTTTCATCACTATTCGAAAAGGCTTTTTACATTTCTCTAGACCTCCGTTTCTTTCAAACTAACAAATAAATAGCTTATGCGCTGTCATCGCGGATCCTCAATCCTCTAATATTTCCAAACGTCATAAATTTCATTGAAAAGCACTTCCGGTGCGCCATTTTACAGTCGTTTACCTGGTTATACCTCGACACACACTGTAAAATGCATAAAGAAAATGAATTCCTTTTTGATTCTGAAATATACGAGTACCTACAAATGAATAACAACAAAAAGAATTGTGGGCTAAATGTTGAAATGTGCAACAGTAAATCAACATTTAATGTTAAGCTAAATGGGGCTAGACGCCTCTCGTTATGCAACGTTTTGTTGACTGAAAATATTGTAGTTCAGTTGCAAATATGTGTGTAGGCGTTTATGAGCTGTCGAAAGTCGTTAAGCCCTGTATTTTGCATAATTTATTTATAAGTTGTTGAATTATTACAACGTTTATAGTCAAGAGCACTTAAAGAGTTGTTAATTCAATACGAAATCTAGGTATGAGTATGAGGATGTTGAGTTTACATTATAATAGAAAAATATTAAAGAGATGCCTTATTAAATTTGGTATCAGTCTTATTATATTTCAGATATGAAAAACTTTTCTGAATTCCCTTGGTC